>VXBI01013416.1:294063-354084 GCA_013397375.1 Toxostoma redivivum | reverse complement strand
GGGAAGGGGCTTGGGGAGGAGCAGGCACCGCCCGGGATTGCTGTGGCTTCTGCTTGCAGGCCGTTCTGGCATTCCCAAAACCTGCCAAGCAGGAAGAGGAACCGCTGGATCCCTGGGATTCCGCTGGCTGCTCCCGGGAGCCCGGAGGAGCAGGGGGGGACAGTGGCCACTCCCGGGGTCGCGCTGTGCCAGCAAGCCCCGAGCTGTCTGATGTAAACATGGCTTTTGTTTCCCAGGGAGCTGCCGTGGTGCTCTCCAGCTCCTCTCCCCACCAGCACAGCGATTCCAGCCCGGGCCAGTGCCAGGGATGAGGAACGAGCACGGCTCCCACAGCCCCTGCCCCAGCCCAGGCAGCCGAGCAGGCTCTCCCTCCAGGGCTGCAGCTATCACCAGCAGAGCCCTGCTCCGGCTGGGAATGGCACAGGCCACTGTCCCCAGGCCACTGTCCCCTGGCCAGGGACTTTGGGAGCTCTGGTGGGGAGCTCAGGCCTCTCCTCTGCAGCTCCCAAATGCTGGGATGAGGAGAGGCCAGGACCGGGGTGAGGAGCTGCAGCCTTGTCCCGGTGCCAGACAGAGCCCGCGTGTCTGTCCCCAGCTCTGAACGAGTGACAGAGTGACAGAGTGACAGCTCCCCCCGCAGCCACCTCAGCGGCACAGCCCGGCAGGAGAGGAGGGAGGAGGAAGGAGCAGAGCCGGGATGCCGAGACGAGCCGACAGTACTGAGCCACAGACAGCAAAAATAAATAAGGAGGCGGGTGACCGAGTGTGCTCACGCCCTGTCCCCTACAGCCCCGGGCTGCCCCTGCAGCCACCGAGGGCTCTGCACGCAGCCGGCCCCAGCAGGAGCACGGGCAAGGATGGGCTGAGCCAGCTGGATGCGGACATTTGCATTAAGTTAATTAAAAAAAAAACCAAAACCCCAAAAGAAAAGCAAACCCCAACCCTGTGCGAGTCCGGGAGGCGCTTCCCTCGATCCCAGCTCTGCCCAGTGAGCGTGTCAGGGACACTTTGGCACAGCAGATGCTCGGGCTGGGCGGGGCAGCAGGGCAAAGTCAGCGCTGTCGCTTTCATCTCCATCCCTCGGAGGGGCCCGGTGCCTTTGGGACAGTCCCCAGCGCCACAGGCACTTCCTGCAGTGTCCCTTTCCTGAGCTCCTTCTCCAGGTTCCCTTTCACCCCTCCACAGCCAGGAGGGCTTCAAAATAACGGAGTCAGACAACAAAGCCTGGCTGCTGGTTTTCCTTTTCCCTGGTCCGTGGCTCAGTCACCCCCCGACCTGAGGCTTCCTTGTGCCTTCATCAAGTGCAAAGACGTTTGGAGTCCCTCTTCTTCCTCTCAGAGCACCAAATCCACCCAACAAGAGCAGCTCCTGGCTGCCATTACTTGACCTCCAGGATGGAGGGGTTGGTCTCCATGATGGCCACGATGATCCTGTCGATGTAATCCTGCAGGCGGAAGTTGATCTCCTCTTGCTTCTGGATTGCTTCCATGAGCTGCAGCACAGGGAGGAAAGGGAGGGAGAGGTCACTGCCTGACACTGCCCAGGCCTTCCCATGGCTCTGTGCATCCATGGGTGTCTCTCTGGTTCTTCACTCTGTACTGGGATATTCCTGACCCTGTTTAAGTGGCCAGGGAAAAGCTGGTTCTGCTCACTCCTGTCCTTCCTCAAGCTCTCAGTCTGATGGAGAGAGCAGGGAGCATCACATCTCCACGGGATCCCCAAAATATCCAGGGGTGTTTCCCCACTTCCTGAGGTGTTAAAGATTTAATTCCAGTGCTCGTGCAGGCTCAGCCACCCGAGGTTGGTGTTCAGGGAGAACATGTGCTGGAGGAGCTGGGATCTCCAGGGGGAATGTCCTGGCTCCAGACAGATGGACACAGCCTGTGGTGGCTGCTCTGTCCTGGAAGGGGAAGGCTGTCCCAGGGCAGGCAAAGCAGAGCTGCCAGAATCAACAAATGGGCAGGGATCAGCTTCCCTGTTCCCAGGAGGGAGGGCTGGGAGGCAGGGTAACTCCTGAGAGCTCTACAGATAATTGTGTGGGGATTTCCTTGCTCTTGCCAGCTTTCATGGGAATTTTGGGCATGGGCTGGGCCACAGACTGGGCACATCAACTGCTGCCAGGCCACGCCAGGGGGAGGCACCCAGGAAGGTGCAGTGTGAGCCAGCAGCTCCTCATGGCACATACCTCATCTCTGGAGACAGAGCTGATCTCTGCTGCCAGGGACTCAGAGAAGGAGGCTGAGAACAGGTTCTTGGCTCCCTGGATGCTCAGGTTGATGATCTGCCCGTTCAGTTCATCGTTCTGCTCCTTCAGGTTCCTGTTATCCTGTTCACACACACAGAGCACACACTGCTGGAGCACCTGGTGCTCAGAGCCTGGCAAAGGCAGACAGGGGCTTTCATCCTAACACAGCTCACACAGTGCTGAACAGCACATGGGCTGCTGCCTCCATCTCAGCAGAGCCTGGAGAACCTCTGGAAGCACGAGATACACTGGGAAGATCCAGGGGACACAGCACAGGACAGAGGAGCAAGAGCACTGGGCCCCTGGGAGAGAGCCCCTGGACCCTGCTGCTCCTCCCTTGGTGTCAGGGAATCATTTCCCTGCCAGCCCAGCCCTCCTTACCTGCTTGAGCTGCTTGATCTCCTGCTCCAGCTCTGTCTCCCGTGTCCTGCTGTTGTACTCCTGCAGCCCCATGCTGCTGCTCCGGCCCCTGCGCTGCTCCGCCTCCAGCTTGAAGAGCTGCAGGTGCTCCAGCTGCTTCCTGAGGTCCTCGATGAGCTGCACAGAAGGCAAGGGGACAGCTGAGTGCCACTGCCCCCAGGGATCCTCTGGGCGTGGCTGCTGTGGCAGCAGCTCCAGGACTGCTGGGCAGAGCAGTGGCTGCCCTGTCCCTGGAAGTGTCCAAGGCTGGGCTGGATGGAGCTTGGAGCAACCTGGGACAGTGGAAGGTGTCCCTGCCTGTTGGAGCCCTGAAGCTGGGGAGTCTTGAACTTTCTGTGCTATCAGGCACTGATGCCCAGGGGAACACTGCTTCTGACTTGAGGCTTTGGAGAAGGCTTCCAAATTTGGGTGATGGAGTTAGAATCACTGGTGTGTACTTTAAATAGAAGTGCCACATGGTGAAGGGTTTAAAATTTGGGGTTTTCAACTATAGTAATAGCTGTGGGACAAGATGGACTTTCTGGGGCATTGTCTCTTCCTTTTTGTTCCTTCTTCTTGGTTTTAGGTGGTACTTTTAAAATTGGTTAGAAGGTACTGCAGTGCAGGTTACAGGTGCTTGGTCATTGGGTCAAAAGTATAAATAATATAGATGTTAGCTTTTAATTAGATAGTTTGGCCTTAAAAGACCTTGTGACAAGCAAGATACAGCTCTATTTTGTCATTTTTGGCTTGTTAGCTAGAAGTGCTGTGGCACTCACTGTACTATGGATAAGAATTAATAAACATCTGACTCTGAACATGAAAATCTGTCCCTCATGCTTCAATTCTGACTCTGACTAAAGGCAGAGGAAAAAAGAAGATAACCACTAATACCTGCCCATGGCAGAGGGTGGAACGAGGTGGGCTTTGAGGTGCCTCCCAACCCAAACCATTCCATGACTGAATTCCTTCCTGGGGGGCACTTGGTTTCCTTTTCTTCCCTCTCATCTCCAGCAAGCAGGAGATGGGGAGCTACTAAAATACATGAGGACAGCCCTGGAAGGACCTTACTGGAGGGCCAGAGATGCTGGGTGTGGGTCTGCAGCAGCACTGAGCCCCCAGCAATGTGGGGCCCTCCCCATCCAGCTCCCTCTGGCTGCAGGGTTGGGTCCCCTCCTCACCCCAGAGCCCTCAGTGACACCACAGTGACAACTGATTCCACTTTGGGCCCAAAGCTCCTTTCCTGCCACCACAGCCAGCCCTGCTTGGGCCTCCAGCTGGAACCAGCAGGCACAGATGCTGGGAGGACTGGGAGGGTGTGATCCTGCTCCCAAGCACCCAGCTCTCAGCCCCAGCCTCTCCCTCTGCTCCTGCCTGCTGGCTCCATGTGCCACTGCTCCTTCCAGGCAGGAAGGGAAGGGGCCAGGGTGACACAGCCCCCTTGCAGGGACAATGCTGGGTGAATTTCAGAGCAGCAGAAGGGACTGAGGTGCTGCAGCTCAGCTGCTGAGCCCAGGCAGCACCCACTGCTCCAGTCTCCCATTCCTGGAGAGGCTGCCAAGGCCACATTCCCACATTTTGGGGACAGGGCTGTGGCAGCCCCAGACTCCACTCACCTCCTGCGTTGACTCCTTCTCCTTCTGGAACTGGTGCCTCTCCTGACTCAGCTTGTCCCCCATCTTCCTCTTTTTCTCCTGCTCCTCTGTGAGCTGCACAGTGAGGTCCTCGATCTCATCCAGCAGCTTCTGCTTCTCCTGCAGGGACAGGAGGAGCTGCAGTGAGAGGCCAGGCCTGGCTCAGCAGGGAATGCTCCTGTCCTGGCACACCAGGAGGCTCTGCCTGCTGGGATCTCATCTGCTCAGGGTGCCAGGGCTGGGGCTTTAGCAGCACTGAGCAAGGCAGGATGGCTCCAGAGGAAATCCACACCAATATCCACGTTTTTGTCGTTTTCTGGGAAGCATGATGCTGGCGTGGGATGGGCTGGGAGGGACTGGGGCCAGCACGGGGGCTCCAGGCCAAGGAGAGACATTAAATCATAAAGCTCCTTATGTGTGGATTTCAGAAAAGTCCTGAATCTGAGATTTGTACATCCCTCTTGGTTTCAGATATGAAAGGTTTTAATTGAGGGCTGATCCAAGAAGGAACAGACCAGTTCAAGCTGGGATGTAAAACACACAGCCCAGCTCTGTTCCCCTCTCCTCCCCAAAGCCTTGGCTCAGAGTTTGGGATGCAGGTGAAGATGCCAATACCCCTAGAGCAGCACCTTCTGCCTGTGACCAGCTTCCCCCTGCCCTGGGCTCACAGCTCCCAGTCCCATGGGAAAGGGTTTGGCTTTCAGAACTCCACAAAAGCCACAAGAGCCCTCCAGTGCTGGTGATGGATGGCCCATGGCACACAGGGCTGAGGAGCAGCTCCAGATGCTGGCTCAGGGGTCTCCTGCTCCATGGAGCAGCACCAAAGGCACCACACCAGCAGGAAAGGCAACACTGACAACAAAATCCTGATTTCTGGGCACTGGTCAGGAGAGCAGCTCATGAGCCAGGCTTCTCCTGGGCAGGGAGGGGCAGTGACTGCACCTCTTGCTCCTCCTTCATCCCATTCACTGTGGAGAAGAGAAAGGTTCTGCATGGATCAAAACCAACCTCCCATGGCTGAAAGACACCATGGCAGGGAATTTATCCTCAGACACACTGGGGTTTTCCTGCCCCCAGCCTCAGCTGTGCTCACAAGGTCCTGGCAGTTGAAAACCACATCAGGAGGGATGGAGCTGCAGTGCTTTCCCGTGGGATTAAACATGGATAAAATGCCTCAGGCCCTTCAGCTGGGTGAGGAGGTTTAATTTCAGTTCAATTTTAACCTTAATTCTGCCCCAAGCTTGGCAGAGACAAAAAATGCAGCCCCTGTTCCAGGTGCCCCACCTGTAACCCACACTATCCCTAAAGATGGGGCTCTTGCCCATCCCAAGTAGCCTTGGGGAGCCCCCGAGGAGAAGCCTTGGATCCTGAGCAGGGTGACAGTGAGAGGGGCTGGGAGGTGACACAGATCTTTGAAAATTCAACTCACAGATCCCAGGACATGGAGATGGAGCATCCCTGCTCCTCCTTCTCCCCTGCACTGGACTGGCCACAGGGATGGGGACAGGGACTGGGAGCAGCTTCCACAAGAGGGCACGAGTCCCCTCTGGAGCAGCCACTGCCACAGAGAGATTTATCAGGGGTTTATTCCCAGCCTCCAGGCTGAACAGTGGGAAACTGCAAGGAGAACTGTGTGGGACAGGGCTGTCCAGAGTGGGGCCTGCAGGGACTGCAAAGTGGAAGCAACAGGTTTGTTACATTAATCTCATGGAAATGAATCTCAAAGGCAGAATTTCACCCCAAAAGCAGGCACCCCCTGGCCTCACCTCCTCAAGCCTCTCGATGTTGGCCCTCAGACAGGGGACACAGGACCTCAGCTCGCTGTTCTCATCATCCAGCTGCTGCAGCCTGCAAAGGGAATGGGTGTGAGACTCATCCCAGCATCCCAGAATGGGAGAAAACATCCCCAGGAATATTAAACCAAAGGGAAGCCAGCAGGGATTCTTCTGTTCAAGGGAAACCCTGAGACATTTCTGCTGCCAGGGGAAACAGAGGGGCATCCACCCAGTCCTGACATCCACCAGTGCTACTCCTTATTCCAAGGGTCTTTTCTATCCCTGGACAAGCCTCAGCAGCAGAGACAACAGAACAGGGGGTCACACAGGGCTTTGGCTTTCATTCCCAGGTATAACCCCACTGTTGTCATCTTCCATGGACTGCAAGGGATGAACAACAGCAAAACATTCTGGGAAAGCTGGAAAAACCCTGTCAAATAACTGACACCTCTCCCAGCCCACCTCTTCCTCTGGAATCCAACAGGCAGCACAAAGCACCCTGCTTGGGACACCCTGCCTTTTTGGAGGATTCTTCTTTCCCAGGCATTTACCTCTTTCCATCAAGGTGGAAAACATCTGGGCATTAAAAGTACTCCAAGGAGTCATTTATGGGAAGAAGAATTAATAAATCCCCTCTTCACCCCATGCTGCAGGGCAGGCACACGGATAAAGGATGGGAGCTGAACTTAAAATGCATCAGAGCAGCTCAAATAAAGAATCCAAGATTAGGTCTGTTGGCCAAAGGTGGAAATAACCAAAACTCAGGGTTTGTAATGACTTTAGCCACACTTTGCACCAATTAAAAACTCGCTGCCTGCCTCCCTGTGTCCCCCAAGGCTGCCTGTGCACAGACTCTGGGGTGGCTCCAGGACAGCTGCCACCCCCAGCCCCACCTGGCCTGCAGGTTCTCGATCTCAATGCTCTTCTCCCTCTCCATTTTGCTCAGCAGCTCCCTCTGCTTCTTGATCTCCTCCAGCAGAGTTTGGTCAGCTCTCAGCTCCTGCTCCTTCAGCTGCTCCTCCAGTGCATTTGCTCTGCAGAGAGGAGAATAAAGAGGAGATGAAGCTTTCCTTAGGCCCACAGGAGCAGGCTGCCATCCCCAGGGAGGGACCAGACTTTTCCCAGTCCCTTTTCCACCCCTCAGGTGAGCTGGGAGAAGCAGATGGTAAAATGGAACAAGCTTCCAGGGAAAGTACACCAATCACCAGCTCAAGCAGCTTCACTGCATCCCAGTGGGAGAAGCAGCACCCTTTCCATCAAAGATTTCCTAAGTCAGATGCCTTAAGGAACACAAGCACGTTATTCAATTTCCAGCTTGGGAAATAAGTTAATTTTTAATTATTTTTAAATGTCTTCTATGCATTAGAATTGTTTCCAAATGTAGCCATGCACATATGCATCTCTTAAAGGGAATCTCAGTCACTGAGGTTGGAAAAGACCTTTAAGAACATCTAATCCAAACATAAATCCCAGGGTTGTGGTTCCACCTGCAGAGGCCATGGCACAGAAATCCTCCTTCAGCTGTTCCCAGCATGAACTGGTCTCGTTGCTCTGAGAAAAGGCAACAGCCTCAATCCTTCTTTTCATTTATTCTTTTCATTCATTGTGATCCCAACAAAAAATAAGGGATCTGCAAGTCACCCTTCCCTGTGTCATTAGAACTGCAGATCACAGAATCTCACAATAGTTTGGGCTGGGGGGGACCTTAAATCCCAACCCATTCCACNCAATTAAAAACTCGCTGCCTGCCTCCCTGTGTCCCCCAAGGCCACCTGTGCACAGACTCTGGGGTGGCTCCAGGACAGCTGCCACCCCCAGCCCCACCTGGCCTGCAGGTTCTCGATCTCAATGCTCTTCTCCCTCTCCATTTTGCTCAGCAGCTCCCTCTGCTTCTTGATCTCCTCCAGCAGAGTTTGGTCAGCTCTCAGCTCCTGCTCCTTCAGCTGCTCCTCCAGTGCATTTGCTCTGCAGAGAGGAGAATAAAGAGGAGATGAAGCTTTCCTTAGGCCCACAGGAGCAGGCTGCCATCCCCAGGGAGGGACCAGACTTTTCCCAGTCCCTTTTCCACCCCTCAGGTGAGCTGGGAGAAGCAGATGGTAAAATGGAACAAGCTTCCAGGGAAAGTACACCAATCACCAGCTCAAGCAGCTTCACTGCATCCCAGTGGGAGAAGCAGCACCCTTTCCATCAAAGATTTCCTAAGTCAGATGCCTTAAGGAACACAAGCACGTTATTCAATTTCCAGCTTGGGAAATAAGTTAATTTTTAATTATTTTTAAATGTCTTCTATGCATTAGAATTGTTTCCAAATGTAGCCATGCACATATGCATCTCTTAAAGGGAATCTCAGTCACTGAGGTTGGAAAAGACCTTTAAGAACATCTAATCCAAACATAAATCCCAGGGTTGTGGTTCCACCTGCAGAGGCCATGGCACAGAAATCCTCCTTCAGCTGTTCCCAGCATGAACTGGTCTCGTTGCTCTGAGAAAAGGCAACAGCCTCAATCCTTCTTTTCATTTATTCTTTTCATTCATTGTGATCCCAACAAAAAATAAGGGATCTGCAGGTCACCCTTCCCTGTGTCAGCAGAACTGCAGATCACAGAATCTCACAATAGTTTGGGCTGGGGGGGACCTTAAATCCCAACCCATTCCACCCCTGCCACAGGCAGGGACACCTCCCACTGTCCCAGGCTGCTCCCAGCCCTGTCCAGCCTGGCCTGGGGCACTGCCAGGGATCCAGGGGCAGCCACAGCTTCTCTGGGCACCCTGTGCCAGGGCCTGCCCACCCTCCCAGGGAACAATTCCTTCCCAATATCCCATCCAGCCCTGCCCTCTGGCAGTGGAAGCCATTCCCTGTGTCCTGTCCTCCATCCCTTGTCCCCAGTCCCTCTCCAGCTCTCCTGGAGCCCCTTTAGGCCCTGGAAGGGCTCTGAGGTGTCCCTGGAGCCTTCTCTTCTCCAGGTGAGCACCCCCAGCTCTCCCAGCCTCCAGGCTCCACTATCCCAGGTTGCTCCAAGGCCTGTCCAACCTGGCCATGAGCACTCCAGGGATAGAATTTATGCAATGCCTTTGCCCAGAGAAGGTTTTTCCCAGCTGATCCCACTCCCCCCCAGCACAGAGCTCACCCAGAGCCAGCAACACTTCCAGGCCAAGCTGCTGAAGTGAAAACATTTCCCTTGCTCCCAAGTTTATCAGGGCTTAGGGAAACCTTTGTTTGAGAGGCTCAGCTCCCTGACACGACTGTTACTTAACAGAATTACAGCCCTATAGATAAACTGTGCTGGGCTTATCTGCCCAGGGTAAAGATATGCTGGGAGAGACAAGCCTGGCAGATTAGCACACACAGGGATTACATCATGTGGGATCCAAAGGGCTGCACCTTGGCCAGGATCCAGCCTGGGAGCTCCAGAGGCCATTTGGAAGGGGCATATGGGGCAGGAAAAGATAGTAAACACAAATACAAATATAAGTATAAATATACACACAAATATATTTGAAAAAGCCAAGACCCAGAGTTCCAGAGAGCTTTTGGGAGGCACACATGGAGCAGGGAAGCACGTTAAAAAACAAAACAACAAACAAACAACAACAAACCATCCTGAGTGGAAAGGGAGCCACAAGGATCATGGATTTCAACTCCCAGCCCTGCACAGACACCCCAACAATCCCACTCTGGGCATCCCTGATGTCCAAACACTCCTGGAGCTCTGGCAGCCTCGGGGCTGTGCCCATTCCCTGGGGAGCCTGAGCAGTGCCCAGCACCCTCTGGGGAACAACCTTTTCCTAAAATCCAACCTAAGCCTCCTTGACACAGCTCCAGCAATTAAAAGCCACACATAAAAATCACCACAAAACAAGTCCTGGAGCTCCAGAGAACTGAAGCACATAAAATATAAAATCTCCATGTCACTGTGTGCTGTTCTCAGCTGGGATGGAGTCTCTGTCCCTGCTAAGGGCTGTGGTTTGGGAGGCCTGCCCAGGTGAGCCCTTACCTGTGCACCAGCTGCAGGTTCTCCTGCCGGAGGCGGCTGTGCTGCTCCCCGTTGGCAGCCGTGTCCTTCTCCAGCTCTGTCACCCGCTTCTCCAGGAACACCACCTGCCAGCAGGGACAAGGATCAGCCTCTGGGCATCCTCAAACCCAGAGCAGCCCCCACACCAGCCCTAAACGAGGAGGGTTCCCACTGGAATTGGGCAGTCATGCCTTGATTTAAAGCATCCTTTAAAACATCCTTTTCCAGCCCGGTTTCCCAGGTTTTGATGGCTCCCATGTACCAGTTTAGGGTCAAACACTTCACTCTTTCCTTTCTTCAACCCTTTCCTGATGACATCCTAAAGGGAGTCTAGAGGGAAAGATCTTGGTGGATCTCCAGAGTTTCATGTGCAGCCTTGAGGCTGGAGAACTCCCCACTGCCTGGAACAGGATGGAAACACTGAATTTACAGATGGAGAGATCAGTGCCAGCTGGTAGGGAAGGACCAGAGGTGAGGATTTTCTCCCTGTACCTGTACAGGGTTTATTTCAGCTGTATTTGCATTTAATTCATTCCAATTCCATATAAAACAATCCTGGGGGAGAAGAAATGAGGAGCATGTCTGGAAAAGCCAAACCCTGGCTCTGGGAGAAGAGCAGGAGACATGGGAGTATTAAAGATGCCCTACAGACACACAAGGCCTTTCCCAGCAGTGTCTTTTCCATCAAAGGTTTCCCAAATCAAATGCCTTAAGGAACTCAACTATTTTATTCAACTTCCATGTTGATTTTTATTTATTTTTTAAAGGTCTTCCCTGCATTCTAATTATTTCCAAGTACAGCCACACACATACACATTTCTCTTTCACACACAGCTCCTCGGGACATTATTTGATTCCAGAGTTTAAAAGCCATTTCCAAGGAGTTTCAGGACTTCAGTAGACATTTATACAATCTTAGCTTCTTTCCCATAGCTTCTTCTCCCTGTTTTTTAATTAGGGATACTCAAACAAAATACTTCTTGTGCTCCCATCTTATCCTACAACTTTTTTCTTGTAACACCCCAGGAAAACCCATCAGCACCAGCACAAAATCAGCTCTGACAGCATGAAAGTGTGCCAAAGAGAGGAAGCTTCTGTTTCACATTGGCTGGGTTGGCTCAGAAAAGCAGAACCCGAGAACATCTCCTGGTGTGAAGGAGAAGTGAAAACGCTGCCTGTGAACAGCCCATTCCTCCTCCCAGCACTCCGGGGGAAGCCACTGCCCCAGAGAAGGATCCAGTGTCACCTCCTGACCCTGCAGAGCACCTGCAGTGCTCCCTGCATGGGGAGGGCTTCCCACGTCCCACCTGCAGCCACAGAGGAGCCTCAGCCTGCTCCTGCCTGGGAGCACTGCAGCACTGCAGGGTGACACGGGCAGCACCGCTCCCACCTCCTCCTGTGACCCTTCCCCTCCCAGCACCTCATAAACTCAGCCAGAATCAGCTGAATCCCCATGCAGGGAAGGAGGGAGGAGCCCTCACCTTGTCGGTGATGTCCTCGTCGGTGCAGTCCAGGCTGTCCCTGTAGGATTCCTCCATCACCCCCACTGCCAGCGAGCCCGTCTGGTGCAGCTGCCTGAAACGGAGACAAACCACCCCGACCCACAGCAGCAGCGGCATCAGCGCCAGCACCGGCACCATGCTGGCACCGGGGGACAGCGGGGGACACCGCCCGCCCCCCCGGCCTCTGATCAGCGCCGGGAATGCCGCATGTCCCCTCGGCACCGAGCTCTGCCGGGAAACCCTCGGCAGACGTGGACATGCTCCTGGGACTTCACACCGCGATCATTGCTCTTTGGAATGCGAAGAGATAAGAGCTCCCTCTTCCCACTTTCTTCCCTCAGCCCCCTCCCAAGGCCGTGGTTATCCAGCAAAGGCCAGAGTACTGCCAGGGCTGATAAGGCTGGCAAGAAGTGGGGGTGTCAGGGAGGGAAGGGGCAAACCCCCCGAGACTGCTGCGAGCCCCCAGCCCAGGCTCAGCTAATCATTAACCTGGTGACAGCGGTGTCCTGGCTTTGTGACAAGCTAAAGGACACCCTGGGAGGGGCTTCACCCTCCATGGCTGGGATCTGCTCTGGACAGGGATGTGTTCCCTGGGAGCACAGCCCGACCCCCCCTGGCTGCCCCCTCCTGTCAGGGAGTTGTGCAGAGCCAGAAGGTTCCCCCTCAGCCTCCTTCTCTCCAGGCTGAGCCCCTTTCCCAGCTCCCTCAGCCTCTCCTGGTGCTCCAGCCCCTTCCCCAGCTCTGGTCCCTTCCCTGGATGTGCTCCAGCCCCTCCAGGTCTGTCTTGTCACGAGGGGCCCAGAGATGACCCCAGGACTCGAGGTTTGTCCCCCGAGCTGGGTGGAAGGGCTGGAGCTGAGCTGGGACCACCTCTAGAGCCCCAGGAGCCCAGGCAGGAGGAGAACACTCTGCTCTCCTGCTTTGAGCAGGGGATGGATGACAAAACCACAGAGGTCTCTTTAAACCTCCGTTTTTCCGAGGAATTTGTACCATTGGCTCTCAAATTCCTCCCACTACACAGTGTGTTCATGCCAGGACTCACTAAGCACAACTGGCATTTACCAAGAGACCACAGCCTGATTTTGCATTCTCACCCTCAGTTTATATTTAGATTTTAAAGTCTCAGGCACATTTGTCATTTAAATCGTGCCAAGCACAACAGGGCTTAAGCAGCTGAGATTTCTTGGCACGAGCAGAAGGTGGATAACAGAAATGAGGCAAGAGCCCTTACCAAAATAAAATCAATTTTCTAAAAGCAAATGTTTTGGGATTATTCACTAATTACAGTATCTGCAACAAAGGACTTGCTCTGGGCTGAGTTTAAGGATCTGGCTCAGCAAAACCCTGTTATCTCCCTCCTTATCACAAACCAAACCCAACTGCTCTTGAATTAACTAATATTTACCCAAGCCCACACATCCCTGCCTCAGAAAAACAAAGGCCCAGGAAAGCTCAATCCCCCATAAGACAGGTATCTCCATTCCCAAAATTAACTCAAATCCTCACAAAATTATCTGTGCCAGGCACGGGACAAAAGCGAGTCCTGAAACAGGAAACCTGGGGACAGGCTGCTCCCCTCAGCCCTCCTTCCTGCCAGTGTTTTTAACAAAGCTCTAGAAAGTAAGATGAGTGGAAGTAGGAAATGTAATATCAAGGATCTGCTTCCTTTCCAGGAGGGAGAACCGTGCCAGGGGAGATTGCTGAGTGCAGGAAAAATGGAGAAGGGAAAGGTGTGAGAGCAGAGTGGGAGGAAGAGGTGCAGAGAAGCTGCTTGGGTCAGCACAGGGAGCAGAGAGAGTGTCAGGAACAGGAGCATTCCCAAACTGAGCTGCCTGCTCCTCCAGTGTCCCCGTCCTGCTGGAAAACCAGCAAGGAGAAATCCAACAAATGGAGAGGGAAATCTCCCTCCTGAGCGTGGCAGAGGCAGAGCAGTGTAGGTAAGAGTCAGTTTATCCTTAAAATCATGATGGCATGGGGACAGGAGGGATGGGGGAGCTGGGAGAGAAGGGTGACATTGAGAGGGGAGGGAAGGACCCTCTGCTCCAGAGATGCACAGCAAACTGCCTGGATATTTCCAATATATCCAATAAATCCAATATCCCTGTGCAGTCAGGGATCACAATGCTCACATGGAAAAGGTGACTGTGCAGGACAGAAGCAGCACAGCATTAAACCTGGGCTTAAACCAGGGCTAAATCAGGGTTAAACCATTCAAGCAGAGTTACCTGCAGCCTGCCCAGGTGCCCCAGAGCCCCTGACTGAACAGGGGGAGCTGCTCCCACAAAGCCACAAAGTGCTGAGGGTGACAGGGAGCAAAGGAAAACAGGACCAAGAGCTGTCAAAGGCAGCTGGAATTTTTGGGGTGCTGGAGAATGCCTCCAGGTGGGGGTACTGACTGGTCTGGTCTGTAGAACTCTGCAGACATAGTGATACTGGGAGGGGACATCCCAGAGGGATATGTCCTCCAGACACTCCTTCCCTCCTCCATGTGCCCCTGCTGTAACACTGGCAGGACAGAGCCTGAGGAAAGCCCCCCATTTTTTCCTAGAAAAAAACAGGTTGCCAGCAGCCTCCAGCTGTGGGCACGAGCGAGAAACCCCCATTCCAGAAAAAAGATACCAGAATTAAACCCACTTTTCCCCAGAATTACAGAATATATCCTGAAATGCAACTCTCCAAGCTTATTCTGAGTTTCCCTTCCGTGGAACCAGCAGCTCACACGGATCAAGCAAACAACAACAGGAGTATGAGCTTACCTTGCCACCTTCTTGCTGGAGAGTCTTTTATTTGGGCTGCAAAATGAAGAAAAAACAGGAAAGAGTTAGAAAAGCTGACAGTGGAGAGCCAGGGAAACAGGAAACTGCAGGGACTCCGGGGCACATCCTTTGCTGTGGCAGGGAGTGCCCTTGGCATGCACCCCCAAACCCCTGGAAAGGGCAGGAGAGGGGCCACTCCTGTGTTTAACAAGGAATAACAAAGCACATGGAATAAGCTGGAGGAGAGCTCGCTGCCCCCTGCCATGCTCTGCTCTCCTGCTGATCCCTGCCTGAAAACCAATCCCCAAGGCAAGAGCTAAGAATAGCAGGGAGGCTGGGGGGGCTCCAGCCCGGTGCTGATGGCAGACTGAGCCACATGTCCTGCACCCCACAGCACCCCAGGCCTCCCCTGCCACCCCAGAGCTCCCACAGACACATGGGCACAGCCATCCTTCTGCCCTGCCACAGCCACCATCCCATGGTTGGGCTCTGGATCACCAGGGAGCTCAGAGGCTTTAGGGGCTGCTGGTGGTGTCCCTGTGTGGATTTTGAGCACAGCACTGCTGCAGTGGCTGGAGAGGGGGATGAGCTCTCTCTCCTTTTCACTGAAAACCGATGGAGATCACTCCTTGGATCCATGTCTGAGCCAAGTGCCATCATACCACAGCGGTCAGGGATCAGTGTCACCACAGGACGAGCAGCCAAGGGCTGTGTCACCATGTCACATCCACAGGGGACAGGCTGCAGGCTCTCCCTGCTGAGACAAATCAGACTTTTCCAGAACCAGCTCCTTGCCAAGATGTTCCTTCCAGCCTTCTGGTGCTGGGGAAGTGGGCAGGGCTTGGATCTCCCACCCATGCTGGTGTCACAAGATGCCACCAGGCCACACCAAATCCTCACTCAGTGATGGCAGCAGGAACAGCTCCAATCCAAGAAGCAGCAACTGCATTCCCTGGTGCTTAGCTCAGTTTTAGGAAAAAAAAAAAAAACTCAAATAAAATCATCTGGAAGTCCACTCCTGCCTGGAGCTGCAACATGAGTTCTTCGAAGGAGGGATTAAAAATAGCTGAGCACAATTTGCTTTGTAAAGCAAGCCCCAAACCTGACTGGGGGGTGTGCTCAGGGTGACCAGCCTCGGGTCAAAGTGCATCCTCAAATGCCACATTTCCAGGGAGAACAAGGGCTGCTGCTGGCTGGGCTTCAAGGCTGCTCAGCACCCAAGGGGAGCAGGTCAGGCCCTGCTGTTTGCCAGGAATTGTAAGGAATGGCCCCAAATATTTTCCTCTGGAAAAATCTTCTGGGGAAGCGACGGCACCTGCAGTGTCCAAAGGCTGAGACACCAGCAAGGGCACTGGAACAAAGCAGAGGCACAAAACACTTCATCTCAAACTCCTGGAGCATTTTTCCCTGCTTTCCCATGCTGTGGGTTCAGGAAGCAGCACCCCAATGCTGGCAGCAAGCTCCCCAGTTTATTCCAAGGATAAAACACTGTGTGCTCACAGCTTTTACGAGTGAGGCTGTTCTGGGGTGCTTTGGGCTTCATGCCAGCTGCCAGAATCCCCTGGAGGAGGTGTCTTCAGGCTTGTCCCACGTTTTGGTGCAGTTCCTGCTGCTCCAGGACTTGTCCCCTGCTCCAAAGGCCTCACATCAGTGGTGCTGATGTGAGCAGCAGGTCCTGCATGTCCCACACCTGCACAGACACCTCCCATCCACACCACACAAAGAGAGGGCACTGCCCCTTCCACACAGGCCCTTGGAACATATTCCCAGTAAACCTGTACTTGGGAAATCCTGAGTACAGATGGAGGAATTGCACCTACTCACAAAGGGCAAATTAAAAGCTAGGAACTCCCACCATGACCACAGGACAGAGAAGCTCCACAGGAAATCCCACCCACCACAGAGGCTCTGAGGTGTTCAGCTGTGCAGGTAGATGTGATGGAGAAAACCTGAAATGGAGTGGGGCTTCCAGGGAAAACCAGTGTTCTCCTTAATATCTGCATAACCTGAGACCCATCACGGTCCCTCAAGGCCTTCAGCAGCAAAGACAACTATGTATCCAAGAAAAATAAAGGGAGAGACCATTTTTTTTTCATTAAAAATAATTAAATTCAAGCTCCTATTTGTTTTCCAGTTCTCCTCCCATAGGCCAGGAGAGCTCCCAGATCACACTGTCCCTGCAAAGGACAGACAGAGACCAAGAACATGACCAAAACCAAGGTCTGAATAGCCACAACAGCCATCAGAAGAAAGATTAACACCAATGCCACCATCCTTCCACCCAGAGGCTGCAACCAGCTCTGAATGAACAAATCAACAGGCAGAAATCCTTCCCCACTTCTCAGACAACACATCCAGCTGCTGCCTGGGAGACCTCCAAAATGTCATTCAAAATCTCCTGACATTCCTGGTGTCTGTCACATCTCCCCAGCCCATGGTGACACCAGGGTGGGCAGGCTGTGGGTGAAGCTGGGTGAAACAACATTTTACTGCTCCCAAGCCCTGTGGAGCAGGCTGATGCCTTCAGGTTGTTCCTGCAGCAGGAGCATGGGCTGCTCCTGCCCTTCCAGGGCATTCCCAGTCTTTCCTTGGTGACAGAAATACTGTACATGGCTCCCATGGAACCCACCATGCACAGGCATGCAAAGGGCAGGGAATGCTCTCCTTGTCTGCCAGCCCCCAGGGCTGCTGGATCCCAGGAACCTGGGGGTTTGGAGCTTTCTGTGCTTTCTGGCACTGACCCCCTGGAGAACACTGCTTTGGACCTGAGGCCTTGGAGACAGCTTCTAAATTTGAGTGATGAAGTTAAAATCACTGGTGTGTAGTTAAATAGAAATGTGTGCTTGCACGTGGTAAAGGGTTTTAAATTTGATGTTTTTATAATATAGTAATGGGCATGGGACAGATGGAGGATTTTAGGTGGTGTCTTGGTGTTCATCTTCCTTCTTCCTGGTTTCAGGCAGGAATTTCTGGTTGGTCAGTCAGCGTCACACTGAGGGTCATGGGAATCTAGTTATTGGTTTAAAAGTATAAATAATGCAGGTGTTAATTCTCTATTGGACTGTTTAGCTTTAAGAGCCCTTGTAGCAGCTGGATTCATCTCCATTTTGCTCACTTCTAGTGCTGCTGAACTTTCTGTACTTCTGATAAGATGTAGCAAACAGCCAAGCCCTAACACGAGAAAATCCATTTCCTTTGTGTATTTGTTAATCCTGGCTCTGAGTGAAGGCAGAAGAGACTGAGACAAAGCACTAATGAAGAGGTGCAAACTCCTACTACTAACAGGGTCTGCACTAAAGACACCTCCTGCTCACCCTTGCAGCACCTGGAGCACCTGCAGAGGCTCCTGGGTTAAACTCACCCCCTTTCCCCACCCGCTCTCCACCAGCTGGAGCAGGGAAAAGCTGTGCCAGACAAGGAGAGCCTTCCCAGGCAGAACATCACCCCCGGGCTGCCATGGCCATGCACACAGTTTTACCTATTCATTTCAAGATCATTCAGGCGAGCAGAAAGATCCTCGAGGCGGTTGATTTGTTTGTGGCACTGGCTACAGTAAAACTCAAAAGCTTCATCTGCGAGAATGCTGTGCAGTTTCGCAGCGAGCGGATTGGTGCTAGAGAGATCACAAGGGTCATGTCAGCAGCACAGAATGCACAGGGAGCAGCTGCAGCCGTGGCTTCCACAAGCTGAGGGTCCCCCAAGGTAGGGGGAGTTTTGGTGGGAGGTATGAAATTTGAATTCAAAAGTTAAGGCAGGTTGGGTTGCCTCCCACCATGATTTTTCAAAGTCAAAGCCAATGTGGAGTTGCTCATAATAATATATGGATAATTTCTAATATATATAATATCTATAAAATTTCTAATAATATATGGATAATTTCTGACTTTGAATGGTTTATAACAATAGGTAGCTAGTTGATAATTGTAATTGCTCAATAGAATTTATATAGTTGATAATTAGCAACACTTCCATCACCTTACTCCCAGAGACTCCCAGCAGTTGAGCTTGGCCTACATTTCCAAACCCTGGAGCCAATCTCAATCCCCAAGAGCCCAGGGCAGGTGAGGTAAGTGCTTCCCACAAACCTACACCACTGCAAAGTTCATTTTCCAACAGAATTTTCCAGGCAATCTGTCTCAGGAGGCTCCTGGTCTGCCTCAGTAAGTGCAGAATGAACTTGCTGTGAGCCAGGGCTGAATCTAAGGGGGGTTTAGGCTGGGTTTTAGGGAAAGGTTCTTCCCCAGAGGGTGCTGGGCACTGCCCAGGCTCCCCAGGGAATGGGCACAGCCCCGAGGCTGCCAGAGCTCCGGGAGAACTGGGACAATGCTCAGACACAGGGGGGGGGTGTTGGGGTGTCTGTGCAGGAACAGGAGCTGGACTGGATGATCCTGCTGAGATCCCACTCAGGATATTGGGGAATTCTGTGATCCTTTGGTCAGTGTCCCATTTTTCAGTGGGATGCTTTAAAAGTAGAGCAGCTGTGCTGCTGCAGACCCACCTTGGTAATGCACAGAGTCAGATTTTCACTGCAAACAGCTTTTAAGCCCAGATTAAATGGACAGGTACAGTTTAACCCCTCTCTTCTGCAAAGTAAAGCCCAGAGGAGCCAAGCAGCAGTGTGAGTTCCTGCAGGGAATGCCATTTGGGAAGGGGCATGGGGGTCTGTGGGACTTTCACAGCTTGGGAAGCTGAGAGACACTTCCTCGTGATTTGGGCAGGACAGAGGGGATTCTGAGCAACAAAAGGTTTGTGATAATTTGGGGCCAGACTCCACAAATCCTTCCTGTAGGAAAATGTGCTTCTGGAAGCCAC
Source organism: Toxostoma redivivum (assembly GCA_013397375.1). Classification (NCBI taxonomy): domain Eukaryota; kingdom Metazoa; phylum Chordata; class Aves; order Passeriformes; family Mimidae; genus Toxostoma; species Toxostoma redivivum. The sequence goes on along the minus strand of VXBI01013416.1, from coordinate 334,948 downwards.
GGACATGAATCAAAGAAAGGTTAAATAGTGAAAAATCCAAGCAGTTCAATAAAAGAGACAGGTAAAGGTGTGAGCAAACACAAGCAAGATAAACCCAAGAGGCATTGGAAGGGACTCCTTGGACACAGAAAGCCACCAGCAGCTCCTGGCCTGGGGCATTGCAGAGCTGGGACAGCCCGAGGGTCCCCTGGCTCAGCCCCCACCCCAGGGTCTGTGCTGTCTGTACAGTATTTCCCAGCCCCCTCAGACAGGCTGGACACCAGCAAATGCCAAGTTATCATCTCTTCCCATTCCTGGAAAAAAAAAATTCAATTGAAAACCATTCCCCCTACCCCCCCAGGGCAGGTGTGGCCCAGGATAACCTTGTCCCAGCAGCAGACAGGTCGGTGGCTCAGGGTTTGTGCAAGAAGAGGTGACAGCAGCTGTGTGGCACCTGGGGGAAGGGATGTCCCTTTTCTGGGTGCTCTTGGGAGCACTCCCTTCCCAGGTGGTGCATCCTGGGCCAGGTGGGAACCCAAATTTAACCAGCATTAATCAAAATGAGAAGTGTGGAGGAAAGCCCCAGGCCAGCCTGGCAGCTCCCGGGGTGTGTGCAGATCCTCCTGGCCTGGGGCTGCCCTGGCCCCTTGCCCATGCAGTGGGTGAGAGCTCAGCCCTGGGGTGTCCCCACCCACTCCAGGATCCTGATGGGTCCCTTCCAGCTCAGCAGATTCTGTGCTTCTACAACACAGAGCCTTCCTGTGCCTCCCTGCATCTCCTGGAGATGCTTTGTCTTCCACAGGTCCTTGGTGTTTCCTGATGGCTGGAATGGGCACAAGGAGCTTTTCCCTTCATTTCCCACTGAGAGCTGCAAAGAGGCTTTTCCTACTGGATGGATATGGAAAGGAAGACTCAAGAGGAGGGATCACAAACAGACAAGGACTGGGCAGGGAAGCACTGCACCCCAGAGCGTTTGCTGAAGGCTCTTGGGGTTTGTGTTCATCTTCTGGAGTTGTGGCAGGAGAATTTCTAGAAATTATTCCCATTTAGAGACTCCTGCAGCATGGGGCCCTTTACAAGTATGCTGTTCTTTGTATTCAAAATACAGCCAAAAAACCCATTCAGTCTGAACCAGGGACAGCCTGGGGTCCCTTCATGTGTGTTTAAAGACACTGGGGCTGCTCAGGCATGGAATGGTTTGGGTGGGAAGGGACATTAGAGCTCATCCCATCCCACCCCTGCCATGGGCAGGGACACCTCCCACTGTCCCAGGCTGCTCCAAGCCCTGTCCAACCTGGCCTTGGGCACTGCCAGGGATCCAGGGGCAGCCACAGCTTCTCTGGGCACCCTGTGCCAGGGCCTGCCCACCCTCCCAGGGAACAATTCCTACCCAATATCCCATCCAGCCCTGCCCTCTGGCAGTGGAAGCCATTCTCCCTTGTCCTGTCCCTTCTATTCAAGGTCAGAAAAGCTGCACAGACTCAGGGAATGTTTAGGGAAAGACTCCACACACAGAGCAATCATCCAGGGGGAGGCTAGACCTGAGAGGCATGAGGAAATCCTCCAGCTCCAACAGCCCCACATTCCTGACTCCAGAGGTTTTGCAGGGTTTGTCTCCAGTCTGCCTCCCCAGCAAGCCCCAGCAGAGAGTCTCCAGCACACAGCACCACAACCTGTGTGGCCACGTGCCCAGCGAGCCCCTCCCAGCACAGGGAAGATGGGATAAGGTGTGGATCAGGTCCAGAGACAGAGCAGGAGGGATGGTGCCCTGGCAGAGCAAGACTGGAACACTGGGAGTGTGGGCAAACTGGGAGCTCTGGCCTGATGTTAAAGAAAAAGTTTAAGTGATTGAAAAGCTCCTTTAGCTGGGTATTTTCTTGCCAGGAGCCTTCTGGATGAGGTTGGCAGCTCATCCTCAAGGAAAAACGAACACCAAGGCTGGCTTTTAATCAGAGTCCTTCCTGTGCCACAGCAGCAGCACAGCCAGCCCTGCACTCCTGCACAGAGCAAGCCAAGGACAAGCATGGATCAGACACTGTGCCCTTCCCATTGCAGGTTTCCTAAAGGAAAACGTTGGGAATTCTTTACAGCAAATCTCCTATTTGTAATTAACACCTCCAACACTGCTGCTGCACCAGCCAAAAAGAAATGAGCCCTGACCTGCTCTTCCCTGTGCAACCACATTTGTCCAAACTCCGTGAAGGGGTTTGAGAAGCTGGGAGAAAACAGGAAGACAGGAAAAAAAAGAAGTTTGGAGGAGTTTACACGGCTGCAGAAAGGCACAAATGTGTCATTCCAAAGAGAAAGAAGTGTATTTTTGTCTTTAGCATGGGTGTGTGGCTGGCAGGGATCACATTCCAATGGAGGAACACATTCCCAGTGTTACCTGTCATCCCAGACACCTTGTGGGCTGAAACACTGGATGATATTCCAGTTTATACTTATTTTCTTTCAAAAGTAAGTATTGATGGGGTTTGTACCACCATACCAGCTCCTCAGCCCACACTGCTCGGGCTGGAAAATTGATTTTTTCCTGGTTTCAGACCCTAAAGCAAGGAGGAAATGCTACAGCCTGCTTCCTGCTCTACACATCCCTAGAAAAGGAATGCTGCTGCAGCTCGTGCAAATCCAACCCAACATTGCATCAAAGCCCGAAATAATAAAAGAGAAAAAGGATAAGAGTCATCCTGCAGGATCAGGGGTAAAGCTGCAGGTGGTTTTCTCTCCTGGGAGGCTCATCCCTAACAGGAGTGGGAGTCAGCAGCACTGACCAGGGAAAGGAAACACTCTGGGGGAAATTCCTCTTCCACTTCCAAGCCCATTATCCCAGTGTAAGCAGAGTTTGCCAGGCCCCCTGCCTGGCAAATCCCAAAGAAACCCCAGAGAGGAGAATGAAGCAGCCCAGGGCCGGGCATTACCTGGGAGAGAGGAAGGAGGAGCTGCCAAAGCTGCCTTCGCCATTACACAGAGCGTCCGGGAACAGGTCGGCCTCGTTCCCCTCCCCGTAATCCTCGAAGTGCTCCTCCCCGCTGATGACAGTGACAATGGAGTGGCTGAGCTCCGAGCCCAGGGCCAGCTCGTGGGGATGGGAGCTGTGGGAACACAAGGCACGTGTCAGAGAGAGCCACAGCAGCTTCCATTGCATGCTGGGCATCCTCCTTCCAGGAGTGCTGGGCTTGTGTGCACAGGACCTGGTAGGGGAGTGCTGGGCTCTGTCAGAAGCTGCTGGAAGCATCCCCCATGTCCAGCAGAGCCCATCCCTGGTGGCTCCAAGATGGACTCGCTGCTGGCTGAGGTTGGGCTCACCAGGAATGGTGGGTGGCACCTCTGGGATAACAGATTTGAGAGGGAAAACACCAAAAAGTGATGGGGCAGCTGAACTGAGTGCAGGGAAGAGTGGGGTGAGAACACTGGAGAGGAACAGGGCAGGAGAGGGGTGAGAGCTGCTCTGAGGATCCTGGCATGACCCTGAGATTCTGTGGGGCAGCCCATGGGGAGGCAGCTGTGTCTCTGCAGCCCCTGGAGGAGCCCAGGGGGTGCTTGAGAGGGGCTGTGAGCCCCTGGGAAGCTGTGCTGGGACAGGGTCCTGGCAGGGATCTGTGGGTCCATGGAGAGAGGAGCCCATGCTGGGACAGGGTCCTGGCAGGGATCTGTGGGTCCATGGAGAGAGGAGCTCATGCTGGAGCAGGGTCCTGGTGGGATTTGTGAGCCTGTGGGGCCCCAGGCTGTGCCTGAAGGAGTGACACTACAGAAGAGTGACACACAGGGCAGCAGCTCCTGGAGAATCATTGCCCATGGGATGGACTCAGGTTGGAGAGGCTCATGGAGAGCTGTCTCCTGTGCAAGGAGTCACTGGGGCAGGGGAAGGACTCTGACTCCTCTCCCTGAGCAGTGGCTGGAACAATGTGTGATGAGCTGACCACAACCCCCACTCCCATCTCCCTGTGCCACTGGGGGAAAGGAGGGGGAACTGGGAAGGAGAGATGATAGCGGGTGAAGGTGTTTTTAATGTCTGATTTTACTTCTCATTATCCTGCTCTGATTTTGTCAGTGATAAATTTAATTAATATCTCCAATTTGAGTCTGTTTTGCCTGTGATGGTGTTTGATGAGTGGTTTCTCCCTGTTCTCAACTCATGAACCCTTTGTTATATTCTCTTTTCCTGTCCATCTGTGGAGGGCAGGCATGGAGCAGCTTTGGTGGGCTCCTTGGTGTCCAGCCCATCCCACCCACCAGGTGATGTGTCTCATTTTGGCAGAGCAGGACAGGACAGAAACAGGCCAGGAGCCACTGGGAAGTTTATGGTGATTTTTTTTCCCCCAATAAACCAAGTTTTTCCATTGACAGCTGCAGGATTTGGGGGCACTCAGACTTGCAGGACAGTGCCTGGGGTTGGTGACAAGCCCTTGCCCAACTAAAATACCAATTTCTGTAATTGGCATGGCAGAGAAAGAGTTGGGCACGCCCCAGCCACATCCTAAATGCTGTGAGCCCCATGTGAGCCCCATGGCAGCCCGTGCCAGGCTCACACTTGCTTGTTGCTGCCTAATCCTCTCAAGGGCCTGGGCTTTAACCCCATAACCCCGGGGGATTGGTGCTGGGGAAGGGTGGGCTCAGGCAGCTGGGACAGACCCCCAGCAAGACAAAGGAGCCCTTTCCCTGCTCCTGCTGGGAAAACTCTGTGTGTGACAATCCTGGAGCGAGGAATGCTGCTCTGTCTAACACCAGAGCCAGAAGGCTGCAGCGTGATAAGCCTTGGTGCAAAGCCTGAACACACCCAGCACAACTCCTGGGATGTCCCTTGCTCCTGAGAGGACACAGCTCAGCAGAGTCATTGTCCCTGGAAGAGTCTTTCCATGGCATGGAGCCACAGAATCCTGGAATGGCCTGGCTTGGAAGAGACCCCAAAGCCCATCCAGTGCCACCCCCTGCCATGGGCAGGGACACCTTCCACTGTCCCAGGCTGTTCCAACCCCTGCCCAGCCTGGCCTTGGGCAGTGCCAGGGATCCAGGGGCAGCCACAGCTTCTCTGGGCACCCTGTGCCAAGGTCTCACACCAAGCCAAGCCCCCTTTCCTGCCCAGGACTATGGAAGTTTTCAAATTAAGCTGGAGAAAAGGCAGGAGGGATTTGCCACAACCAGCTGTGAATGTGGCCAGGGACTATGAGCCATAGGTCTGTGTTTTGGGGGATTTAACAACGCTCTGCTCTCCTAAATTCTACATTAAAAATCATAATAATATTGCCTTATTACAGAAATTGGTATTGGCTAGGCCCTTATCTGCATGCACTTGCTAAGAGAGGGAAATGGGGTATGAGCAGATTGCTGGCTAAACCAGAAAGAAAAAAAGATTACAGATAAGCCATTTATGACAAAAACCTGCTCCATCTGAAGGATTTTCCCTTATCCCGCTAATAAAAACATGTCAGCCCTCCAGATCTCTATTAAACCACAAATAAATCCAGCCCAGCTTGTGGACATCTGCACATCCCCCTCATGCCCTTGAGAAGCACCAATGTTCCACAGTGGGATCCACCAGAACCCAGCCATCCCTGTGGTGAGTCAGACCCTCACCAAAAGCAGAGGAAATCTCTCCAGGAATAGAAGCCAGGGGGTGGAATTGTTAATTCAGAAGCAGAACCCAAGCCCAGAACTCTAAATTTGGGGCTGTGGTTTGATAAGCACTGTACAGAAAAAGATCTGATCAGGCACCTGGAAACCCTCAACCTGGATGCTTCGGGCAGTAAATTTTATTTCCTATTCCCATCCTGAGGCTCAGGCAGTTTCAGAGTCCAACTAATCCTTACTACACACAGCTTAAACAGCTTTAAGCTCAAACCATTTCAGGTATGTTGAGCTCTGAGAGCTCCTGAGAAGTGATGCTGAAGTTGTGATTCAGCCCAGGAGCTGCAGCTGGACTCCCTGGCTGTCCCTGGGCACCAGAGGTGTGTGGGGTCTGGTGGTACCAAAACCAGCCCTCAGCACTCCCACAGGTTCCCATTTCAAACCTTTCAAATCTATAAATCAAATTAAGTTTTTGGCTCCCTGGAATCTGCACATGTTTAACAGTCTGGGAACAGGCCCCACTGTGCTTGGACAGAGCACCCAAAGGACATCCAACCTTCCCAAGCCCATACCTGGGGTAGCAGGGAATCCCAGAATAGTTTGGGTTGGAAGGAAGCCTTAAAACCCATCCCATCCCACCCCTGCCATGGCAGGGACACCTTCCACTGTCCCAGGCTGCTCCAAGCCCTGTCCAACCTGGCCTTGGGCACTGCCAGGGATCCAGGGGCAGCCACAGCTTCTCTGGGCACCCTGTGCCAGGGCCTGCCCACCCTCCCAGGGAACAATTCCTTCCCAATATCCCATCCAGCCCTGCCCTCTGGCAGTGGAAGCCATTCCCTGTGTCCTGTCCCTCCATCCCTTGTCCCCAGTCCCTCTCCAGCTCTCCTGGAGCCCCTTTAGGCCCTGAAAGGAGCTCTGAGGTGTCCCTGGAGCCTTCTCTTCTCCAGGTGAGCCCCCCCAGCTCTCCCAGAGCAGAGGGGCTGCAGCCCTTGGAGCATCCCTGTGGCTTCCTCTGGACCCTTTCCAACAAGCCTGTCCTTCCTGTCCTGTTCACCCCACACCTGGCAAGCACCAGGAGGCAGCTGATGCCACAAGCCCCGTTTCCCCAGGCAGAGTTCTGTACCTACAGGCAGGTGAATCCGAAGCAGGCTGCTCTCCCCAGCGGCACACAGGCTGCCATGACCCCTGCAGGGACCCTGTGCTGTGACAGGAGCTCACAGCTGATTATCTCCCAATTTAACTCTCACTGAGCTGGGTGTGCTGGGGAGAGAACAGCCGAGCTGGATAATCCCATTTCTGCTCTAATCCACAGCACCCTTTCAGCCCCAGGGGCAGTGCTGCTCGCTGCCTCCCCCACATCCCCAAATAGGATTTTGGGGTGGGAGGGAAGCCTGGTGCTCCCAAAAAGCAGTGGGAGCTGTAAGTACTCCCTGGAGCACCAACCCAGGGCCTTTGCTTTGGGACAAAACTCATCCTGTGTGTTACAGACCTTAAGCAAAGATGATTCCAGAGGTTTTGGTGCAGATTGGTGCTCTTGAAGCAGTGACCTGGCACTGGCACGGATTCTCCAGAAAGCTGTGGCTGCCCCAATCCTGGATGTGTCCAGGATGGGGCTTGGAGAAACCTGGGATAGTGGAAGGTGTCCCTGCCCATGGCAAAGGGTGGAGTGAGATGAGCTTCAAGGTCCCTTCCAGCCCAAACCATTCTGGGATTCTGATCCTAAAGGAGGTCTTCCTTGCCCTCCTGCCTGCCAGCATCCCAGTTTCACCCCAAACCCCACTTTTCCTCCAAAAATGGGGTGGGCCCAGGAGCAGTTTTGCCAGCAGCAGTTCAGACCTGGGGAAGGAAATCTTGGCTCACATTTCTGTGCTCCAGGCAGAGGTTTCAAACCAGTTATTACAGGAGGTGGTTGCACATCAAAGGGCACATGCATGTTTTTAGGGAAAACAAAAATAGAACGAGTTCCCCTCCTGACTAGAAAATTATATGTTGTGTTTCTGGCTTAAGTGATAGATTAAAAACTGCAAGTCTTTCAGGTGTTTGGATCACCTGAGAAGTTATTTTAGAGGTTAAAGATGCTAATGAGGGTACAGAAGATCTCCCAAGGCAAGCAACGATTAACTCAAAGAGATTGCCAGGCTGGGCTCCAAACCAGCCCACACAAACCAGCCTAATTATTCTCGTTATTCCCCCAGAAGAGCTATTTTGGTCTTGCACGTTGTTACAAACACAAAGAACAACCCAAGTTCCAGCAAGACAAAGTCAGCCTGCTGGATGTGAACCCCTCAAGGCTGTGTCTCCCCCAGTCCTTGCTCCCTGCCCTGCATGGGGGGTGCTGCTGGCTGTTCCCACTCACCCATGCTCTGGCTCCTCGATGGGATCAGTGAATTCTGAGTGCACGGTGGAGTCAATGGCGCTGTCGGTCTCCACCTCGTCATGCATCTCGTGCTGGACCAGGGTGCTGGTGTCCTCATCTGTGAAGGTCTCACACTCACTGTAGGTGCTCTCTGAGCCCATGTAGGCACTGTCAGTCACCTCATTTGCCTGGTTAAAAAAAAATCACAAGAAGCAAAGCAATAAGATCCCACAGCTGCGTGGATTTGTGGCAGAGAGGGACAAAACATGGATGAGGAAATGAGTTTTGGCTGTGCTGTATTCCTGAGCACAGGAATCCAACCTCTGGGATCACCCCAGCCCCAGGTACTGCTCCTTGGGCACCACAGGGTGCACTTCAGCCTCTGCAGGGCTTGGGAAGCAGATCACAAAAACAGGGACTAAAAAAGAGTTGGAGGGAGGTTTTGTTGTGAGCCAGGATGGATTTGGTCAGGACAGGAGGGATTTCCCACCACTGACTCAGCAGTTCCCATCACTGCTGCTTTCTCCCACCCCATTCCAAGAGGACATGTTATTAATCTGAATTCCCTGCAAAAAACACCATTCAAAACTCCCAATTAGCCCTTGGAGCACCTTTTTTGCCCTGTCTGGTAAAACCTTCCATCCTTCAACAGTAAATAAACTGTTTCTAAATCTTCATCACAGCTTTGGATTTGCAGGGACTCAAATCTCCTCACTTCAGCTGGAGCAGCAGCTGAAATCCATCACTGAGCAGGCTCTGGGAAAGCAGCAGGGTTTGGGTTTTAAGAGACTGTGATATGAGCAAGAAGTGTGTTTTCCTCCCAGTTCTGCACCCCCAGGCAGGTGTTCAGCTTCAGTCCTGCCTGTTTGCTCCTACACACGGGCAGGGACATCAATCCCTTCTGATCCTGATGTCTGCAGAACCATGGGAGCAGCAGCAGAACCCCCCCAAAAAGCGAAAGCTCTTGGTACCCCTCACAGAGCCAGCCCCTTTCCTAAGATTTGGGGATTTCCCCAGCATGGCTTAGAGCAAATCAAGGAATTTGGGGATCTGCCAGTGCTGATGCTGAGTTCCAGCTGATCCCCTGTCACCAGAGGGGCTGGGCAGAGGAGAGGGAGCCCTCCTGCCTGGCCTCCAGGTGAAGAGCTGCTCATGGAGAGCCATCTGCTCCCCCTGAAGTTCACCTGGTGGGCTCCCACGTGCCCTGCTGCCCCTCCAGCACAGCAAAACAGCAGCAGTGTGAATGCAGGCATGGCTGAAGCAAAACCCTTTTCTTCTGCCAGGGTGCACAGAACACCTTTCAGGGCTTTTCCCAAGGATTTTAGAGAAAATTATGTTTCTCAAAGCACTGTATTCATAAAAATCATAGAGTGGTTTGAGTTGGAAGGGACTTTAAAACCCCCATTCCACTCCCTGCCTATTCCACTATCCCAGGTTGCTCCAAGCCCCATCCAGCCCAGCCTTGGACACTTCCAGGGGCAAAAAGGGAAAGAAAACCTCAAAGGGATTGAGAAAGAGCTGATAACAGCACTTCCCATTCCTCATGGCCACTGGGAGCAGCCAAGTGGCTCAGTCCAGCCCAGCTTTGCTCTCCCAGCCCCTGTGCCCTCCACACTGAGCAGGATGGACACAGCCAGGAGCTCCTCTTGAAGCCTGGCTCAGCTTCCACCTGGCTTGTGGACACCAGCACCTCCAGGACACCACCCTGAAGATAAACACAACACAAACCTGCTCAGAGCTGGAGTCTAAGTCAGGGGCTGTTCCAGTGAATCCAGCAGGGCAGAGCCTGTGCCAGTCTTGCAGAGAGAAACAAACGCCTCTAAAGCCCCCACCCTCTTAAAAAAAGCATAAATCCACCAAAACCACTTATACACCTAAAGCTGGGACTTCCTTAAGTGCTTTACTGGATTTATGCTGCACTTTCTAGAAACACCATTAATGCTCCAGCAGGAGGGACAAGGGGAAGCAGAGGCTTGACCTGCCTTGGCTTGGTCACAGAGAGAGCCCAAGAGGTGACAGCAGCCACCCCCACCTGCACATTCCCCTCCCTTCAGCCTGTTTGAAAAAGATTTCATGCCAAACTGGAATTTTGCTTGCACACTACAAAATAAAGGCTGCTTTTTAAATACCAACCCCCTCCCCCTTCTCACTGGAAAAGCTTAAGTTTAAGCATATGTTGAAGTATTATAATGAGCAAATTGAAGTATTATAATAAGCACAGAGTAAACACAAGTACTGAAAGCAGCCAAAAAACCTCCAAACACTCCCAAATTACTCACAAGTAATTTGATTAAAAACTCTGCTGTGGTTACTGCTGACCCTCTCAACATGAAGCAAACCAGGAGCTGAACAGTGTCCTTAGATATTGGAACAAGAGGACCTTTAAGGTCCCTTCCAACCCAAATCATTCCATGATTCTATGATTTCTCCATCAAATTGTTCCAAAACACCTTTTTGATGGGAAATACATGCATGGACAGGATTTGGGAGCAACCCTTTTGGAGCAGGAACACATCAACCACTGTCCTTCAGCCACACCAAAGATATCCATCAATTAATTATCTAAAAATTTTATCTTTCCTTTGTGACACCAGCCTAGATGATGTTTCTAAACCAAGAGAGCCCTATTAAAATTAAACCTGTGTGGACAATGATTTAAGAAGCTGCTGAAACTGCAAACAAAGTCCTCCTGAGCATGAGCGTGGAGAACTTTGCTGCACATTGCACCACAGAATCAGTAACTAAACCTCAAGAAGAGATGCCAGGAGGAGATAGGCAAACCAAGGGGGTTCAGGTATTGCCAAATGCCTGTCAGAGCCAAATCTCTGTCCCTGGGCACGTGTGTGGGTACAGAAAGTTCTTATTTATGGCCTCATGGGCAGCTGGTTTGTGCACTGACCCTTCAAAGCCCCCTGCCACAGCTCTCCTTCAGCCAGCCTGGCCTTCCTGTGAGCAGAGAGGAAACATTTTTTCCAGCTTAAAAAAAGCCAAATACACTTAAAAACATCCATGGGCTCAGGACAGCCAAGCTGGGCTACAACCACCCCAGGGGACTTGCCAGGAATATCTGTGCCACATTCAGAGCAGGGTTGGTGTCACCATAATCAGTGCATTTTAAATTTTTATGGAATAAAACATGCCCTGAGGTGCTTCAGGCAAACCTCAGACATTCAAACTGGGACTCAGGCACATGCAGAGCTCCAAGCTGGAACAGGATCAGGGTTTGATGGAGGTTCCCAATCCCAAATCCAGCTCCTGCAGCAGGTATTTCCCCTGGCTGACAGGACATGGGACCTCTCTGCCTGCTCAGGTAAACTCCAGGGAATTGAGGGCACAGGTGAGCACTCCTGCAATGGTGCAATCAGCACTGGGATGATGTCACATGCCCTGATGGGACAGGTGAGGTGCCTCAGGAGCCTTCTCCAGCAGCAGCTCATCCATTCAGGCACCTGATGACATATGGGAGTAAAGATTACTTAATGGGATGTTTTAAAGTGCTATAAAACCATATGGATTTAAAAAAAGCTGCCACAGTGTGAGGAGAAGGACTCTTGGGAATCACCTGCAAAGCCCAGGCAGGGACAGGCTCAGCTGTGATCTGCCAGGGCAGAAGCTTCAGCACAAGCTGTGCCAAGGCGTTGCCTTGGAAAGGAGGGCAAAGTCTGGCTCCCAGGGAGGTTCCTTCCAGGCAGGGCTGTCCCTGGAGCTGTCCTGGCATCCCAAAGCTCTGCTGTCCTTGAACACAAACACTCGGAAGATTAGGAGGGGAGGTGAGTGACAAGGAAAAGGAAAAACAACTCTGTTTTGCCAGCAGTGTCAGCCTGTTTCTGAACAATCCAGCCCTGACTGCGTGCAGGATGGAGCTACAAAAATCCCCCTCCAAAGGACACCCTGTGGCCCTGGTGACAGTGCCAGGCCAGGAGCCAGGGAGAAGGGACACAGTTGTGTTTATATCCTACATTAATGCAGCTGACCCCAAAGCCCTGGAACACCCCAGGGCAGCTCAGCCTCTGGAATGCCACTTTGGGGACTGCCACCTCTGGGTCCTGGTATTGCCCTCTTCCCTCACAGCAATGGCAGCTTTTCAGGGAAGTCAGGGAGCCTGTGCTCAGCCCCTGCAGTTCGGGTTGTTACCATCACCCTCCCCAAGGCTGGGCAAGAGAAATGTGCTGCATCTCTTGGGGCAAATTGAAAACACTCACCCAGCCCAAAAACCAAACCCAAAACCAACTCACAAAACACCACACCAGGCACACTGTTCCCAGAATCCCAAAATCCAGCAGGCACCGTCCCTGCTGAGCCAACTCCCCCAGGGAGACCCAGGCAAGGAGGAGTGGAAATCCACAGCCCATGGAATCACAGGATCATGGAGTGGTTTGGGTTAGAAGGGACATTAAAGTTTTACCCAGTTCCAACTCCCCTGCCATGGCAGGGACACCTTCCACTGTCCCAAGTTGTTCCAAGCCCTGTCCAGCCTGGACTTGGGCACTGCCAGGGATCCAGGGGCACCCTGTGCCAGGGCCTGCCCACCCTGCCAGGGGACAATTCCTTCCCAACATCCCATCCAAATCTCTCCTCTTTTAATCTAAACCATCCCCACATAAAAACCCAGGTGGATCTGCCCCTGTAAAAGTCAGGTGGATTCCCAACCTGCCCCTTGCTGGCACCTCCAGGGCTGAGCACAATCCCTCTGGAAATCCAATCCTTGTTTCATGTCAAAAACCCACCTGTGGAGACATCCTGTCCAGAGGCAGATCCAGCTCTGGGAGCTGCTTCTGTGAGGCAGGAGGGAAGCAAAGTCCAGGGGAGGCTTAAGGAGGGATCTGCTGAGTCCCAACAGAGCTCCTTTTGTTCCCGATAAGGAGCAGGAGCTCCGCACACCTCCCTGGTGTGACCGCAGCCTCCTCCCGCTCCCTGAATTCCAAAATAAAAGCACGGCCTTCGAGCCCCAGTCCCTCTCCGGGTGCTCACGATTCCCAGGAATCCATCTCCAAATAAAAAGGTGGAATCCGAAGTCGACCTGGCGACTTTATCGCAGCCTTCCTGGCGCTTCTGGTGAATAATTAAGCGTTAAATGACAAATTCCTTCCTTATAGGCAGAAACAGAGGGATGAATAAAGCTTGGATTGCACAGCAGGGGCAGGTCAGAAGCAATTTGGTGACTCAGAGGGTGATCTCTGGCAGGCAATGACAATATTGACCCCAAAGAAGGTTTACAAGCACCCCAGTGGTACCCTGTGAGCTCTGGTGGACAGGAGCCCAGCAGAGCCAGCACTGTGGCACAGCTGATCCATGGGATTTGCCCTTCCCCACGGCAGCCCTGGCACCACTCACACCCACAAGTTTTGAGGGTTTGTCTGGTTTTCTGTCTCCTCCCCGCAGAAATGTATTTCAATCTCCCTCAGCCCTGCCTACCCAGCATAAAAAAACTGATTTCCTTCCATTACCTTCCCAAAGCAGGTTTTCCCCTTTTCTCTGGGTTATCCTTGCTGCATGCAGAGCTGTGAGCAGAAGCCAGTGTTCAGCAGCAGTGGCTGAAGTGTCCTGTCCTGGAGAAGCACTGACCTCCTGAGCCAGCCCAGATTCCTGCCTGGAGCACGGCAGGAAGGAGTTATGCTTTAACCCGAGCCCTGCCTGCATCTGCTCCTCTGCACAGCAGGTCACAGCCCTTTTGCTCCTCTGCTTGTGCCTCAGAATCTCAGAAAACATCTGGAATTCCCATGAGAACCCAAAACCAGACACTAAAACTAATTAGGAAACCCCAAATGCCAGTTTTACTTCTCAAATTCTTATTGAGACAGCTCTGCTTCCACTGCTGCCCCCCTCCCCTCCTGATCCTTCCTGGTGTCCCACAGCCCATTTCCCACGTTCCCAGTCTCACACAATCTGCTTGTGCTTCAAGATAAGGCTCCAAGGACTTTGTTTTCCAAACTCCTTCCAGCTTATTTCCTACAGGGCAAACACTTCAACTCAGATCTTTTCTGACCAGCAGGAGAAATTTCTCACTGTAGCCCTGCACTTGGGTCCTGCCTTCAGGGTCTTCCCTGTCCCATTACACACCCATCCTTCCCTCTACACAGCTTAGAGTCAACACAATAAATTAATTTCCTTACTATTTTCTGGCTTTAAGATATCAAATTATCACTGATTTGGGAGAGTTGGAGCCCCCCTGCTCTGGAGCCGGGCTGGGAGAGCTGGGGGTGCTCACCTGGAGAAGAGAAGGCTCCAGGGACACCTCAGAGCCCCTTCCAGGGCCTAAAGGGGCTCCAGGAGAGCTGGAGAGGGACTGGGGACAAGGGATGGAGGGACAGGACACAGGGAATGGCTTCCCACTGCCAGAGGGCAGGGCTGGATGGGATATTGGGAAGGAATTGTTCCCTGGGAGGGTGGGCAGGCCCTGGCACAGGGTGCCCAGAGAAGCTGTGGCTGCCCCTGGCAGTGTCCAAGGCCAGGCTGGACAGGGCTTGGAGCAGCCTGGGACAGTGGGAGGTGTCCCTGCCCCTGGCAGGGGTGGCACTGGATGTGCTTTAATGTCCCTTCTAACCCAAACCATTCCAGGATTCTGTGAATACAGGGATAATATGGGACTGTTCACTTGCTGTCCAGAGGGCTCATGGCCCTTTGTCTCTCGGTGGAGGGGAGCAGAAAGGCTTTGGGGACAATGGGGACATTGCTCAGGACTCCATGTGCTTCCCCAAGGACAGGTGAACAGACACTGAACTGCATCTGCCACATTCCACAGCCCTGCAGCTCCAGCACCTGCAGGATTTCAAGTCCACCAGCTGTCCAGGACAGAATTATCCCCAATTCCAGCAGCCAGCCCTGGAGAGGGATTTGTGACCATTTCATTCATGGTGTTTCCAGGTCAGCCCTGTGACCAGAGGCCTCCTGAGGCCATTCCAGAAGGTGGCAATGGCACTGGTACAGAAAACCTGAGTTCTCACCTCCATGTCCCCATTCCAACCACCAGACCCACCCCCCTGGGTTAGGACAGCCAGGGAACAGCTGAATCCAGGTCTGTCCTGGTGCTCTAAGCCCCTTGGACAGCTCAGAGGAGGTTACAAAGCTCAACCCCATCCCCTCAGCTTGGCTGCCTCTGCCAGACATGCACCCTGTGCTAACAGTGCTGTGGGGACAGGCAGAGGAGGAAACAGGATTCCTATTTCTATCATAGGAACACTATTTCCCATTTCTATAATCTAAAACCCCATTTCTATAATCTAAAATGCCACAGATTGCAAAGCAGGGCCCTCCCAAACGCTCTGTGCTCACCAGGCTCAGCTCTGCCTTTGGGAAGGCAGGTATCCTCCTGGGAATTCTGTACTAGGAAAGGAGGGCTCAGAAGGTCCACAGGGCTACCAGAAGGGGACACAAGGAGCCTTCAGCAGCCTCTACACCCACCCCACGTGGGCTCCCTGCAAACACAAGGCACGAGGAATGACAGTGACACCTCTGGGAGCAGCTCCAGCACAGCCCAGCTCCGGTCCCCACGTGCTCCCACAACAGCTCCTGTGTTACAACACACAGCTGGGGCCCTGCAAGCCCCTGGACCCCTTTGCAGAAGCTCTGAGCAGCTGGAGAAACCCAGCAAGGTGGATTTCAATGGCCTCACTCTGATTTTTGCTCTCAAAGAAGCCTTAAATTCAATTGCTCAGCATGGAAATAAGTGCTGGCTTTAACAGAGTTCAAGTTTCACGGAGGTGATGTGTTGATCTTTAAGCTGCTGCTCACTGTTGCACAGAATGCCACAGAATACTCTGAGCTGGAGTTCTCCCAGCTGCACCTGTGGGCAGGCAGGCTGGGAGAGCCAGGAGCAGCTCCTACTCCTAAAATACTCAAAACTTGGGCCCTGCCCAACTCCCGTTTTCCTCCACACTCCTCCCTGCTAGACAAATAGCCAGAGGGGACGTGCCTGGGCAGGTGAAGGCTTCCAGGGAAAGCCAAATTCCCTCCTGTGCCTGTGCAGAATGTGCTTTCCTGGCTGCTTCAAGAGGAGCCACAGCAGCTGCCCAGCAGATGGCAACAGCCCTGCACAGGCACTGCATCCGCAGGATTTATGGCTGCCTTGTCCTGCAGAGCTCACCAGAGCCTTCTCTGACCTTGCTGGCACAAAACTCCAGCTCCTAGAGCTGAAACTCCCTGTTTGGGGTATTTATGGTGCTCTCAGGCAGCCTTTACAGAGCACTGGCTCTGCCTCTCCTCCAGCCCACCTGAAGTTTGACATCTCCATGCCCATCCCAGCCTAATCCCAGTATTTTCATGCCTTGTTTTCCCTTTGTGAGAGTGATCCTTCCCACTCTGCATTGCCCCAGGAGCAGAGCAGAGGGGCAGAGCCCTCACCCTAGCACAGCAGGTATCCCAGTGGTGCTGGGCTGATGGTTGAGCTTGGAGGTCTTTTCCAGCCTTCATGATTCCATGATCCCCAAAAAAACTAACTCCAAATTCCCCTCTATGCTCCCCAGAGCATTCCAAACGAGTCCTGTGCCTCAGCACTGAGTCATGAGCTCCACAGGAGCTCACAAGGGAGGCAAGGAGAACTCCCACCTTCCAGGCAGTCAAGCTGTGCCAGCCCAGCCTGGGGAAAACAGGGCTCAGGTGTCCAGATGGAAAAGCTCCAAGCCCCTTCAGTGTGACTGACAAAGCAGAAGGCTGTCATTAGTTTCTCGTGGTTTCTCACCCAGCAATCATCACGCTTCCCCTGGGACAGGAGGACCACATGGGAGGTGATCCCAGCAGGTGATGCTGGGTGCACAGGGAGGAGCTTCCTCTTGAATGTGTGACACAAGAGCTGGAGGGACTGGGATGAGCCCCCTGCAAGCCCAGCTGGAGCACAAGAAGCCACGTGGCTGCAGGAGCTGCTGTGTCAGTGGAGCCATGGGAGCAGAAATCCCCTTTGGAAGTGCCTCAACAGACAGCCCTGGAATGGTGCAACAGGAGCCAGGAGATCCATGGCACATCCAGAGCCACACCAGAGGCTGCACTGGGGGAGTATCCAACATTACAAATTCCTGAGTTCACACCTTGTCTCCTTTTCCAGGAGGAAGCAGTGCTGATGGCTCTCTCTGGAGAGCAAACATTGGGTGAAAGTTCCCAGTTCTGAGCTCTCAGGGTTTCCCATGGATGCTGAGCTCTCCTGGTGACGGTCACCACAAGAGGACATGAGTCATCAGGCAGAGCAACCTTATTAACAAGAGAAGACATTTTCCTGGAGACTGCTTAGAGCACTTGTTTATACTTGTTTGAACAAACACTGAGGAGAAAAGCTCCCTGTCAGACCCCAGCACTTGGAAGAGCTGAGCACTCCAGCACTGGGATTTTGGGCTGTTTAAGAGGGACCACAGCCAGTGCTCCACTCCAGCAACCACAGCTGCTCCCAGCACTTCTGCAAATGCAGCAACTCCTTCTGCTCTGATGTGACAGGGGAGGAGAAATCCCAGCTGTGCCACTTCACCCCACGGCCCTGCCACAGCCATAGGGACTCCCCAGGTGCCTGATGGGGTCCCAGTTGTGTTTTGGGGTGTGCTCAGCTAAGTGTCCTGGTGCAGCATCTTCCCAGGCCTGACACAGGGATATCCCAGAGCCCAAAGTCCTGCTGGTGCACCGAGAAGTTTTCTCTGAGGAAAGGTGATGTCTTCACTGTAGCAGCATGGAACTGAATGGTGATTGCTGCAGCCTCTCCTAGCATCTTCTGAGAAAGCCACTTGGATAGCTACAGACAGTCACTGAATTCACAGATAGGTCAGCAAAGAAAGCTGGAAAGGCTCTTCTATATAGAGTTCCAACAAGGTTTATTGCAAAGCCACGCTGAAGGAGCCCAGGGACAAAAGACAGAAATCAGTGCAATGTCCCAGGTTAAGTATGAGGTCAGGGGCCAATGGTGTGAGGGAACAGGGGTGGTACAAGGACAGGGCAAAGGGCAGTGACCTATAGGGAACAGAGGTAAATTACCATGGTGCTGCAGGGCACCATGTCTCATTTCAGATATGAGGCATTCTCAAAACCTGTGGGAGACTTTTCCAGGGCATTCCTCTGATAGGCTCAAGGGCCTCCACAAGCCTCCACATTTCACTTTGAAAGGTGATTTTTTCCCCGTCATCTCTTCTGGAGAATCCAAGCAAGATGGAATAGAGATATTGGGAATGGCTGTTTATTCTGTTCTCTGCCTTGTTGATATCCTGCTGCACCTCAGGAAGAAGGGTCTCCTGGAGCTCTTTTCCCAGTGCTCCTGTGAGGAACACACCTTTGCTGCTGCCAGCAGGATGCTCTGTACCACAGCTTCTCCCTCCCTGGGCCAGCTCCAGCTTTCCAGGACGTGTGGGAACAAAAGCCACGCTGGGAGCTCGCAGCTCAGCCCGAAGAGAACAAAAACCCCCTCACCCCAAGACTCCAGTTTATTTTTACACTCCCAAGGCTGAGTGGTATTTCTCGAGCATGTTCTCATTTGCTGAACCTCTACGAAATCCTGGCAGGCTGGAAATGATTTCGAATCATGTATCCAAGACAACAAGGATAATTCTTCCCCGGCATTTAAACACAGAGCTGTCCTTTAGATGACTACACTGAATTCAGTAAAAAAATCCACTTAGATCTTTTGGAAAAGGAGATTTCAGGACTCTCATCTTTTTCCTTTGGGTCACCTTGTCTTTTCAAGGAAAGGCTGGCCCAGCAGCAGACGTATTTCATCCCAGAGGGGCTCACACCTGCCTTGTTGGTATTGCTGCCCAGAATAGCTCCCAGCACTGACAAAACTCCTCTGTGTTAAATTAGCCCTTGGAAAACATCCTCGCTCAGAATCTCAGGCAAGATGGTCCCTTGACACAGGTCTGAGGAGCAAAAAGTGAAAGCCTTTGCCTGTCACAGCCTCCACACTGCTCAGTCCAGCATTAAAATGCACATTTGTGACCCTGCACCACTTAAAAAACATGGAAATCCATCTCCCTGCCTGCTCTCCCATCCCACTTCTCCCCAGCTATTCCTGGGGCTTGTAACTCCCTTTCAACAAGAAAAAATAAACCAATATTCAACTTTGCCTGGAGAAGCTGTGGCTGCCCTATCCCTGGAAGTGTCCAAGGCCAGGTTGGATGGGGCTTGGAGTGATGTGGGATAGTGGAAGGTGTCACCCCATGGCAGGGGTGGCACTGGATGAGCTCTAAGGTCCCTTCAACCCAAATCACTCCATGATTTTAGGACCAGCTTCCCAACACCCAAGCTATCATTAACCTTTTATCAAGAAATCACAAGGCCAAAATGATATACTACACACTGTACCAAGCAAAAATACACACAGATATGAATAAAAATATTTGCATGCAAATACAAAGCAGGTCAGGAGTCTCATTGCCAGCAACAAGTAGTGTGATAAAAATCACAGTGAATCATAAATATCCTGAGTGGGAAGGGATCCACAAAGATCAGAGCCTGACTCCTGATCCTGCACAGGACAGCCCTGAAAACATCCAGGCTACCAAGACACAGGTGTCCCAACCCTGAAGAGGGAAGTTTGGAAAAGAAAAAGCAGAGGGAAGTGATTCAGACCCCACATGGGACAGGGACCCAGGTATCCTTTTGCTCCCAAGGCACCTGCAGCATGTCCTGCTCCAGGCTGGAAGGCCCAGAGCAGGAATGGGTGAAGCTTTCCAAGCCAAGCCCAAAACCCCCAGACACAGACAAGAGTCTCCTTTCCAGCTGGGAACAGCAGGATCACTGCTGCAATGTGCTCTCACGGTAAGGAATGCAGGAGGGCACCAAGGCATGGAGGCTTTAATAGAGGAAAACAACTCAAACCAGAGAAACAGCCTTCATCAAGCCCAAGAATAGAGAGAAAATGTAAATTTTTATCTGTTTTGTCCTCTGCTCTGCCTTTTACTGACCAACCAGCAGCAAATGTCAACAGCCCACCACTCTGCTGTGCCTCTCAGGTAGGCTCCTGGCTGGTACATCTCAAAACCAAGCTCAGGTTATCCAGGCTCAGAAACTCCAGCAGGAGACAAACCCAAGAGCAGCAGGTCCCCTTCCTGTGCCACTGATGTGTCACCACAGAAAGGGGCTCCCTTTCCACCCAGGGCACCGTGCTCTGCTCTTCCACTTTTATCAACACCAATTTTAACTTCAACAGCACCAAATGCTTGGTCCAGGTTCTCTGTGCCCATCAGGCAGACACTGAATTTGTCTTTACATGTCAGCGTCCCTGAGCCCAGTCACAGCAAAGTCCCCTCTCCTCCATGCCCAAATCCCACCCCACATGCAGCCAACATTTCTGAGAATGACCAGAGCTCATACTTGCCTCAAACGTGACGAAGTCATCAAACTCATCGGGGCAGGCTGGGGCTTCCTCCTCGGGGGTATATCCCATATCATACAGCTGGCTGTCAGGGTCTGCAGGGGGAAAAAACACAGGCTGCCATCACTGAGAGGGAAATCTGCATTGGGAGACATGACAGAACTTGTGTGAGCACGCACTGGTGCCTGCAGCCCTCAGGAAGGGCCTTGCCCCAGGGCTGCAAGGCAATGGCTGCAGCTTCTCCCTGACCTGCCACAGATCCTACAAGGCTCCTTGCTGCTCCATCATCCCTACCCCCCCACACCCTCCATTCCTTTCCCCGGTTTCTTCCCTATCTCTGCTCCCTGCATCCTCTCATTCTTCTCCCAGAAGGCTTTAATCCTGCTGTGGGCAGGGAATGCATGGGATGTGTGTGTGACAGCCAAGTGCCATGGGAACGGGGGAAGGCAGGCAGGGAAAGGAAGGGAAAGGAAGGGAAAGGAAGGGAAAGGAAGGGAAAGGAAGGGAAAGGAAGGGAAAGGAAGGGAAAGGAAGGGAAAGGAAGGGAAAGGAAGGGAAAGGAAGGGAAAGGAAGGGAAAGGAAGGGAAAGGAAGGGAAAGGAAGGGAAAGGAAGGGAAAGGAAGGGGAAGGAAGGGGAAGGAAGGCAGGGGAAGGAAAGCAGGGGAAGGATGCAGGCTGCAGCTCCTCGGTGCCTGCTCCCCCCGTGGCCACACACATCAGGAGCACGGGTGAAACACAGGAGGTCTGCAGCAAGAGCGCCTCCAAATTAATTCCTCCTCCCACCCCAACCCGGCTGCAGCAGCTCCCGGCCCTTCCAGCGAGGAAAGCAGCGAGAATTCCCTGTGCCCCGTCATGGAAGGGCGAATCCCTGCTCCGGCACACGGCCTGGATGCCGGGCTGGGAGCCCCGGCTCAGCAGCAGCAGCAGCGCTGCAGCCCCAGAATAAACAGCAGGCCCGAGCCACACCATGGAGCTGCCATGGCTGCGGCACCGGGCCGGCCTGTGCCGAGGAACCGGGCTGGACTGCTCCCAGGGCATGCACAAGGATTTGGGGAGCACAGGGGACACCTCTCTGTGCCCTGCAGAGCCCCACAGGTTTGTCCTGCAGCAGTGCCCAGATGGGACAGTGCCAGCCTCATCCAGAGGCACTGCAGAGCTCCGGCTCTGGGGCCCTCTGCAGGTATCAAGAAAGGCCATTTTTCATTAAGGAATCACATTATGATCATTTCATACATCTGGTAAAAGGTCAAGGGATTGGGGGTTGGTCAAGGCACCAGGGGTGCTCACCTGGAGAAGAGAAGGCTCCAGGGACACCTCAGAGCCCCTTCCAGGGCCTAAAGGGGCTCCAGGAGAGCTGGAGAGGGACTGGGGACAAGGGATGGAGGGACAGGACACAGGGAATGGCTTCCACTGCCAGAGGGCAGGGCTGGATGGGATATTGGGAAGGAATTGTTCCCTGGGAGGGTGGGCAGGCCCTGGCACAGGGTGCCCAGAGAAGCTGTGGCTGCCCCTGGATCCCTGGCAGTGCCCAAGGCCAGGTTGGATGGGGCTTGGAGCAGCCTGGGACAGTGGAAGGTGTCCCTGAACATGGAATGAAATGAACTTTACAGTGTCTTCCCACCCAAAGTATTCTGAGAATCTCTGATTAGGGCAGAGGATGAACTGAGGACTCAGACCTCCCACCCAAGCCCCATCCCCAGGGCCTCTCAGCTGGCCATTAAACACAGACACAGCCAGGAGATGCTGGAGCCACCAACCAGAGGGGCTCCCTGGGGTGGAAGAATTTGAACTCATGGCACCAAGAAATGATCCCTTCCCTCACCTGGGCCTGGGTCAGGCTGTGGATCCACCCCAGGAATGACCCAAATTGCTTTTCCAGCACCAGACCCAGGCTGTGCTCCACAGGGTCAGGGCTGCAGCAGGGGGAAGGTGCTCTGCTCACAGCCTAAGACTTCAATATCCCACTGCTGTCCCACTATGGCACCAGCAGTGGAGCTGCTCTGAGCTCTCTTCCAACTGCTGAGCCAGAGCAGGGCTCTGGGATACACCTGGAAATGCTGCCTGGGCATCCCCAGGGCAAGGCCACCTCCTGCTCTGACTGCTGGGAGAGCACAGGAGGATCTTGATGACCTTGGAGATCTTTTCCAACCTTAATGATTCTGTTATCTGAAGATGGCATTGTCCCTCTCCTCAAATGTCCCTCTGTCCCCACCTGCACAGCTCCATTTGTGAGCCTGAGCCTCCAGTCAGGAGGAGTTTTCCCATTAATTATCCTCTGGGATTTGAGCCTCCTGGCTGCCAGCAGGGAGGGGATGGGGACAGTGACTGCTCACCACTGTGGGTGCCACCCCTAGGGGCAAAACCAAAACCAAACAGAGCTCCTGGAAGGTCATTTGTGTCACACCCTGTGAGGGGACAGGCAGCCACCTCTCCTGCCAGCCAGCACAGCCAGGCAGTGGCCAGCTCCAGGCCATCCCCAGTGATCCTGCTGGCACCTACAGCAGCCCCTGGAACCACAGCCCAAAGGCACAGGCTTCTCCCTTCTCCTTATTCCCACATCATTTCTTTTCCTCCCCCTCCAAGCAGACACACAAACACTTCCTACTCTTCTACAGATACAGATAAAGATATTTATTCTCCTCTTTCCTTCCAGAGGGGCTTGAAAAGGGAGGATTTGCAGGCAAGCGAAGGCTTCCCTTTGGAATCAGGGGTATGAAGCGTGGGCAGAGCACAGGCACAGGCAGCTCCTGCCATCCATCACCTGCCTCCTGCCCAGCTCCTGCCCAAACCTGGGCTCTGGAACCTTCCCAGCCCTTCAGGGAATGAACACAGTGGGATGAAGGGGATCCTTGTTGCTCCCTCTGTGTGCAGAGAGCCCAGCCCAGAGAGGGGGTCTCTGTGTACCATGGGTTTATTTTCACAGCAAATTCCAGTGTAAAAATCCAGGAAAGGCCATCTGAGAGGTCGCCTGCACCCTTATGGTGGTGGCACGGCCAGCACAAGCCATGCCCAGGAGCCAGCATTCCATGTTTCCACCTCCCCATGTGTCACAGAGAGCAAAGACAAACAGCACCACAAACAAAGGTTGACTTTTCTGCTGGATTCATTCCCTCCTCCTCCAAAAAAAGCCATATGGTGCTTTGTGTATAGGGAGAGTTGCCATGGTGAGCCTGCCTGCAAGTCTGCCAGCACAATAGCCTGCATTAAGCTTGCAAATTCCTGGCCAAGAGAGCCAAAAAACCCTGGGAGCCAAAAGACCGAAGACCTTGGGTGTGGAGTGGCACTCTCCACGTGGAGAGCACTGTCCCCAGGTGCAGAGGGAGCCACGTGGTGACAGCAGGAGCAGAGCCAGGGATGGCTGTGGGCCATGAGCAGCACTGAACAGCCCCAGCCCATGGCACAGGCTGAGCTCAGACCCTCGTGTTCCCTCTGCTCTCCCCCTGGACATCAAAGCCAAGTCCCAACTGACCCCTGCTCTGCTTCACATCCCTTCTCCCTGCCCCTCACAGCACAAACAGCCTTTCCTTGCTTACACCCATCCCTGATTTCTCTTTCCTTCTTCCTCACTGAGAGCTGATGTGGTCACAACACTTGGAGTCACCTCTGCCCTACTCTGCACTCTGGGGGTGGCACCAGGGACTGCCTTTTGTCCTCTGAGTGTCCATGACCAGCTTCTCCTGCACTTCCAGCTCTATCCATCACTCCCACTGCCAGCCCAGGCACATCCATAAACATCCAAAAACCTTCAAGATAAAAATCAGGCTCTGAGAGACCTTCCAGGCAGCTTTACTGCTCAATCATCACAGAATCATGGAATCATGGAATCATTCAGGTTGGAAAAGCCTCTAAGGTCATCAAATCCAACTTGGGGACATGGGTCAGTTGTGGCCTTGGCAGTGCTGGGGGAATGGTTGGTCTCAACCTAAATAATTCAATGGGCTCTCCATGGGGGTGGATGAGACCTCTTCCCGTATTTTGTTGAGCTTCAGAGCTCTCAGGTGTGCCAGAGTCACCTGGGCTCTCCCAGGAACCCACAGGAAAAGCAGTTCTGGGATAAAGCTCCTGAAATAGATTCTAAAAACTGCTTCCAGGAGGCAGGACTGCCGTGGAAAGGCACCTTGAGTGAAGGGCTGTGGGTACAGCAGTGGCACATGGGTCACACAGAGCCAGTTTTATCAGCTTCAGTGACCTAGAAAAACAGCTTTTCAGGACCATTGAAGTCATCTGCCAACACACTGTACACACTGCTGCAAGCCACGGAGCCTCCAGCATCCACCAGCATGGATTATGTGAGCTCACAGACCTGCATTTCTCAGAGTGGGAATAAGGCTTGGAACCTGAATGGCACAGAATGACAGACCCCAAAAACAAGCAGGACAAAGTTCTGGTTGGCTTAAGGGAAAACAAGTGATAAAAACCCAGCTGCCTTACTGGGAATGCTGCTGGGAAAGAAGAGACACACAGCCAAGTATTTAAAAGTTGCAGGAATTGAGGAGGATCCTGCACAGGGGAAGCCACTATCCAGTATTTGCAGAGGTAGCTCAGGGCCTCGTGCTGAAGCACCCATGTGTGTGATCCCTGTGGGATAAAGGCAGCCCCAATCCCACTCACCCACCTTCTCCTCCCCCAGAGTGGCCCAGGAGTACATTTATAATCGGATGCTCCCATGAAAGAGCAGCTTTCTGCTCTCTGCTTTCCCCATCTCTCATCTTCCCCCAGAGGTGGGCCAAGGGAGCAGGAGCACTTACTGAAAACTATCATTTCCCAACCCAAAAAGCCACAGGGGATGGAGCAAGCAGCAGCCCAGGCTCCCAGAGAGGCAGTGGCAGAATTAAGGTTGCTTACACAACCCTGGCTAATGCTTTTCAGCAGTCCCTCATTTCCTGAGCATCACTGCTCACAGGCTGGGGCTCATCACACATTCCTTTTGATCCTTTTCCTGTGGCACAGGCCCTGCAGCCTCCTTCAGACACACCATGGAAAGCCATCAGGAAAGGAATTCACTTCATGGCATCCAAGCCCTTTGGAAGCATAAATCCAGCTGCCCTCCCTCCATCTCACAGGCCCGGTGAGCATCTGCCCCAGAGATGGAGCAGGAGGCCACCACTGGCACCTGGGATTTGTGCTGGGTTTAACACCTGGAGTTTGTGCTGAGTTTAACACATGGGATCTCATTTTTAATTCCCAGCAATGTGAGTGGTCTTTTCAGAGTGTGCCAGTCACCAAGACCAGCTCAGATTCCTGCAGGTTTGTGCCAGCTGGGAACAAAGGCTCGCTGCTGGAGGTGTGGACAATGAGGTGCTGGCCATGGCCACCAGGAAGTGGCTTAGAGCTCCTTTCTGATGGAGAGACTGAGCCTCCAAAACAGCACTTGCTGCTGGTGAGGAGACCTCCTGATGTCCTCCAGATCCTTCACTCCTTCTATTTCCAAATCTCTACACTTCTGGAACCTAAGCTGGATTTTTTAGAGATCATAGAGTCATTAAGGCTGGAAAAGCTCCAAGATCATCGAGTCCAACCATTAACCCAGCACTGCAAAGCTCAGCACTACCCCATGTCCCTGAACTCCCTGTCTGTGGAGAGACTGAGGCAGGACCTCTTGAAGGAGCTCATGGAATGATGAACCAGCAGAACCTCCCAAGTCAGCTTCCAGGAGCACATCAGTGCTGACACAACCTTGGGGACACCCAGTGGCCACTCTCCTGTCAAGGATTTGAGAACCCTGAAGCAGAAACTCCTTGAGATGCTCCACACCTAGTGGCACCTTTTAGATAAGATTGTCCCACAAGCAAAATAAAATTAAAGAGAACCCTGACTCAGGAGCTCAAATGGACCAGAGGTTGTGACACCCCAAATAACAGAGGCAGAAACCAGGCAGTTCCACAGGCTGGGATGCCACCATCCCATCTTGAAGGCTTCAGCTTTCAGCCCAAAGCTCCCACATGGAGAAATCAGGATAAGAGTAAAACCCAGTTCAACCTCCCCAGCTCAATTTCCAACCCAGGCCCAGGAAATGCTCATGATGTTCTTATGGCTGAATTCCATTATCACAGCAATGCCTGTGTGGCTCCAGGCACAGCTTCCAGACCCACAAGGATTAGAGGAAACACTTTCAACAATTACAGCACTTCCATCAACATGCAGGCTTTTCAGGTCTCACTTGCCATTTCTGCCCTCCACTAGCCACACCAAAAACTGATCATAATTAATGCCAAGCCTCTCCAAAGCTGTCACTGAGCCCTGGGGAGTGGTTTGGATCAGAACCACCCACCTGCCTCTGGAAAAGGCATGATGGACAGGAGAGCTGTGAGCCTGGGCAGGAACTACAGACACCCCCTGCTCCAGCCTAGGCTCCAACCTCAACAACACAGCTGCAAAATCACCAGTGAAAATTATTTATAAAGTTATTTATAAAGCCTCTGATCTCAGACTTGCCCTCTAGGTCCTGACCAGAATCCAGCATGAGTTTAGCAGAAACTGGGGACAGGAAATACACAAGAAGAGAGGCACTAAGCTACACCTGCAGGAAGAATTGTCCCCAAGGTGGTGTTCCACAGTTCTGAGCCATCTCCTGGAAATGATGGTGCTGCTCAAAGATGTCCTGTGTGTTACAGGGAGGGTGGAGCAGCCCCTGTGCCCTCCTGCTGCTTGGCCACAGTAGAGCAGTTTGGAGTCCCAGTCCTCCAAAATCCCTTAAAAGCTATGCAGAGTAACAGGAAAATGCTCCTGAAGGCATGTTTGAACCCCTTTCCTTGCTTGTCCCCCTAATTCCAACACTGCCAGAAAATCCCTTGGAAACAGAGCCAAACCAGGTCCCACTTGTCACTGAAGGAGAGGGGAGATGCATTTTTTAAAGTACTTGTGCTCCAACTGCTTCTGGATAGGAAACATCACCCAAAATAAAACAAAATCATGGAGGGGGATCCTGGAAAATTAGGGTTTGATCCTTTTCCCAGGCATTATTTGTGCCTGACCACTCCCCTGCAGGGAAAGGAGCACAGGGAGAAATTGGACTTCTTCAATCCAGAGTACAAGGGCTCCAGGAAGGCACTGAGGGGCTGAGAGGTGACAAACAGAATTGCTCAGGTTGGAGAAAATCTCCAAGATCATCAATTCCAAACATGGAAACAAGGTCCAAACAAGCCATTGCCCAACTCCTCATAAGGGGTGTTTTTATTAGAAGCTGTCACATCATCTCTGCTGAGCTCTCTGTAACTATTAACTATATTAATAAAAATTCTTCTTGCCTCATTAGCAGAAGTCCTTCCTATTCTAAGGAGGAATAAAATGCCCAGTGATTTACAGGAGCAGTTTGGACTGTAAGAACTTGGAAAAGACCATCATGAAGGAGAAAGACACTGAGGGATACAAGGACCAGCCCAGGACAGGCAGAATGGGAGTGAGATAACGTGAGCTGTGCTCAGCCAGAACACCAGAAAATTGGGAAAATTGTTTTTTCCTGATGTGTGGATGCCCACTGGAACCCACAATCAGCACTGATTTCCCAGGAAATCCACATCACACACAGCCTCTCCTGTCCAAGGAAACACTGTGGAGAAAAACATCAACCTGTCAGAGTGTCACAGGGGTGCCAGGTCACCCAGTGCAGCCACCAGCCCCCAGGCTGTGACAGAGCAGGGCAGGGAGGAGCACAGTCCTAGGTGAGTAATTATCTCTTTGTTAATTACTCCGGATTGACTGGATTCCTCAGCAGAAACGAGCTGGCAGCTCTGCAGGGCGCTGGGCTCCACCTTCCTTCAGCCAGGCTGGGGCAGGGATCTCCTGATCCCTGTCCAGGTGCTCCTGCTCAGGAGGAAGGACACATTCCCACCTTCCCAGGCTGATCCAAGCACTGACAACCCCTCACTGTGGGCTTCATCCAAACCTGAGACAGCTCAACAGGCAAGAAACAAGATGGAAACAAGACAGAAACAGCCCCACACCCACGTGGAGCCACAGCCCAGCCCAGCCCAGCCTCATCCCAGGCACTCCCCAAACCGCAGGCCAGCCCAAAAAGCATTCCCAGCACCAGATGTGGAGGAAAACAGCACTGCCCAAAAAGGGAATCCTGCAATAGACAAACAGGCAGCAGATAGAAGAGGAGAAATGTTATTTAACAGAACCTGCCTCTCTTTTCTCTTTAGTCATCATAGCATGCTAAGAACTGCTCCCAAGTTCCAATAAAGCACTGCTCCCTATTTTCATCTTGCTGGGAAATCAGGCAGTCCCTGCAGTGGGTTTTATCCTCCTTTTCCAGAAAAATTTCCTTTATTTTGGGCATCAGGTGGGTCAAAAAGCCACCACAGGTTTCCTTCACTTCAGGACACGTGGAAGTCTCTGCACTCTGGAATTTGCTTTGATTTCCAGGAGATGTGGCTACTCAGCAATGCTTTTCCCTCCCAAGGAATGCTGAACCAACACTGATTCTTTGGGGATTTGATCCCAGCTTGATCCCAGCTTTGAACCAGAATTCCCTGGGACTCAGGGTGCATTTCAGACTTGTTACACCCCACAATGGTGACTGGACACAGCCTGATTTCCCAGGCATACTCCTCCAGATTTCTCAGGTATACTGCAATATTCCTGCTCCAAAGCAGGAATTCCTAAAGGGGGAGAGCTCCCTAAAGAAGGAATTCTCAGAGAGGCAGAGATTCCCATGCCAATCTCCCATTCCCTGGCCCCCAGGGCTGTGCAGTTTTCCAGCAGCATTTGAGTGATTCCTTGCTGTTCTCATCCTGGAGCTGCCTACGGACACAGCTCTCCCAACACTTCAGTGCCTCTCCCAAAAGTAGGTCAATGCAGTATGTCATCTGCCAGGCTGCTTTTGGGAAGCACAGCTCCCTCCCAGCCACGAGCACCCGGAGCAGAGCAGCCTCCCCCCCATGTCACCCTTCACCCAGCTGCCACATTGATCAATTCAACACAAACAAGTGTTTATGGAAATCAAAATAGAAATGTCTGTGAAAAAACTGCTCAGCTGAGCCACAAGTGCTCCCCCCCATCAGCATCCAATGTTATCAGATTATTATATTGTTATTGAGTATATTGTTATTGCTATATTGCTATTGAGTATATTGTTATTAGATCGAGTGCATTAATGGTTGGATTCAATGATTCTAAAGGATTTTTCCAACCTAAATAATTCTATGTTTGTATTACAGCAGAAACAGAGACTTAAGAGAGCTCGAGAACAGTGTGATCTGTGGGATCTGTGTTCCAGCTTCCAAGGGGAACAAAAATGACCCCTGCTCATCCAAGGCCTCGCTGCTCACACTGCCATGGGAAGAGGTCTGCAGGCAGGATCTGCTGGATCCTGGGGGCTGCACAGCTGGGGAGGAAGTTCTCCACACACAGGAGCATTTTGGGGCTCCTGGGAGCAGAAGAGGGACTTTGCCTCTCCGAGGACACTGGGGCTGGAGGAAAGGAGCACCCACCTCAATGCCCTGGGGCTGTAGCTGTGTCCTGCTCTTCCATGGAACAGCCTCCAGCTGGGCTGGATTCACACCTGCTTACTTCTCCTGCTGTCTGCATCTCCCCACAGGGGATCAGCCCCTCACAGAGGGGTCTCTGTGCCCTGGATACACCCAACCCTCCTGTCAGGAAAGGGATGGAGACAGACCCCAGGTCCTTGTGACCACAGAGCACTCCCAAAGCAGCTCAGCTCCATCCCTCATGCTCCTAATTCCCCATTCCCTCTGAGCACAGAGTTACACAGACTCAACAGAATCCCAGACTCCCAGATTCACTGAGTCTGGAAAGAACTCTGAGATCATCAAGTCCAATCTGTGTCCAGCACCCACCTTGTCACCAGCCCAGAGCACTGAGTGCCACATCCAGGGATGGGGACTACAACACCCACCTAGGCAGCCCCCTCCAAAGCCTGGCCACCATTTCCATGAGGGAACTCCTCCTGATGTCCAACCTGAACGTCCCCTGGCACAGCTTGAGGTCATTTCCCCTTGTCCTGTCCCTGTTCCCTGGGAGCAGAGCCCGAACCCCCTGGCTGCCCCCTCCTGTCAGGGAGTTGTGCAGAGCCAGAAGGTTCCCCCTGAGCCTCCTTCTCTCCAGGCTAAAGAACCCCTATAAAGCCCTCACACATTTTTATGGGCAGGCCCAGTGGTTTCCAATACAACCCTCTAAGCACCACTATTTCAAAGGAAAAAAAATCTCAATTAATTCCAAGAAAGTCTTGGCTGCTGCCATCCCTGGTAGAAGGGGGCACAGACAAGCACATGGACCCCAAACTTGACAAGCACAATCCTGGTGCTACAATCATCCTCCTGCACCACAGAGATGAGCAGAACCCTGAGCTCTCAAGAACAGCACAGGGATTATATTTTTTTTCAAGCATCCATATCAATTTTAAAGAGCCATTTAAATCTCCACTCCTTTCAGAGGCAGAATTAACATTCATCTTCCTAAAGTCCTTATCCCCACCAGCAGCATATACAGCACATCCATATGGATCTGCCAAAGCAGAGCAAGATGCAAAGGCAAAAAAAAAAAAAAAAGAAAAAGAAAAAAAAAAAAAAAAAAAAAAAAGCAGAAGACATAATGAGAGCAATTTGGGTTTTATTCTCGCTCATGAATCAATCTTGATTTCCCATTCACAGCAGCCCCCATTCCCTGCACGCCAGCTGTACACAAAGAGGCATCTGTCCTACCTTCAGCCATCAAAGGAGCTGTGTCCCTGTGGATGCTGGATTCCCCAGGGTTAGGAGCAGGCAGGAGCAGCGGGAAGGCTCCACTGCAGCAGAGCTGCACGAATCCAGGGATCAGCAGATCCAGGGGAACGTAGGAAGTGCTCAGAGCGGTGCCAGATACTCACCGAGTTTAGTCAAACGTGCACACGAGCTCTGCTTCCATCTGCTGAGCCCTGGGCAAGGTTTCCTTTTCAGAAGCAAACGCCTGGAATATTCAATAGGGCCTGGCCACCCCCGCTGAGGAGCACTCAGGTGTCAGCAGTGGCCTGTGCAAAGGCACTGCATTTCAGCAGCCAGGTGGGGCAGAGAGCGCTGAGGATGCACACAGCCAGCCCCAGAAATAACCACGGGGCTGGGAGAGGAAGGGAATGCAAGCTTTGGCTTCTGGAATTATCCCTGGGCAAGGGAAGCTTTCCTTTTGCGTAGCAAAAGCCATCTGCAATGCAGATCCTACAGAGGAGGGAAAAGCCTCCATACAGAGCAAACAGGGCTTATCTTATGGGATATTCAACACCTTGGAACGCCCTGTGGAGCCAGCGGGATCCAGGCCACCAGGACAGCCAGCCTGGCTCTCCCAGGGCCATCCCAGCCACCACGTGCTGCCCAGCAGTGGCTCTGAGTGGCACTGAGTGGCTTCCAGGTGGCATCTGAGCACTGGCAGATGCAGAGGCACTGCTGAGAGCCAGAGCAGTGGGAGCAGGGAATGTGGGACCCAGCCTGCATGTGGGATAACCCCTCAGACCTGCCTCTGCTCCTGGCTCTAAGCCTTTAAGTACAACACTCACATCCTTCATTTGGAGAAGGGCTGGATATGATTTTCCTGATTCCCTCAGGAAATTCCAGGCTGACACTCAGCTGCCAGGAGCTCACCAACCTTTCTGGACACACCCTGGAAACGCCCCTGAGATCCTCCCAGGGATGCTCCTGGGATCACAGAGCTGCAGCCCCACAAAGGCTCGTCCCCATGGCAATTCCCACTGCTGCCAGTTCCAATTAGGAATGGTGTGGTGCTCCCACACAAGGCAGAGCCTCAGCCTGACCCCCCAGCCCTGGATTTGCTATTCAGCATCCTGCCCTGTCTGCTCCAGCTTCCCAGCTCCACACTTTGCCCTCCAGCCAGCCTCTGGGGAGCTGAAAATGCTCCTCCTGCTCCAAGCCTCTTATTCAGCCCCTGGAATATCTTTCCTTAGGCACAGTGGATTCCTGATCCAGCTCCTCCAAAGCTGGCACTGCCAGGGGTCTCCCAGGTCTTCTTTCTTGCAAACAGGAATTCTCTTAGAGCTTCCAGCTTTGGGTGTTGGCTCTTGAGCTGGATTTTCCACCTCCCCAAATCCAAAGGACTTTTAGTTGAAGCATTTCAAAATAAACAATAATTTAAAAAAAAGAGTTACTATTTCCATCCTTGGGCCCTCCCCTGAGCTCCTGGACACATCCATCCCTCCTCAGTGGATGCTCTGTCTGCTCCCAGTGCACAGGGCTCCTTTGTTCAGGGATCAGAAGCTGAGGCAGAAGGGGTGGATGAGGCTGGCAGTTCAGGAATGCACCTTTCCCTGCCTGGCACAGAGATCCCTTAAACTGGCTGACAACTCCAGCAATCCCCCTGTGTGCAGGGGCATCTCCCAGAGCCCCTTCCCAGTGGGCTGCTCCCTAGAAGACAGATGTTACAGATGTTTTAGCTCTGAGGATGTGTGTGAACAACACAACTTGTTCCTAATCCTTGTGAGCTGCAGTGTGAGCACAGAGATGTCCAGTTTGTCCTGCTGAGAGACTCCCACAGAAAAACCAGGTGTCTGAAGCTTCAAAGGTTTTTAATACCATGACAAGGGAAGGAATCAGCCTGGTTGTGTGCCTGCATCCAGCTGTGGGCCATCCTTCATGTCTGCACCAACCTCCCCCTCCAGAGCTGCTCCTTGGTCCAGGCTCTCAGCTTGTGATCCCAGACCCCATCCCAGGGCAGCTCCTTGCCACCCACACAGGCTCCTTGCTCCTGAGTTTTCCAAGGGGCTGGGATGCAATCCCTGGTTCCTGTTTCTCCTTGAGGAGATGCTCCATGAGCTGGAGCTCCTCACTGTGATGGCTGCAGCACTCACACTGCTCCTTCCCTGTTTCTTTTCCCTTGGATCTCACTGATGGTAGCCAGATGGACCAGGTCTTTCTCTGGCTGAGAATTCTCCAGGCCTCAAAAACTATCTTTTTAAGCATCATACTCTCCTTCATTACTGCCTTCCCTCTATTACCAGTTTCTCAAGTTTTACAATCCAAGGCTGTAAAATTCCACTTTTTAGAGTTATTTATGCCCCCTGACAGGCTGCCAGTGTCGGATGCACATCTCCCCCTTTGCTGTGCAGACTGGCCAGTCATTCAGACACCATTCACACGGATTTTAAAAGCAGGGAAGCCACTCCTTGTGGAGCAGGGAAGAACCAGGGGATCCCAGCAGCCACGGGCAGGAAGGGCTGGGACACAGCAGGAGCTGAACCTGTCCCAGCAGCACCTCTGTCCCCACAGTCCCAGGCCTGAGAACAGAGCTCAGCCACCTGAGAGCCACAGGCCAGCACTTCCCACAGCAGGGAAACCTCTGGAAGCATTCCTTGGCCATCCACACTGCAGGCAGAAATCCATCCATGAGAACCACGCTTCCCCATCCAGCCTGCGCTTTGGGGAGGGCAGGAGGCAGCCAGGAGTGGCTAAAACTTCGAAGAGCTGAAACCAGGGATGCAGGGCTACAGGAGGCTCTTTAAAATGCTGTTCATTGGATCTAAATGACACAGCAATTCACGGGTCCTGGGTGACAAGAGCCCAGCCCACAGCCTTTTCAGCCACAGCTGTGGGTTCGTCTGAAGCCACTCTAGTTCTGGTCACAATGCATTGTACACTTTTCATTGCAGAGCATCTTAAAACATGACAACCAATCAATACCTTTACTATTGCCTATAGCCTATCATAACTACTAACATCATATTCATGTTACTATTTTCTAATCACTAAAGGTTAGTATATTACAGTTTAAGCTAGAAGTTGTTTTTCTGTTTTCTTGCAGTGGAAAATTTTGAGATTTTTTTTCTACTTGCAACATTGGCTTTCTTGTTTGCTTGTGAAAATCTTTTTGCTTGGTAAAATTATCTTTTGTTTGAGGTGGATTTATCCTTTGCTCTAAGTCATAAAAATCCCTTTCAACTCATTTTATAGCTTCTTAGCTATCCAGTAAAACTAGCTCACCAATTCTTTTCTTCTATATCAAAACTTTCATTTCTATTCCTTCTTCAAATTCTACATTCAAAAATCTTTCTGTTATACATACATATCTATAAAACCTTCCTATCAAATCCTTATCTTTCCCAACATAAAACCTTTCCTTAAAGCCTCAAATCCAAATGGCTTTGCTCTGCCCCTGGCCAGACAGAGAGCAGAGCTGCCCATGGCAGTGCAGAGGTGGCACTGAGGCTGTGAGAGCCTCAGTGGCTCTTGCTCCATGCTGGGGGCAGAAGAAGTACCAGGAGCCCAGGATCAGCCTGTTCCTCAGGCAGGGGACATCCCCAGGGAGAGGACAGGGAGCTCAGCATCCTGCATGGAAAGGCCAAGTGGACACCAAAGCATTTGTGAGAAATGCAGCTGATGGAAGAAATTTGGGCTGGGCTTGTAACTGCACCTTCAGTTTGCCAGGCTCGAGGTAAATCCCAGCTGCTGTCCTAAGGGAATTCTCCAGAGAGGGGAGAGGGAGAGAAGAGTGGCACATCCTCAGAAATAAACCTTGCATTAACACACACACCAAAAGGTCCAAGCTGACACCAGCTCTCACTTCTATGAGGGACCCAAGAATTACAGAGCACCAAGAAATCCAACAGAGCATTCCCTGGCTAAAAATAGGCCTGGCTAATTAACAAACCATGTTAAAGGGACACCCAGCAGCAGCCTGACCTCTGCTTTGGTTACAAAGGGATGATCAATATTGGCTGTCTCAAGAGCAGCAGCAAATCCTCCAGATCCCTTCAATGTGAGCAAGGCTCAGCTGTGAGACTCAAAGAACCTCCTCTGCTCCCTGCCCTGGGCTTCTTTTATAACCATTTCATGCCATGTGCTGTTAGAGAGCTCAGCCCTTCCTAACCACTGTAATAAACACATATCAATCTCTTTCAAATTTAATAAATAGCTTTGCCTGGATCTGCTTTTCCCATTCAATTAATAGAACACAATACCAAAGTGATGAATTATTGAGGAGAAACATGAGCCTGGGCTTTCACAAATGCTCTACTCCAATGGCAATTTATTACAAATTAATAGTGTGCTGCAGTTCCTCCTGCTCCCTGGCAGCTGGGAATTGGTCAGGCTACACCAGGAAACTTGGGAGCTGCCATAAAACACTGCAGTCCTGAGCTCAAATAATGCTGGAGTGGTTTGGGTGGGAAGGCAGCTCAAAGCTCATCCCATTCCAACCCCAACACTTTCCACTGTCCCAGGCTGCTCCAAGCCCTGGTCTTGGACACTTCCAGGGATCCAGGGACAGCCACAGCTTCTCTGGCTGCCCAGCTTCACGGCAAATAAATAAATAAAGTAGGGGTGGAACTGAGGAGAAGGAGGAGGGATGATCAAGTAACAGAAGAACAGGAGAAAACCTTGCTTTGAGAGGTTTTTACTCTGGAACAGCACGGTGTGTATGGGAAGGATGGTTCTGCACACTCTGTGTGCAGGGCTGGCAGCAGGGACACACTGAGCAGGGCTGAAATCCCAGAGAAGCATCTCTGAGCAGAGCTGACTATTGTGCAAGGATGATAATTCCCATCTGCACATTGAGAACTCCAGCAGCTCAGCAGGGAGCCTCCCAGATTTCTCACACCCTGCCCATAACAACATGCCTGGCCCAAAATGACCCTCTGACACAGAGAGAAATCCCAAAGTGAAAAAATAACACCTTTTCTGCAGCAAAGGGGGGGCAAGCAGCCAGAAAGAGACTTCACATCTCACCAAGCTACTGCTCTGGAAGCACATGCAAGAACCCCCAGGAGCCACGTGGGGACTGGCACTGGCCTGTTTGATCATCCTGACTCTAGTCAGGGAGTTCAAAGTTCTTGCTAAAAACCATCTGAGCACGTTTTCCTCCAAACACTTGGAGTGAAGGTTATAAATGCATTGGTAGATTCACCAATAAATTAGTAAATGCATGGTGATTTCCATTCCAGTGGAAGGCATCCTTTCCCATGGCAGGAGGTGAGTGTTAAAGGCCCCCTCCAACCCAAACCATTCCATGATTCCATGCTCAGTGCCAGTGTTGGGAAGATGTTTCAGCCAGCAGCATGGCAGCTACTCCATCAGAGCAACAACCCCCATAACACAGCTGGGAGACCAGAGGAGAAGGCATTTCCCAGTGATGTTTCTTTGTAGGAAAGAACTTTCCTGATAGAACCACCACCAGGACTGCTGTAACACCTTTTTCAACTTTTATTAAATGCCTCCAACCTCTCCCCCTTCCCCTCCACCCAGCACAGAGCAGGAACTCTCAAAAAACCAAACCCAGCTGGTTTTCCCCAAGCAGCTTCTCAGCTCAGATGTGGTGTTGAATTTGGCCTGTCCCCATCCTCACTCAGAGCACAGCAGGAAACTCACCTCCATTTTTGATGGCTCTGATCCCCCG
The DNA here is from genome assembly GCA_013397375.1 of Toxostoma redivivum. Taxonomy (NCBI): domain Eukaryota; kingdom Metazoa; phylum Chordata; class Aves; order Passeriformes; family Mimidae; genus Toxostoma; species Toxostoma redivivum. The sequence goes on along the minus strand of VXBI01013416.1, from coordinate 298,435 downwards.
ATGGAAATCTTCAAAGCTGATAACTCCCAATCCACTGGGATCCAGGTATTTTGTTAGGTCCTTTACCTGCAACCAAAAAAAAAAAAAAAAACCAGTATTACCTATGGAATCCTTGCAGGAAACAGCATCTTCCAGCACAGAAACACCTTGTAACCAACTTCTTCCTCTTTATCAGAAAGATAAAGCAAATGGAGCAAATAACGGTGAATTTCTTGAGCTGACCCCAAATTGTGTCCTGTTCTCCTTGAAGGGAGTAAGTAATCAATACAAAGGGGTTAATTAGGACTTGGTTGGTGTTGAAACTATTGCTTAGCCTTGAAGCAGCATTTTGGACAGTATCTCCTGTAACATGAGCCTGCCTTGCCAGGGATTTGTTTATTTTTATGGGTTTTAAAGAGGTCCTGTCTTAATTGGGAAACTCTGTAATAGGCTGCCTGGTAGGAGGGCCCAATTAAGGGGATTCAGTGATAATGAACTGCTCCATGTTACAAATTTAGGCTGTATAATTGAAACATTTTCCCAATTAGACAATGCCTGAGGGGGAGGGAATCACCTCAGCTGGCCAGGGCTGGGATGGGGGTGCTGGAGCAGCACTCACAGGGAGCAAGGGGCACTCTGACACCTGCTGAGGATGCCCTGGCATCTCCAAAGAGAAAAAAAAAAAAAACCACAGGGCCCAAAGTGTCTCAAAAAGGTGCCTTTGGTTCCTTCCTGCCAGTCTGCCAGGAGCAGAAAATCCTTTTCACCAGATGCTTCTCAAGCTCAGACAATCAGACATTTCTCCTTTGTTTTAAGAGCTTTTGAGGCACCTTTGTCTATTTTTGCACCACATCCTTCAGCTGAGGAACAATCCCAGGAGGAAGCTGGTGAGGAGAGAGAGGAATTGCAGGGTGCCTCACCCTGCCACACATCCTCCTCCTCCTCCTGATGCACAGGAGGGAGGCTCCAGGGCTGGATTTGTGCAGCTCTTTTGACTCACTGGGGTTTCAGTTTGTTCTTGGGGAAGGAGCTGGTGAATCACCAGAACTCTCATTTCATGGAAGGAAACCTCAGGTGCCAAAGGAGACTCAGCCCCCAGCCCAGCCATGGAGCTCAGAGCTGCCCTGCTCACCCTGCAGCAGCACTGGGGGCTTGCTTTGAGCTCTTTTTGGTTTTCTGAAAGCCAGGTATGTGTTTCTATACGAAAATCACATCTAGAGCACACTTAGAGCTGTTCACCGGTGTGTCCATGAGCTTTGATCATCCCACATGCCCACAGGAGCAGCAAAAACTCCACTGGCATGGATGAGCCCACAGGGCTGAGACCATAAAACCATGGAATCACAGAATATCCTGAGTGGGAAGGGACCCACAAGGATCATCCAGTCCAAGCCCTGGCACAGACACCCCCAAATCCCACCCTGGGCAGTGCCAGCACCCTCTGGACAAGAACCTTTCCCTGATCTCCAACCTAACCCTCCCCTGGCACAGCTCCAGCCATTCCCTCAGGTCCTGTCACTGAAGTCCAGGCTGTGCCTCTGGAGGAAACCCACCCCCCCAGGGCACAGCCTTGCCCACCTGCCAGCTCAAGCTGGACATCAGGAGGAATTTCTTCCCAGAAATGGTGCTCAGGCATTGGCAGGGGCTGCCCAGAGAGGTTTGGAGCCCCCATCCCCGGAGTGTCCAAGGAAAGCCTGGATGTGGCACTCAGTGCTCTGGGCTGGGGACTCAGTGACCCCAGAGCTCTTTTCCAAGCTAACCTGAGATTCTGTGAATGGCAGAAGACAACACAAGCACCTTCTCCAGTTTTCTAGAGCACTTTTTTGGCAGACAAACCTCCTGAACTCACATGACACTCATCATCTTGGGTGAGTCAGGTTTCTTGTATGTTAAACAAAGGTATTTTAGACTAATAAAAACAACTCTTGGAATGTGTCGGTTCCAGTTAATGCATCTGGCAGCTGCCTGGAGCTCAAAAGCTGTCACTTAATTTGTTATCTGTGTACAGAGATAACAGAAAGGCAAGTGACATTTAATCAGACTTGATAAGCCTATAAAGGATTAGCATGACACACTCTAAATTGCAGTTTCTGTGCTTTTCAGCTCCTCAGGACCATGGAAGGCTTCAGACCCTCCTGCCAATGCCAGAGCAGGGCACCTCACCCACCCCAGCGCTGGGCAGCACAGACAGGGAAGTATCTGCTTTATGCAATACTCAGGTATTTAAATTGGGCTGTGGGCAGGGGGAAACGAGGGCAAATGGTTCTGAAAACTTCCCAACCCAGATGCAAACAATGAAAGCCACACTGTGAAGGAGTTTGTGCTGATCCAAACCTGCCTATATTTGCTGTCCAGGCTTAAAATCACCATTTCCAGTTGAGACACCACCACCAGACTGAGTGTGAGTGGCTGCTGACACTCTGAAGAACCCACAGTACAGAAAACAAGAATATTTGCTGTGCCTGCCTGGTCCCCACAGCCCCTGGACTGCTCCTCTCACCAAGCATCACCCAGAAATGGAGCTGGAGCCAGGCTGGGAGAGCTGGGGGTGCTCACCTGGAGAGGAGAAGGCTCCAGGGACACCTCAGAGCCCCTGCCAGGGCCTAAAGGGGCTCCAGGAGAGCTGGAGAGAGATGGGGACAAGGGATGGAGGGACAGGACACAGGGAATGGCTTCCCACTGCCAGAGGGCAGGGCTGGATGGGATGTTGGGAAGGAATTGTTCCCTGGGAGGGTGGGCAGGGCTGGCACAGGGTGCCCAGAGGAGCTGTGGCTGCCCCTGGATCCCTGGCAGTGCCCCAGGCCAGGCTGGATGGGGCTGGGAGCAACCTGGGCTCATTTTCTTCTTTCTTCATTTTGGTGACTGGGCTAAACCCAGTACCTTATCAGAGCACCTGGGAAACCACCAGTACTGTGGCTCCAAGTGCTTTAGGTTCATCCAGTAAATGTGAGCAGCTCTGAAGTCACAGCTTTGAGGGCTTTAGCTGAAGCCTGAGAGCAGCAGCTCCCACCACACTCCTGCTGGCACAACACCAAACAGGAACACTCCACCAAACTGAGCACCAGGCTTAACCCACGACACAGAAGCCACAGTCTTGCTTCTGGCCAGCAAGAAATACTTAAAATAAAGGTTTTGCTTCCTGTGTGTGTCTGTGGCTGGTTACAAACCCTCCTTGGAGCCGAGCAGCTGAAACACAGAGCATTAAAGAGTGAAAGAGGATGACGTGGTTTAAGTAGCTGACTTAAATCCTGCTGGAAAGTGAGAGGTTTAAACTGCTTGAAGCCAGCCAGGCTGCCTGGAGCTGAGCACAGCAGGAGCACAGCTGGGGGTGACACGTGCCAAGGGGGCTCTGGTCACCCCTGTGCCAGGGACAGGGCCAGGACCAAGGGATTCCTCCTGGAAAAAAGGACATGGAACAGATGGGGACAAGGAGGGGCAGTCACTTGGCACCTCACCAACACAACCACAACTCTTTACAGCATCCCCACTGCCACATCCCCTGTATCCACGACCTCTGCACACTCCAGGGTGTTTCACCTTCCAAAACCCAACGATTTTGCTGCCAAAAAGCAAAATCACCCCAGAGCCCCACACTGTGATGCCATGGGGGCTCCTCACAGCACAAAAAGTTTCTTTGCTTTGATGCACTGTAGTCAGCTCAGCAATGTCCAACACTGACAACCCCAAACTCAAATTCACACACAAAGGCTTGGCTGACCTGCAGTGGAAGCTTCCCACAGAGGTGAAGGATTCTCCAGCTGGGAATTCCTTGTTTAGCAGGTTGGAGGAAAAGGAAAAGGAAAGGGGACAGGAAAAGGGACAGGAGAAGGAAAAGGAAAAGGGACAGGAAAAGGAAGCTCTAGGCCTCTCCTCTTTATCTTTAAGGATGCTCCATGTCTCCACCACACAGCAGATGGATTCAGCAGGACAAAATATCCACAGTGCATGTTTTAGGTGTGATCCCTGAAGGAATTCAGGACTGTGCTGGGCAGGCAATATCCCCTGCAACCCCTGAGCCTGTTCCCTCATATTCTGAGGGCTGAACCAGCTTCCAAAAAGCCATTCTTTGGAAGGTGAAGGAGGCTGGGAGATTTCTAGTGGCCACAGCAGCCAGGCACCCCCCCAAGAAGAGCTGGTGGAGCTCAGATCATCAAATCAGGTGGTATCCACAGGGATGGTGCTTCCATGTCCTGCCCTGGGAATAAAATCAACTCTCAGGGCTGCTTTAAGCTACACAGACTCTGGGGACAAATCCAAAGGAGGCAAAGAGGAGGAACAAATATTCCTGATAAAGACCCCCAAATACCTGAGCAAATGGGCTGTAGTTCCCACCAGGAACTCTGGGAGAGGGAAAGGGAGGGAAAAGGGGAAAAAGGGAGGAAAAATGGGGAAA
>VXBI01013416.1:277647-293509 GCA_013397375.1 Toxostoma redivivum | reverse complement strand
GGGGAAAAAAAGGGGGGAAAAAGGGGGGGAAAAGGGAAAAAGAGGAATCCTGGGTGTCCTGCTTGGCTGAGAGGGGTCATGAAATCCAAGTACTTCTCATGTAACTTGAATTACTCTCCCCTGACTGCCAGAAGCCCAAATTTGCTCTGACCATCCTGTATGTTTGGGGGTAGCAGTATTGTGAGTGAGACAATCCCTGAACTCAGCAGAGAGAAGGACGAGCCCCACATTGGCAGAAGTGCCAAACTGAGGGATTTTTAGCAATTAAAAGAGCAGGGAGGGCTCACAGCAGCTGCTCTCCTCTCTGCTTAGCCAGGTGTGCAGCCTGGAGTGGCCCACAGGAATTCATCCCAGTGAGAACACGTTGGATAAAACCTCCCATGGTTTTACAGAGGTGGATGCAGCACCTCCACCCTCCCTGTTTCACACAAGGGGATGAGCCAAAGCACTCACCTGGCCCTAAAAACCCACCTTGCCTCTCAGGGCTAAACCAATCCTTTCAAAGAAAAATGTCTAATATTTTTAAATGCTGATGACAGAAGTCTGGATATCCTTTTTTCACCTTTGGGAAACGTGCTGGAATGTTGGAGCTCCTGCAGCCAAACCAAAGGGGCCAAGCTGTCCCCATGGAGCTCCCTTTAGATCCCCCACTGCCCAAATCCACGGGCTGCAGTGGCATCAGCTGAAATGAGCTGATCCCTGCTAATGCAGCATTTGTCTGGGGTAGGAGCACATCCAGCCCGTGCTGGGTGCTGAGAGAGCATTCCCAGCCAGCAGTGTGAGCACAGCTTCATGCTGCTGGGACAGGAGCACAGCTGCACCATTGCCAGGCCAGGAGCAGCCTCCCACCGCACTGCTGAGGCTCCAGCACCATCAGCAGCCAGCCAAGGGGAGGACAGATCTCAGGATTACTCTGGCTCCAGCACCATCAGCAGCCAGCCAAGGGGAGGACAGATCTCAGGATTACTCTGGCTCCAGCCCTGTTCACAGCAGCTGACTCCCCAGCTTGCTGAAGGAGCTGGCACTCCACAAAGCACTCAGAACCTCAAAGCAGGTTTCTATTCTGCTACAATTACACCTAATTAAGTAACCTTTAAAACACCCCCGAGGGGTGGATCTCATTACAGGGAGCAGCCCTGGCCAATTGTGAGTAAGCAGTGCAAGAACTGCATTATTTATTTCACAAGTGGCAGCGCTGACCCGGGGCTGCTGCCAGGATTTTGCTGTCCCAGCCTTTCCCAACGCTCCAGGAGGAGCTCAGCAGGCAGATCCTGCCTGCTCAGGTCTCTATTTAAAGCTCCACCATAAGAAAACCCTGGTGAAGATGTTTTCTGCAACATCCCTCCCCAATCTTGCCCAGAGATCAGCTCATACCTGCCCTCCCTTCATCCCGAGGCTCCAGCACTGCAGAGCCTCTGGTACCAGCCTGGATCCACACACCTTCCTGAGGAGGAGACAAAGGAAGCCTCAGCCTGGTTTGTTCTCATCTTTTCCTGATACAGAAGAAACAATCAAAGCTAATATCTAAGGTAAAAGGGGAATAAACCTCCTGTATTTAGGAGGAATAAAGAATAATTATTGTAAGGATAAGCCTGCAAGTATTAAAAGCAGAGGAATGGGAGAGATCATCCACAAACCAACACAGAGAAGGAACAAAGTGAGCAAGTTCCCAAGGGGAAGACAGATCCTCTTCCCAGGAAGACCAGATCCTTGCCATTTAATATACCCACTTTCCTACCCAAATCCTCCTTTTCCCATTAATCCAAGAGAAAAGCTTCTGAGCCTGCCACAGCTTTTGCTGTCCATCATTGGGGCAGTTTCTCCCCCAGTCCTGCCCTCCCCACTCTGGCCCCAAACCCTCCCAGGGTGACCAGGCTCCTTCTGCAGGAAAGGCCAGAGGGCAGAGATGGAAATACAGAATGGACAGGAGAGAATTCCCTCCCCACCAAACTCCCATTTTCCCCTTTTGGAAGGGGAAGGAAGAAATCTCCAAGGCAGCTGTGAGCCAAAAACCAGCCCAAAGCTGATGCAGATCCTCTCCAAGCATCAGGAGCCTGCAGAGGAAAAGACTTTCCCTCAAACACTCAAAATTCACCAGGAAGCAGGAAAAAAAAAAAAAAAAGAGCCAGAATATGTTTTAAAGAGCTGGCAGCCAAAAAAGCCTGAGGACCCACATCCTTCCTGCCCACACCCACAAGAAACCAGGACAGACAGATCCAGCCAGGCCCTGGTGCAGAGTGTGGAGCTGAGATCACCACCTGCACCACTCACATCCGGAATTTTGGGGGATTTTACCTGCTGGTGGGAATTCCTCTGGTCTGTACAGGAGCTTTCTGGACTAACCCCACCAGCTCCAAGGATATCTGGAGGCAGGAACACCTCTGTGCTCACCAGGGCTTCAGGAGCCTCAATTTGTGGTATTTAAGTGTGTTCTCAAATGCCAAGTGTGACATTTCCAAATTATCCCTCAATTGTTGCCACTGAAGCATAAAAACATATTTAAACAAACAACTTCAAGGATGGTTTGGAAACATTAACAGAATATAAGTTACGCTGAGATGGTTTTAATCCAAATTTAATTGTTTGGCTCAAGTGTTCCAGGTTTCCTGTCGTTCCCTAAGTGCTCAAAGGCTTCAGCAGCCACCATGCTCTACTCTAAACATTTATTTGTTTAATGAACTTGAAGAGGGCTCTTCCTCCACCCTCCAAAGCTTTTGTTTCTAGCTTTTGTTGTGCTGATGACAAGGGAAACCTGTTCTCACCCTTCCAAACACGGCTCAGTGGCAGGAGGCCGGGTTAAAGCAAGAAAGAAAAAAAGGTTTTAGTGCCTGGTTACTGCTCAGATAAACCACACAGCTCGGTGGAGGATGGAGCTGCCCCGGGGGAAGAGCCAGGGGCCACCACGGAGCCACCCCGGGCTGAGTCCTGCAGAACAGGGACACGGAGCCTCCCAGGGTTTGGAGCTGATCTGAACAACAAAAAAAACCAAAGCAACACAATAAAACACACCAGGAGGTCACATACCAAGGATGTGGCATTTTAAGATGCTGAATGTTCTGCTGGAGTGGCTCCATGCAAAGTGTCCCACAGCAAAGCCAGGTGTTTGTGTGATGGGGCTGTGTGGTTACAGAGGCTTAGAAATCCAGGATTGTGGTGTTTGCTTCCCTGTGCTCCCCTCCAGGCTGGAAAGCAGTGCAAAACCTCCCTGGCACAACCCAGATTAAATCACTGGCTGGGCACACTCAGCCTCCCCAGAGCACAATGTACAGGCTGGAACCCCTACAACAGGATGACAGCCATAGAATCCCAGAGTGGTTTGGGTGGGAAGGACATTAAATCCCATCCAGTGCCACCCCTGCCATGGTCAGGGACACCTCCCACTGTCCCAAGCTGCTCCAAGCCCCGTCCAACCTGGCCTTGGGCACTGCCAGGGATCCAGGGGCAGCCACAGCTTCTCTGGGCACCCTGTGCCAGGGCCTGCCCACCCTCCCAGGGAACAATTCCTTCCCAATATCCCATCCAGCCCTGCCCTCTGGCAGTGGAAGCCATTCCCTGTGTCCTGTCCCTCCATCCCTTGTCCCCAGTCCCTCTCCAGCTCTCCTGGAGCCCCTTTAGGCCCTGGAAGGGGCTCTGAGGTGTCCCTGGAGCCTTCTCTTCTCCAGGTGAGCACCCCCAGCTCTCCCAGCCTGGCTCCAGAGGGGCTCCATCCTTGGGGCATCTCCATGGGCTGCCCTGGGCTGGCTCCAGCAGCTCCACGTCCTTCCTGTGCTGGGGGCAGAGAGCTGCACCTCTCAGCTTGCAAATGCTGGGAATTTGGTGGGCACAAGGAGCCCCTGGGGCAGCACAGGTGAAGTCCAGGGGAGAGGCAAACATGAGCAGCTGAACAGGAGAGAAGGAACCTGCCTGGCCCAGCCCCACCTGGCAAAACTGAGACACAAACAAGCCTGAACCAGAGACCAGGAGCATAAAGACTTATTTCTTTGTTAGGGCTGCTTCAAGTTCTTCCCCTCCTTTTGGCACCCCTTCAGGCAGCTCCAGAAAGGGCTGTTTGTGTGAAGGACACAGAGCAGACATGCCAGAGGGGGGAAAAACAGCCCAGAACGGATCAAAGGCTCAGAGGTAGATTCCTGGAGCAAGGGAGAAGAGGCTGAGATGCCATGCATAGTTTGGGAAGCCCAGAACCTCAGGGACTGTAAGCACTGGGCATGAAGGCATCACCACAGCAGCCAAAGAACCCACGGCAGTGCCAATGCTCCTCAGCACCTCCTCCAGGCAGGGCAGCAGCCACAGGCCTGGAGTTGGTCCATGGCTCTGCAGGTGTGTGCCAGGCTGGCAGCCAGGCCCCTGCCCTGCACAGGGACACACATCCCTGCCCTGGGCTCTCAGTCCTGCCTGTGCCACCAGAGCCCTCCCTCACCCACCCCTCCATGCAGAATGGGAGGGATCTCCACACAGCCTGCAGCAGCAGCTCATTGTACAGGAGAATTCCCTGCTGCACACCAAGAACCCTCCTGTTCCAAACCAAGGTCTCCAGAATGCTCCTATTCCACACCAAGACCTCCAGCACTCCCCTGTTCAAAGCTTCCAAAATTCCCCATGACTCTTCCAGGGAAGGTCCCACAAACCTTCCCTCTGCCTCTGCATCCTCCTGCAGTGCTCCTGCCAGGACAGGAGTCCCAGAGTGCCAAGCAGCCAGGAGAGGATTAGCTGGTTGCTGCATCCATTTAGCAAGCACAGGGAAAAAATTCCACAAGGATATCCAAATTGTGTTTTTCCTCCCAGCTGTAAACTCCTCACACACACACACAGTGAGCAGGGTGAAGAACAGCCACGCCCCTGGAAAAAATAAAGAATGTGGCCAGGCAAAGGGAGGCAACAGCTGCCTCTCCATCCCTCCCCAGCCAAGGGCACTGCTGAAAACCTGATCAGCTTCTAAAGCCAAGGTGGGACTGAATGTTATTTCCCCATTAGGAGACTTTCAGTACAGATCACCTTCTGCAAGCACAGCCCCTCGTTTCTTGCTGTGCTTGTTTGGGAATGTGGGACTGAGGATCCCAGCCCAGCTCCATGCCCTGTGCCCTCAGCAGCCCTCACCCTTTGCTTCCTGTCCCCAACAGCTTCTTCTCTCTAAAGAATGTTGGTTTGGGCTCCTTTGACTTCCTGCACATTTTGCTGGAGCCCAGCTTCCCATTGGACTCTGGCAAATGGATTTTCCACAGTCAGCCTTGCCAGATGACGCAGCTCCCAGCACCAGGTCCTCTCCTCTGGCTTTCCTCCTCCTCCTCCTCAGGGCAGGGGAGGAAGCAGGAGCAGCCTGCAGCTGAAAAGCCCTTCCAGCAGCAGCAGTGACTCAAACACAGCCTAACATCACTGGCATTTCACCATGGGACATGGCACAGAGGGAGCAGGAGCTCCTTCTTCTGGAAAACTACAATGTGTTATTAAAAAGAAATAAATCGGGGCTGTTGTCAAACAGAGGGACACTCAGCCTGGGAACAAAGCTGTACCCACCCTTGGGACAGTGACAGCTCCACAGGACACTCCAGAGCTGTCACCAGCCCATGCCATGTGGAGCTGGGACACACCAGGACATACAAAGGAACTCAGGAATTGATGTCATTTCATCCAGCACACAAATTCCCATCGTTCAGGGACTCATGTCCCTGAGTGCTTCAGCTTCAACAGGATCCAGAATGTGCTAACAGAGAGCACAGGCAGTTTAGTCACTGGCATTCCCAGGAAAAAGAGATTTGCTGTTGCACTGGAAGGAGTTGGATGGTTCCAGCAGCCTGCAACCTCTTTCCACAGCAGCCTCCACAATTCCCTGCTTTAAGAGCAGTTTTCTTCCTAGAGAGGGATAAAACCCCGACCAAAATCAGGAATAAAGTGCCTGGACCAACCCACATCCAGAAGGAAGCCTCGTGCCAGCAGTGGTGGATGGAGCCCCATCCCTGACCCACTGAGGCTCTCACAGCCTCACTTCCCCAGAGGAAAAGCCCAGTCCAGCCCCAAAAGCAGGAGAGCTGTGTGCCAGGGCAGGCTCCACCACCACTCCCAGGCATTTTCCAGCTGCTCTCCCCCATGGAGCCAACACCGAGCACCCCAGCTCAGCACTAGTGGCACTTTGGGAGGAATTGTCCCCATGGCTCTCCTTGGGCAGGTCCCCTCCTCTTCCCTCCCCCCACAACCTTAATTAATAACTAATTAATAACTTACTCTGTCCCATACCAACTCTGGCAAAAGCTCTACAGGGAAGGGGAAGCCTCATCACAACCCAAAATTTGGGGTGAAGAGACCATTTCAGCAGAGCTCTGAGCTGTACACAAAGCCCAGGCTGGCATTTCCACTGCTCCAGGGCAGCTTCAGGGCAATTCCTTGGGCTTGGAAGTTTTGGGATCCCAGAAAAGGTTGATGTTAGGTACCACTGATAGGAACTGTCACTCCTCTGGTAATACAGAGCTCTCCTTCAGCATGGAGATATCCAACATAAGGATATGGAGCTGGAGTCATTCCAGGGGAGCCCATGGAGATGCCCCAAGGGCTGGAGCCCCTCTGCTCTGGAGCCAGGCTGGGAGAGCTGGGGGTGCTCATCTGGAGAAGAGAAGGCTCCAGGGACACCTCAGAGCCCCTTCCAGGGCCTAAAGGGGCTCCAGGAGAGCTGGAGAGGGACTGGGGACAAGGGATGGAGGGACAGGACACAGGGAATGGCTTCCACTGCCAGAGGGCAGGGCTGGATGGGATATTGGGAAGGAATTGTTCCCTGGGAGGGTGGGCAGGCCCTGGCACAGGGTGCCCAGAGAAGCTGTGGCTGCCCCTGGATCCCTGGCAGTGCCCAAGGCCAGGTTGGACAGGGCTTGGAGCAGCCTGGGACAGTGGGAGGTGTCCCTGCCCATGGCAGGGGTGGCACTGGATGGGATTTAAGGTCCCTTCCCACCCAAATATTGGAAGATCCAAAGCACAGACACATGAAGATAAGAACAATCAGTGATTCTGAGAGCAGCCTGCTGGAATCCCTGGTGTTTCTCCCCTGTGGCTGGCTGCAGTCCTGCCTCTGCTGGACCTAAAGCATCAGCCCTCAGCACCATCCCACGTGTGGGAAGGGGACTGGAAATGGAAAGATTTAAAAGTGGAAAATGAAAGCTGAGAGGAGCTTTAGGGGCTCTGCCTGACATGGGACAATGAGGGAAGCACAACTGTCCTGCAGACTGGGCAGGTTCAGATGGCCCAAAAAACCTCACCAGGAGCAGCTCAGTGCACCCTGAGAGCAAGGAGTGCACTCAGACAGGAGCTGGGAATGCTCCTGGTGCTGCAGGTACAAAATGCACAACTCCACAAGGGACATTCCCTCTCTGTGCTGCCACAGCAGAGCAGGGCCTGGATCAGCTCCTGCCCCTCAAACAAAACAAACCCTGATGGGCTGGAGCGTGTCCAGAGAAGGGAACAGAGCTGGGGAAGGGGCTGGAGCACCAGGAGAGGCTGAGGGAGCTGGGAAAGGGGCTCAGCCTGGAGAGAAGGAGGCTGAGGGGGAACCTTCTGGCTCTGCACAACTCCCTGACAGGAGGGGGCAGCTGGTGGGGGTCAGGCTCTGCTCCCAGGGAACAGGGACAGGACAAGGGGAAACGGCCTCAAGCTGTGCCAGAGGAGGTTTAGATTCGATATTGGGGAAATTCCTTCACTGAAAGGGTGGTCAGGCCCTGGCACAGCTGCCCAGGGCAGTGCTGGAGTCACCATTCCTGGGGGCATTTAAAACCCATGTGGATGTGGCACCTGGGGACATGTTTTAGTGGTGGCCTTGGCAGTGCTGGGGGAACAGTTGGATTTATTGGTCTTAGAGGGCTTTTCCAACCTAAATGATGATTCTTAACCATGATTCTCCTAGGGCATGGCTGCCATAGCATGGCATGGCCATGTCCTTGTGGCCAGTCCTGGGGATCACTTGGGACGAGCAGAACCTGCTGGATTTTCCCTTTGAGCCTGCCTTGTGACATGGTGTCTTTTGGATGCTTGTCCAGACACCTCTGAGATTCCCCCAAAGCAACGTGGTGTCCATTTTCTGTGCCCCAGCAGCAGGATTGAGCACAAAGAATGCCAAGAGCCTCTTCCTTTCATGAATTCCTGCAGCCTGGCAGGAGAAGGGCTCTCCTGCCTTGCTCTCCTCCCTGCCTGTGTCCCACCTGGCAGCCTCCATGAGCTGGGCAGGCCCCAGCAGGGCTCTGTCCCCACCTCCTCCCTCTCTTGCAGATGTCTGGGCTGCAGGAGCAAACCAACCCCACTGATGGACAGCCTGGGACTCAGGGATGGACAGATGTGACCTGGACACCACGGGGGACATCTCTGTGCTGACAGCCAGGGTGCTCAGGCCCTGCCACAGCTGCTGAGGGCAGTGCTGGAGTCCCCATCCCTGCAAGTGCTCAAGAAACATGTGGATGTGGCACTTGGGGACACATCTCAGTGGTGGCCTTGGCAATGTTGGAACAGTTGGACTCAATGATCCCAGAGCTGCTTTCCAGCCCCAATGCCTCCCTGATTCTCAGCCCAGCAGAACCAGTCTGGCAGCTTTGTACCTCCATTTTCCACGGGTGCCTGAATTTACACAACCACACAGAGGGAAGGGCCAGCACTGCTCCCCCTGGGCTCAGCAGGACCTGCCCGGGGTGCCAGGCCAGGAAACCATGCAGGAAATATGGAAAAATGGAGCCAGGCATGAGGAACAGGGAGAAGCAAGCCATGGTTCACTGCCAGCAGCTCCCTAGAGCTGGAAAAATGTTGGTTCCATGGCAGAGGGGACGCTGAGGGTGGCCCAGCAGAAGCAGCTCTCCTTGCCCAAGCAGGCTGAGCCTAAAAGGAAGTCATTTGTTTTGCAAAATTCCAAACCCAGGAATTAAAAATTCAAAGCCCCTGGGTTCCAAGCAGATCATTCCTCTGACAATGAGCAGCAAACGAAAGTCAAAGAGGAATAAAGTGGGGAGGAATTCTGTAGGCAATTGTAATGATTATCAATTACTGTCTGGCTGAGTTACATAATGGTATCAGCAGCTTGGGAATGCTTTGGGAGAGGGCTCTGTGGGCAAGAGCAGCTCGAAATGAGCCCTGTGTTCTGGTGCACTATCATACTCCAATCAGTTAATTATGATGACCCCAATCCAATTTTAATCAATCACAGCCTTAGGAAATACCCTGGCCCTGAGAGGAAGCTTCTTGTGAATCCATTTCTTCTCTCAGTATTTAAAGGGGGTTTATAAAAAGAGAGAGAACGACTTTTACGCAGGCAGATAGTGACAGGACAAGAGGAAATAGGTTTGAACAGAAAAAGAGAGATTTACATTGGAATTATGGAGAGATTCTGCCCTGGGAGGGTGGGCAGGCCCTGGCACAGGGTGCCCCTGGATCCCTGGCAGTGTCCAAGGCCAGGCTGGATGGGGATTGGAGCAGCCTGGGACAGTGGAAGGTGCCCCATGGCAGGGGTGGGATGAGATGGGATTAAGGTCTTTGCACCCCAACACTGCAAACCCCGAGGTGTCCCTTTTCTGCTGCTGGGGCTCCTGTCCCAGCCTGGGGCAGTGCCCACCCAGAACCAGCTGGGCTCTTCACTGGTGCTGCAGCCACACCCACAGCCTGGACATGCCAGGTTTGCTCCCTCACCCACAGCATGTGCAGCTCTGCAAAGGGACTGATGCTTCTTCCTTCCCCTGGGTAACCAATGTTTCTTTATTTGCAGGAATTAACTCAAATTCCAGAGGAACACAAATAACCTTGACCAAAACAAATCACAGAATCCCAGACTGGTTTGGGTGGGAAGGGACCCTAAATCCCATCCAGTTCCACCCCTGCCATGGCAGGGACACCTCCCACTGTCCCAGGCTGCTCCAAGCCCTGTCCAGCCTGGCCTTGGTCATTTCCAGGGATCCAGGGCCAGCCACAGCTTCTCTGGGCACCCTGTGCCAGGGCCTGCCCACCCTCCCAGGGAACAATTCCTTCCCAATATCCCATCCAGCCCTGCCCTCTGGCAGTGGAAGCCATTCCCCTTGTCCTGTCCCTCCAGACCCTTCTCCAGAGTCCCTTTCCCAAAACTCCACATCCCAATCTGCATTCACTACATTCTTAACCTGAAGGAGCAAGGCAGAATAAAAAGGTTGATTTAATAAACTGGTAGCTGGGATAAAGTTACCAGCAGCAACCTCCTCCCAGCCCAGGCAGACAAACCCTGCCTTTGAGCATTCAGAGTCCTGCCAGGCTCCATCCCACTGGGATAAGCCATCCATCCATCTGATCCCAGCCACAAACACATCACCACAGAGCTCTGCCCAGGTCTGATCTGCTCCCAGCCCTCCCCACCATTCCCAGCAGCCAAACCCAAGCAGGAGCAGCTGAACAAACCCAGGAGCACAGGAATCATCTCTTCCTTGGAGTCTTTGGGGATATTTATAAGTGAATCAAGTGAGCTGAAAATGGAATTTGCAATCCAGCCACCACCTCGCCCAAAATTACACAAAATATGTTGGCTTGGAAGCGTTTTCCTCTCTGAGGGAGAAAGAAAAACTCCTGTCTTGGAGCTCCTGGAGCACACAGACCTGTTATTTATTGATGGTGGTAAAAGCCTTTGAAGAGGGAGGAGAGGAGGGAAAAGGAGAGGAAAGGGCTCCCACAACCCACAAATTCCCTGCCATCCTTTTCTTTGGGGGGAAAAAACTGGGCCCTTGGTCAAAGCAAGCAAAATATTTCAGATTTGTTGCTGTTCCAAAGCACACAGGGATGTCCATGGCACCTCCTGCACACCCAGAGCATCCCCCACTGCCATCCCAGCCCCTCTCCACAGCAGGAACCAAATTCCAGGAGCTGGGCTTGATGATCCTTCCAAGCCAGGGTATTCTATGAAGTTAAAGAGCAATTAAAGCCTCTGGAAGGTACAGCAGCAGCAGCTGGAGGCAATTTAAGCCTCACTCGCCTGTGAAACCATGATAGATAATTTTAGAAATCTCTTCATAAAACCAGCATCTCCTCTGTTCACACTGGGTAAGAACCATCAGAAAATGCAAAAAATAATAAATTGGTGTTTCCTCATGACAGAGATCATTAGATTTCACAATGAAGTGGAAGGAAACGAAGGGGAAGAGGGAGAACATCCAAAATTAGATGCAAGGTCAGCATCACCAAGGGAGATGGAAGGAGGAGGCTCCTGGATCCAGGTACACACTCCCCAAGGGATCCACCAGAGGGGAGCAGGAGAAGCCAGCCTGGCATCAGCACAGGGGGGAACCACCAAAAAGCTGCAGTTTGACACTCCCCAGACTTCATTACAGAGACTAACTGTCAATTTTCAGATTGTTTTACACAAAAATAAAAACCAACTCCAGGATTCTTTGCAGCTGCTGTCTGGAGCAATCCCTGCCAGTCCCCAAATGGGATTTGTTCTGCAGCTCTCAGCTCAGGCTGGGCACCCCATTCCAAGAGGCTGAGAAAGTGCTGGGAGAAGTACAACAAACCTGATAAAAACCTTCAGAAATATCCCCAGGGAAAAGCTAAAAGCTGAATATGGAGAGCTCAGCTGAGGATGAGCTGATATGGTGGCAGGACAGGTATTGAGGGATGGAAATGTTAAAGAAAGCAAAACAAATCACACTGAAATGAAGCTCAAACTGATCATCAAGAGGAAAAACAAAGACTGAAGATCCCTCAGAACAGGAGCCTTTGGAAATGAGTTAGACAAACTCTGGGATTTCTCTTAATTGAGCCAAGGCAGTGAGATCATGTGGTGCAAGAGGCTTTTCCTTCTCCAATTGTCTGTTAGATCAAAACAAAAAAGGAAAAACAACTCAAGGTGCCAGCAGGACGCTTGTCCTCAGCCTTACAAACAATCCATTCTCCTCTGAGCCTGCTGGAAATAAATCCAGAGAGAAAAGCCTTGGGCTCTGTCACCTCAGCCAGACAGCCACAATGCAAGGATACAGCAGGCAAGACATGTAAAAATAAATTTTGAAATAAAAATTTAAACCAAAAGTAGCAGCACAATGGCCTTAGGTTCTGTGTAACTCCCACAAGTGCAAGACACAGCCCCTCCTGCTTCACAAGGTGACAATAAAGTGACATCAAGTGTGTCCCCACCTCCCTGCTCGCTATTTAAGCCAACCTTACTCCAGCCTTCTGTCCCAGCCAGTGGCTCCAGGGAGCATCAGATCCCAGAGAAATGCAGGGAAAAGGGGGAGGAAGGAGACAATAAAAACACACCACCACTGGCAGTGCCTCCCAGGTGCTCTGGGAGCAGCCATGGGGTCCTGGATGAAAAGTCAAGTTGTTCTCAAGGAAAGTCAAGCTGCCCTCAAGCCCTTTCTGTGCCACATCTTGTTTGTAAATCCATGGAGCATATCAGGGGTCCGTGGGAGCCTTTCAAGTGGCAAAACAATCCATGTTGGACAAACATCCTCCCGGGGGAGGTGTGGGAGGACCATCCCAAGGCTGTGCCTGGCTCAGGGGTCACCCCCAGCACCATCCTCTCATCATCCCTCTGAAGGTTCTGGCAAGAGCCTCAGTCCCTATCAACTGTTATCACTGCAGATCAAATCAAACTGCCTTTATCTTGGCCTTGATCTCTTCCTCATGCCAGCACCACAACCACAGAGCTCTCCCAGCCAGCCTTCCAACACCCCAAGCTGCTCTAAGGAAAACCTCATCCCAATCCCATTTTTTTATCCCCATGGAGAGAAAAATAGCCAATTCATCCGACCAGAAATCCACAATCCCATGGTGTTTATGGAATAAACGCCAGCTGGTGCCTTCCCTGTGACATTTAGCTAATAATTGTTGCAGCCAAACGAGCTGACAGCGCTCACTCAGCAGCCCATGAATGCCTCTGGTGTTTGACTGAGCGCTAAAGACAACACTTGCTGCTCTCCAGCTCCTCATCCATGTGGATACACACACACAGGCTCTCCTTAACCCTTCAGCCCCCTCCAGCCCCAGCAATCAGCTGCTTGTCATGCTTAAATTTAGCCATTTGTTCCACCACCATGAAGCCACTCCTGTGGGCAGCAGGCAAAAGGGGAAGAAAAAAGGAAGCAGGTACCTCCAGCAAGAGGGCTGGAATCTGTTCCTCATTCAGTGCCCTCTGTGATTATCCAGCCAGCCATCAAACCCCGACCCCTCTCTCACAGCAGCCCACTTCTGGTTGTGGCACAGCTTTTATTTACACCTTGAGGGTCTCATTTAGTCACTGGTACCACCAGGGATGTTCCTCCCCTGTAACTTCCACCTGAGCTGTATCTCTGTTTTCCAAAAGTTGCAGCTGCTTCACACAAAATAGGCCAAGGAACTTCCCCAAAACTCCTCCCTTTATCACTCCACACATCAGGAGGTTTAGGTTGGATATCAGGGAAAGGTTCTTCCCCAGAGGGTGCTGGGCACTGCCCAGGCTCCCCAGGGAATGGGCACAGCCCCGAGGCTGCCAGAGCTCCAGGAGTGTTTGGGAGGGGATGCTCAGTGTGCCAGGGATGCACAGGGTGGGATTGTTGGGGTGTCTGTGCAGGAACAGGGACTGGACTGGATGATCCTTGTGGGACCCTTCCCACTCGGGATATTCTGTGATTCCATGATCTGCTGGGTGCTTACAGACCCAATCATCAACTCCTTCTCCTCCTCCCTCAGGTGTCCTGGTCTTTTCTCAGCTGCAGGCTCACGCCAAGTCCTCCTGCACACACAGGCATCACCCTTCCTCCTCTGCCAGTCCCCTGGACTGCTCAGGCACTGCCACATCAACCTCCCCAAGGTGCTGTACCAGCACCCAGCTGTCCTGCATGCCAAGAGCTGCCTGTACCAGCCTCTTGCTGAAGAGAAATGGGTTTTCAAAGCATCATTTATGGCAGCACAGGCAGCATTAGCTGTGCTCAGCAGCATGGAGCAGGGATCCTTCCCAGATGGATCCATACAGACAGACACTATCCAGGGGCACAAAACCTCCAGGGAACCTCCCCTGAGCTTTGGAGTGACCTTAACAGCCACAGGCAGTCCCCAGGCCAAGGTCTCAGAGTGTTTTCCAGGCTCAGGGAGGCCCCTCTGGAGCTCTGGCACCGTCCCCACGCCGGCACCGGGTGCTGCTGGGCTGAGCCACCTGCCACGTCCCCTGCCACGCACACGCCACCTCCTGTCCCCATTTCCCACGTCCTTGGGCTGCTCCACACCAGGGGACACCAAGGCAAAGCATCCCCCGGGGAGGTGGCACCGTGTGCAGGAGCTGGGAGCCGCCCTGGACTGTCTGCTCCTGCTGAGGACAGCAAGGGACACGGCGGTGGCACAGGGAGCCTGGCCCACGGCAGGACAGAGGATTCAGGAATAAAGCCTCTCTGGCACAGGCAGGAGCAGCCGAGGTGCCCATGCTCACACCTTGAGACCCTCTGCACACATAGTGCCCTCACCAGTAACACAAAGAAGTTCCCTGGCTCCACTTTGCAGAGCTATTTTTCTAAAATATCTTTGTTTTACTTTTGAGGGGTGTTTCTAGCACGAGGACAGGGATAAAAAGCCCTCCTCTACCAAAAGCCTCCTTCACACATGATTTGCTTTGTCATGGCACTTAAATAGCCGGGCAGCAGCCACGGATGGAGAACAAGAGCAGATCTGGGCAGGCACAGGGAAACTTCACAGCAATACCTGCACGCCTTAAAAAAAGAAATCTTCTTTTCCTGGTAGCGATGCCAGCCCAGGCCAATGCATGAAACACCAACAAATCCATCTCCATCCCCTGGCGAGCGCTGCCGGAGCTTGCTCCATTTTGGGTCAGCCCAGGCAGCTTCAAATTACATCGCCTCTGATCTGCTGCAGGGGAACACCGGCTCGCCAGCAGCAGAAAGGGGGAAAAAAATACACGTTTAGGCTGTCAAACCCTGATAAGCGAGGCAGCAGGGAACCAGGGAATGGTCGGGGTTGGAAAGGCCCTTAAGGATCTCCTCATTCCGACCCCCTGCCGTGGCAGGGATGCTCCCCGCTCTGGAGGTGACCCACGGCCAGTGCGGTGCCAGCGAGGAGGGCACGGAGCAGCGGCACAGCCCGGGATGTCCCCGCTGCCCAGCAAACCCCGAGGCGGCAGCGATGGAGAACAAAGAGCCGCCGGCTGCGGGCGGCACCGCCGCGGTGCTGCTGCCCCGAACGCGCGGCTCCGGTTCCTGCCGGGGCGGGGGGGGGAGCCGCTCGGGCCACGCGTGCCCTTCACCCGGGGCGACGGCGATGCCAGCGCTGTCCCTGGGGACACTGCCGCTCTCCAAGAGCCGGACCCGGACAGGAGCCACCATCACCATCGCCCTCGGGCGGGTCCAAGCGGTGCCGCCGCCCGCGGTGCCCCGGCCCGGAGCCCGTGCCCGGTACCCGGTGCACACCTGCTCGGCGCCGTAGGCCGTGGCGAACTGCACGAACTCCTCCACGCGCACGAAGCCATCGCCGTCGCGGTCCAGGGCGTCGAAGACCGGGCGGAGGCGCGGCTCCTCCTCCGCCGGGGGCTCGGCGGGGCTCCCCGGGCCCGGGCTGCCCGCGGCCTCCCCCCGGCACCCGGGCGGCGGCTCCGCGCCGGGAGCGGCCTCAAGTGCCCAGAGCTCCAGCTCCAGCTCCGGTTCTAGGTCCGGCTCCGGGTCCAAGTCCGCCTCCTGTTCCAGCTCCGGCTCCAGTTCCAGCTCCCGTTCCAGGTCCTGCTCGGGTTCCGGTTCCAGGTCCGGTTCTGGTTCCAGCTCCGGCTCCCGTTGCAAGGCCGGCTCCGGTTCCACCTCTGGCTCCGGTTCCCGTTGCAAGGCCGGCTCCCGTTCCAGCTCTGGCTCGGGCCCCGGTCCCGGCCCCCGGGGCAGCGGGGGCTCGGTCCCAGGCGGACGCGGCTCCATCTTCACCG
>VXBI01013416.1:235464-277556 GCA_013397375.1 Toxostoma redivivum | reverse complement strand
TGGGACCGAGGGCGCCGTGAATGGGAACCCCAAAACCCCTGCTGAGAAACCGGGCTCCAGGACCCCAAACCATGCTCTGGGACCCTAAACCCAAACCGTGCTCTGCAACCACAAACCAAAACCATACTCCAGCACCCCAAACCCAAAAAATACTCTGGCATCTGAAACCCAAACCATGCTCCAGGATCCCAAACCGTGCTCTGGCACCCTAAATCCAAACCGGGCTCTGGGACATCCAAACTGTGCTCTGGGACTCCAAACCCAAATGATGCTCTGGCATCCGAAACCCAAACCACACTCTCGGATCCCAACCCCCTGTGGAGGGGAGCCATGCAACAGGACCACCCAGCTGCTCCAGGTATAAACTGTGCAGCAGAACCCCAAATCTCTTTGGGTATGAACTGCGCAGTGGAACCTCAAATCCCTTCGGGTATTAACTCTGCAGCAGAACCCCCAATCCCTTTGGGTATGAACTATGCAGTGGAACCCCAAATCCCTCCAGGGAGATGAGCTGTGCTCCAGGACCCGCAGAGTCCCAGTGGGGCTGCTCCAGGGGGGAACTGAGCACCAGGACACCCCTGGGACCACATCAATGAGATAATTAACGCCCGTGTTTAGGGCCCACAGCCTGCAGGCTCTGTGCACCTGCCCTTTCTGCTGCAGCACTGGGATGGCCCCGCTAACACACCCATGAGCTGACCCAGTGGGTGGAATTACAGCCCCTGGGTATAATTAGCAGCAAATTTGATAAGCAAGAGCATCTCTGGCCCCAGTGACCTTGCCCAGGCCATGGATGTGTGTGACATCTCAGGACCAGCCTGGCTGGGCCACAGTGTGTCCCCAGCACACTCAGCCCCAAGAAGCAGAGTTCAGCAGCATCTCCAGAAAGGATGTCACCCCTGTCCAGCCAGTCCAGAGCTGGGAAGGATGGAAGCCTCTGCTCCAAATCCTCATCACAGCCATTCCTAAAGGTGAGCAGGGCAGGAGGGACTCCTTTATAAGTCCCACAGGGGAAGCACAGCTGCAAGGTGACACCTGCCCAAACCACTTCCTGCAAAATCCCCTGGGCAATACAACTCCTGCTTTCCAGACAGCTCAGGCAGCCAGGGGTCCTGCGTGGATGGGACTGGCAGGAGAACAAGGTGCCAGCCTGATGCTGTGAGGGGCAGCTCAGCACCCCTGGCTGGGTTCCTGCAGCTCCAGGCCATGCCAAGGCTGGGCCCAGAGCTCTGTCCTTCCCCTGCTGCTGGAAGCACATGGCCAAGCTCAGCTGCCTCTTCCTGGGGTGGCCACAGAGCCAGGACAGCCCTGACAGTGCCCAAGTCACCTGGTCATGGTTGAACTGTGAAATCCATGGAGCCTCCCAGAACAGGGATGCAGGTCAGAGACAAGGCTGCAGCTGGGCAGAAGGGCCAACACACATCACACAAGTACCTTCTCCAGGAGAAAACACATCCTGTAGCCCAGGAAGAGGAATACTGTGGCAGGAGCCAAATCCCAGGAGCCCCAGGACAGTACCCGGATCCCAGCCCAAGCCCCACATCCCCATACTTCTGAAGGGCTGTCTCACAGAGCCCTCAGCACCTCCCCACCACCTCTGCTGCTGGAACCACCTTCCCAGAGCCACTGGGACTGAGGAGCTGGCAGGTCCCCAACCCCAGTGGGCCTGGAGCACTGGGGTACCATAGAGCCAAGGGCTGGAGCCACACAAGGCTCTGGCAGTGGGAGCAGTGGCTCTCCCCCCTCCCTCAGGGTCCACTTTGGACCATCAGGACCAGTCTGCTGAGCAGGGACAAGTGCTCATGCAGCAGAGAGAGGCATCACTGCTCAGGGGGAAGTTCTTTATTTGTGGCCTGGAGGAAGGAGCAAAACCTGGCAAGTCTACAATCAAGTAGAAAATACAATTAAGTAGGAGAACAAGCTTCATGGCATCCAGGGTGAGCCTAAAAACTAGCAGCAGCAGCAGGAGGGTGCACACGTGTGTCCCCCAGGGTGTCAGCACCAGGGACAGAGCTGGCTCCAGCAGCACCATCTGTGCAGCCCCAGCAGGAGGAAAGGACTGGATTCCAGTTCTAGCCCTCCACTTACCCTCAGCTTGGGTGCCTGGAAGGAGGCAGTGAGACACTGGTGTGACAGATGGACATGCACAGACCACTGCACACCTGCAGTGCTGCAGTCCTCACACCCCCTCTGCTCCCTGGAAAGGGCTGTCCTTCTGCATCTCGGGCAGCCTCTCAGGACCTCGGTCCCACCCAGGACCCCTTGGGGACACAGCCACCTCCCCCTGCCAGGGTTTCCCCTCCAAAAGTTGCCAAGGCAGAACTGGGCCCACCATGCTGGGTGACCCCAGGCAGGCTGAGCTGCTCCTCCTCCCAAAAAGGAGCTGCTGCTGGGGGTCTTGGGCAGTGCTCAGGCTCAGACAGGGGATAGGGGACTAAGAGGATGGGTATCCATTGGTGGCACTGCTTGGGGCTTGGGAAAGGCCACGAGAGCAGCTTGGAGGGAGCCACAAAGGGACAGTGACCATCTCAGCCCTCCACGCTGTCTCTGCACCCACAGCCACACCAGCTCAGAAGGCAGCAATGGCACAGGATGGGGGTGGGCACCCCCAGGGCTGTGTCCCACAGGCAGACACGGGGCTGGTAGTAGCCAAGGAGAGGCTGTGGCTGTCAGCACTGGCTCTGGGAGATGTTCCCCTGTGGTGTCCAGGTCACATCTGTCCATCCCTGAGTCCCAGGCTGTCCATCAGTGGGGTTGGTTTGCTCCTGCAGCCCAGACATCTGCAAGAGAGGGAGGAGGTGGGGACAGAGCCCTGCTGGGGCCTGCCCAGCTCATGGAGGCTGCCAGGTGGGACACAGGCAGGGAGGAGAGCAAGGCAGGAGAGCCCTTCTCCTGCCAGGCTGCAGGAATTCATGAAAGGAAGAGGCTCTTGGCATTCTTTGTGCTCAATCCTGCTGCTGGGGCACAGAAAATGGACACCACGTTGCTTTGGGGGAATCTCAGAGGTGTCTGGACAAGCATCCAAAAGACACCATGTCACAAGGCAGGCTCAAAGGGAAAATCCAGCAGGTTCTGCTCGTCCCAAGTGATCCCCAGGACTGGCCACAAGGACATGGCCATGCCATGCTATGGCAGCCATGCCCTAGGAGAATCATGGTTAAGAATCATCATTTAGGTTGGAAAAGCCCTCTAAGACCAATAAATCCAACTGTTCCCCTAGCACTGCCAAGGCCACCACTAAAACATGTCCCCAGGTGCCACATCCACATGGATTTTAAATGCCCCCAGGAATGGTGACTCCAGCACTGCCCTGGGCAGCTGTGCCAGGGCCTGACCACCCTTTCAGTGAAGGAATTTCCCCAATATCGAATCTAAACCTCCTCTGGCACAGCTTGAGGCCGTTTCCCCTTGTCCTGTCCCTGTTCCCTGGGAGCAGAGCCTGACCCCCACCAGCTGCCCCCTCCTGTCAGGGAGTTGTGCAGAGCCAGAAGGTTCCCCCTCAGCCTCCTTCTCTCCAGGCTGAGCCCCTTTCCCAGCTCCCTCAGCCTCTCCTCATGGGACCTGTGCCCTGTGCCCCATGGAAAAGTAAGGTTTCCCTGAGAATCCCTGCTCCCACTCCAGGAGGGGGAAATGCAGTCACCTAGAGTTTAGCAGAGGAGGAGGCAATACCCAGCAAGGCAGAGAAGCTGTTGGGGGAGGTAAGCCAGCTGCCACCATCCACGACCAGGGTGGTGCCGGTGACGTAGGACGAGAGGGGGCTGGCCAGGTACAGGGTGCTGTGCGCGATCTCCGTCTTGTTCCCCGCGCGCTGAAGCGGGATCATGGAGAACTGGTCAGATTTCTCGGCAAATCTCCCACCTAAAAGGACAGGAAAGAGTCAGTTTGGACCATGGGAGGACTGTCCATCACCATGGCTGGCCAGGCACTGCAGCACTGCCCATGGGGCTGGCTGAGTGCTCCAGGGAGCTGGGATGAGATCCTGGCACAGCCCTGCCATTAAAACCTGGGAAGATTTAAAGGAGGGGAGCTCAAGCCCAGCAGGGATTTTGTATTGACACAGCGAGCTCAAGACAGGACCTCAGAGAACTTTAGAACCATAGAATTATGGAATGCTTGGGGTTGGGAGGGATCTCTCCTTCTACTCCCCTGCCATGGTCAGGGACACCTTCCACTAGCCACTTGGTTGCTCCAAGTCCTGTCCAGCCTGGCCCTGGACACTGCCAGGGATCCAGGGGCAGCCACAGCTTCTCTGGGCACCCTGTGCCAGGACCTCACCACCCTCACAACCAGCAATTCCTTCCCAAAATCCCATCTAATCCTGCCCTCTGGTGGTGGGAGGCCATTCCCTGTGTCCTGTCCCTCCATCCCTTATCCCAAGGGAGCTCCTTTAGGCCCTGGCAGGGGCTCTGAGGTCTCCGTGGCTCCAGAGCAGAGGGGTTCCAGCCCTTGGAGTATCTCCATGGCCTCTGGACCCACTCTAAGAGCTCCAGGTCTTTCCCATCCTCTGCAGCTGCACCAGCACTCTGCTGATGGACAAGAGCCAACCCCTCGGGCAGGGCTGAGTTTTGGGGGAGCACATTCCACCATGGCATCAGAGAGCCCAACCTGCTGCCAAACCAGTACCCTGGGAGCTACCAGGGATGTGGGAATGTTGTCACAGAACTGTGCCAGCCAAGCCACAGCACAGCCGTGTCCAGCAGCCACTCCCCAGGAGCTGTGAGGCACTGGGGGTCCCTCCCAGTCCCCTGCAGGGAATGGCAGCAGGGCAGTGCCATGGCAGGGCAGGGAGCCCAGGCTGCCTCACCCAGGCGTCGGAAGCCCTCGGTGCCCGTGATGGGGCCGGGGGCCAGGCTGTTCACACGGATGTTGTTGGGTCCCCACTCCACTGCGAGGTGACGGGTCATGGCATCTGGGGAGGGATTGGAACAGCAGTGAGAAACGGGAGCAGAGACATCCCAGCAACTTCTTCTGAGGAGGAAAAAATGCTGCAGAAGAGCCTGGCTGAGAGCAAAGGGCCCTGGAGGGGAGAAGAGCTTCATCTCAAACCCAGGCATGCAGTAACACACTGGTTCACGCTTGCTCCTCCCCAAGACATCTTCTCATCCCAGTATTTAGGAAGAACTGGCTTCTTCCCTGGCCCCAGCAGGGTGTGATGAGGTACCTATGGCAGCCTTGGCAGCCCCAGCGTGCACCTGCAGGGCCTGCCCTCGGTAGCTCAGGGTCGCCGTGATGTTAACGATGACCCCACCATGGTCCTGGGGAAGGAAAGGAAAGGACATGTGGAGTTAGGCAGGGAGCAGCACAAATGGACACAGAGGGCTCTGAGGGACAGGAGAGCTGGGCTTGGAGGGACAGTCACCCATGGGCACTGCCAAGCTATCACTGGGGCAGCTCTACCCACTGAATCTCAGAGGTGGGACATGCAGGGTAGAAGGAAAGGCCAAGGCAAAGTGCCAGAGCTGGAAAAGGAGCAGGAGATCACAGCTTCTCCAGGTGGCAGAGCATGAAAAAGTGCTGCAACAGCACAAAGCCCCAGGGCAAGGGACAGGAGGATCCCGAGTCCAGGGCTGGGATCCTTGGAAGGGAACAGAGTGGATCTGTGCAGGGAGGCTCTGGGCCATTGCACTTTCCTGACTTGCCCAGGAGCACAGTGTGGTTTGACACTACCCCCTGCCCACCAGAGCCTCTCCTCAGAGAGAGGCTCCATGCCACTTACCCGGAAATATTTCTCAAAGAGGACTTTGGAGGTGTTGAAGGTGCCCATGGTGTCGATGTCTATCACTGTCTTGAAGGCGTTGAAGGACAGGGCACTGGCTGGGCACAGGAAGTTCCCCGCAGCACCTGAACCACAGGGACAGGCAGGACAGGGCTGGGAGAGATATCAGGGCCCTTCTGTGCCAAGGAGGGTGAGGGATAATGTCTGCATGCCAGAGAGCACATGGAGACAGCCCTGGTAAGGGATAAACTGGTGGCTCTGGTGCCCAGCAGCACAAGGGATGATGCACGCCCAGGCAAACAGGGATGGCCATGTACCACACACAGATCTCTGCTTCCTCTGTGTCCCCAGGGATGCCTGTGCAGGAACACACCCTGCCCAGCAGTGAGCCCAAACCCTGCCCCTGCCCTCTCCATCCTCACCATTAATGAGGATGTCAATCCTCTGGAACTCCTTCAGTGCCTCGTCCACCGCTGCCACGATGGTCTGGGGCTGCCGGACATCCATGGACAGGGGCAGGCACTGCTGCCCTGTGGCTGCCACCAGCTTTTTTGAAGCCTGAAGGAACAAAAAGAGACTTGAGAGAGCCTGGGTGCACCCTGCTAGCCCTAGGGTAGCCAAGGAAAGCTCCTACATGCTCTATCTCAGCCACCTGCATGGGCTGCCATGGACACAGCACATCCCAGGAAACATCTCTGCAGGGCAAGTACAAAGGTTGGAACCCAGCAAGGCATTTTTGGCCTGAGCCCAGGCATAATTGCCTTTTAGATCCAAAAAGTCAGTGGGCAAAAGGGCAAAGACAGAGCAGCCAGGTGTCAGGCTGTGAGATGGACCAGCTCTGCAGCTCAAGGTTTGTCACAAGCCACCCCCATGGCTCATTAAGAGTAAGATTTTTCCCCAGGGAATTAAGCACAGGGGACACAGAAGCTCAGCAGCAACTCCACACAACACCCAGAGCTGCTCCAACTTCTGTTTTGGGCTTTGTGAGAGGTTATGAGCCCCAACAACACACGGGTGCACAAGCAGCTGGAGCCCTGGACTGCAGATTCTGTGGCCCCGGAAGACTCTGACCCCTGAGAACTAAAAACCTGCTGAGCTTTGCAGCTTCTTCTGGCACGTGAGCATGAGGGAGTGGGAAATGGCAGCCAACCACACCTGCACCCTCCCCTCTGCCCCAAAACACACACAGGGTACTTGTGCAACCCACCTTAAGCCACACAGCCCCTGGGCTCTGGTCCTACTGCACGCTGAGGTTTCAGTCCAGCCTTGGGCTCTGCCCTGCTGACAAACCTCCCCCACAGCTCATTTCTGTCTCTCTCCCCCACAAAAAGCCATGCTGATGGTGCAACAGCGCCCACAAAGCAGGTTCCAGGTTAACTGAGCTGTGCTGGAGGTGCTGTGGGTGCAGCCCCCCAAACCCACACCCACCCTGCTGGAGTGCCCAGGGCTGGGAAGCACTGGGAAGCCATTCCACCTACTGCACTATTCCCAGGGCTCCCACTTCCACCGGGACAGAGCAGAAGGATTTCGGGGCTCGCAGCTGTCCGGACTCACCTCGGCCACCCGCTGCAGGTTCCTGCTGGCAATGACGGTCCGGCAGCCGTGCCTGCAGGGAAGGGGCAGGTGAGAAGGGCCAGGCTCCTCAGCAGCACCTCGGGATCACCAGGAGGAGTTCGGGGATTCCTTGCAGGAATTGTTGCGGCTCCAAGCCCGCAGGACCCGGACGGGGAGAGCCAGAGCCCTGCCCAGAGCCTCCCTGAGGGCTCTGCCGCCCTCGGCTTCACATCCCGGCTCTTCCAGGGCCTGGCACCGCAGCGGGGAAAGGGATGGGACGGTGGGAAAGAGAAGAGAAGGGGGATGAAGAGGAGGAAAGCGCAGGAAAAGAAAAGAAGGGATGGAAAAGAAGGGAAGGGAAGAAGGGAACGGGGGAAAGAAGAAGGGAAGGAGGGTCCGTCCCAGCGCAGGGGCTCCCGCACCTCATGAAGATCTCGGCGATGCGGAAGCCGATGCCGGAGCCGCCGCCGGTGATGAAGGCCACCTGGCCCCTGTGGGACAGAGACACGGTCAGAGCCGGGCCCCGGGGAGGCGACTCGTTGGCTCCCCGGAGCGCCGGGACTCACGCGAGCAGGTCGGGGCTGAGCAGGTGCCGGTACTGGGGCAGACATTCGTCCCCGTCCTCGTCCGGGGGCACCCGCGCGGCCATGGCGGCCTCGGCCATGGCGGGGCGGGCGCTGCTCACTGCGCCTGCGCGGGCAACGCCGCCGTCACCTGGCAACGGGAGCGGCCCGGGACACAGCGACACCGGGCGGCCATGGCGGGAACTGCAGCGGGGCTGCCGGAGCTGGCCCGGGGGTCCCGGGGATCCCAGAGCTGGCCCGGGGATCTCAGTGTTCCCAGTGCTCCTAATGCTGTCCCAGTGCTGTCCCGGAGATCTCAGTGCTCCCAGTGCTCCCAGTGCTCTCCCAGTGCTCCCAGAGCTGTCCCAGAGCTCCCAATGCTGTCCCAGAGCTCCTAGTGCTGTCCCACTGCTGTCCCAGCGCTTCCAGTGCCGTCCCAGTGCTGTCCCGGAGATCTGAGTGTTCCTAGTGCTTCCAGAGCTGCCCCAGTGCTCCCAATGCTGTCCCAGAGCTCCCAGTGGTGTCCCAGCGCTTCCAGTGCCGTCCCAGTGCTGTCCCGGAGATCTGAGTGCTCCCAGTGCTCCCAGCGCTGTCCCAGTGCTCCCAGTGATATACCAGTGTTATCCACTGTGCCAGTGGTGTCCCAGTGCATTCCGTAGTGTCCCATAGCCCCCAGTGCCACCCAGTGGTGTCTCAGTGCTTCACAGTGACATCCCAGTGCCTCTCAGTGGTGTCCCAGTGCCACCCAGCGGTGTCCCAGTGGTTCCCAGCGGTGTCCCAGTGTCGCACGGAGCCCCCAGTTTTACAGCTCAGACCCCACCCTGGTCTGTTCCAGTCACCTGCAGAGCCCCTGCAACCCCGCAGGCACAGCCCAGTGCTGTCCCAGTGCTCCCAGTGATGTCCCAGTGCTCCCAGGAGCATCCCAGGGTCTTCCCGAGCTTCCCAGCACTGCCTCAGTGCTCCTAGAGACATCCCAGTTCATCCCAGAGCTTCCCAATACTATCCCAGTTTCTCACAGAACTTCCCAGTACCGATCCAATACCCCCCCAGGAACAGTCCATAGACACCCAGAGCTTCTCAGAGTCTCCCAGTACCAACCCAGTGCTCCCAGGGACATCCCAGTGCCTCACAGAGTTTCCCAGTACTAACCAGTACCTTCCGCGGATGTACCAGTGACATCCCAGAGCTTCCCAATACAGCCCCAGTACTCCCCAGGGACAGCCCAGTGGCTTTTAGTGTTGCTCAGTACCATCCCAGTGCTTCACAGAGCTTCCCCCTACAGCCCAGTTCCCTCTGCGGGCATCCCAGCTCCTCCCAGATTTCCCCAGTACCATCCCAGTGCCCTTTGGGGACATCTCAGCTCCTCCCAGAGCTCCCCAGTTCCACCCCAGTGCCCTCTGGGGACATCCCAGTGCCTCCCAGAGCCCCCGGCACTTGCTGGTGACATCCGAGGGAGGAGATCAGGGTCAGAGCTGGAGGCACCCGGGTTTATTGCGGTCGAGGGGTGTCCCCGGCCGGGCTCCGACCCTAGAGCCCGTAGATGTTGTCCCAGTCCCTGCTGTCCCAGGCCACCAGCTCGTCCCGCTGGAACCAGAAGCCGATCTCCCGCTGGGCCGTCTCCACGGAGTCACTGGCATGGACCAGGTTCCTGCGAGGGGACAGGGATGGGGACAGTGCCACCGCCCTGGGGTCCCGCCCCCCGCGGCCCTACCTGGTGATGTGCACGCTGAGGTCCCCCCGGATTGTCCCCACGGCGCTGCTGTCCCCAACTATGGCCCGCATGCACCGCACCACGTTGTATCCCTCCCACACCTGCGGGACAGGGACGGCTGAGTCCCCTGCGCCCCCGCGCCCCCCGGGACCCCCGAACTGTCCCCTCACCATGGCCACCACCGGCCCCGAGGTCATGTAGGCGACGAGCGCGGGGTAGAAGGGCTTCAGCCGCAGCTGCTCGTAGTGCTGGTCCACGAGCCTCCGGTCCGCCTGAGGCAGTAACAGTGACACCCGGGCAGTGTCCCCCGGCCACCCCCGCTCCCGGCTCCCCGCTCCCCGCCGGGCCCGGTACCTGGAGCAGCTTCATGGCCACCAGTTTGAAGCCGCGGCGCTCGAAGCGCTGGATGATGTCCCCCAGCAGCCGCCGCTGCAGCGCGTCCGGCTTGGCCACCACCAGCGTCTTCTCCTGCAGCGCCGGGGGGGCTGCGCGGGGCCCGCGGGTCACTGCCACCACCGCGGGACACGGGACCCATCACACACGGCACGGCGGCAGGAGGGCCCCGAGCTGTCCCCGCGGCACCACGGCTTGTACTCGGCCCCGAGGCTGCCGATGGGAACCCGCCCCCATCGCTGTCCCCATCGCTGTCCCATCCCTGTTCCCATCCCGTGTCCCCTGGACAAGCCGTGTCTCTCAGGCTGGTGGCGTCCCAGGGGACGTGCCACAAAGCCCTGATGGCTGTTGGGGACATGTCCGTGGCCAGGAAATGCCTTTAAGCCAGGGATGTCTGTGCCGTGTCCCGGTGCTGGGGACTCTTCCCCCCGCCCGAGGGTGCCCGGGCACAGCTCTCTGCTGCTGGAGAGGAAAATCCATGGCCGTGGGACGCAGGGTCCGGCCCCGCTGTCACCCCTGGCACAGCAGGGTCCCAGCCCGCCGCTGGCCCTGCCACGGCTGCGCCGCAGGAGGGGACAGAAGCGCCCAAGGGACAGCGCATCCCGTCCGCTGCAGGGACAGAGGGGACAGGAAGGAAAGGAAGGAAGAGGGAGGACACTTCACTGCCAATCCCAGACTTCGGGGACCCGTCCCGGGCTGCGAGGCTGCGGGGACGGAGCCGGGCAAACCGAGCCCGTGAGCTCACCCGCGTCCCCGGGCACCGCTGAACACGGCTCGGCTTTGCCAGGGTCGTGCCCTGTCCTCCCTGGACTGCACAGGGGTCCCCCCGCCACAGTCCTGGGGACACTGAACCCCTTGGGACCTTCAGGGAGCGCCAGCGCCGGCCCCTGTCCCATCCCGGCACACGGGGCTGGGGACAGCAAAGCCTGGCACTGACTCCCTCCGCAAAGGGTGACAGGAGCCCGTGAGCCGCCACCCCCCGGGAGGGAGGGACGGGGACACTGCGAGGGGATGGGGCACCGTGGGGACAGCATGGGAACAACAGCTCTGAGGGACAGCACAAGCAGGGGACTGGGACGGGATGGGGATGAGGGAAGGGTCCTCAGGGGCAGGACGGGGAAGGGGCTGAAGGATCCCAGGGATGGGGACCGGGTCCTCCGCAGCAGGGGTGGGGACAGGGTCCCTAGGGGCAGGACGAGGGTGGGGACAGGGTCCCCAGGGGCAGGACAGGGACGGGGCCGTGTCTCACCGGAGCCGTAGCAGCGGGGCCCGGGGGGGCTCAGGCCCGGCTGCCCCCGCGGGAGGCTCCGGGCCAGGCAGCGCCCCAGGGAGCCCATGGCGGCCCCGGCGGGTCGGACCGGGCTCGCTCGCTCTGCGGAGGCTTTAAGGGCCCGGCCGAGCCCGGGGACGGGTCAGGCTCTGTCCCTCCCCTTAAAGCAGCTGCCGCGGCCGGGCCGGGCCGCGCCTGCTCGGGATATCCCGGGATGGAGCATCCTCCCCATCCAGAGCATTCCAGCACGGAGCATCCCGACACCGAACATCCCGCTTCGGATTCCCAAGCCCTGCCAGGGTGGAACACAGCCCACACCCATCCCGAGGGGAGCCAGGCCCTGCCAGGAGCCAAACCTGCCTCTGCTTTGCCCTCAATTCACCAGGCAGGGAGAGGGCCGGGTCAGCCCATGCCAGGCTGAGCTGGGCACAGGGGAGTCCCCAGCCCCGGGAGCAGCCAGGGCAGTGTCCCCTGTGGAGAACAGAGCTGCCCTGGACACAGCAGGTGCTGGGGAAGGGCTGCAAGACCCTTGGGGCAGAGGAACTGCCCACGTGGGAGCCCCTCTGATCACTTCTCCAAGCCCCATTCCAGACCCCAGGCTGGGACATCAGTCTTTCCCGGGCTTCCCATGCACTCAGAGACACCTCATGGGAGAGCAGCTTGACAAGTTCAGGGCAAAGCCTGGTTGCTTTGAGCCTGTTTCCCAAATCTGTGCTGATTTGAAGGACTGAGGAGTATCCTGAAGGCACACACAGGAAGAGGCTGAGGGCTGGGCTTGATCCCACTCTCCCTGTTACCACCCTGCCTTCCCAAGGCACAGGGAGTGAGGGGACAGAACGCCTGTCAGAGCCTGGAGGGTTCTGGGGACCTGCTGTGCTCAGCATTATGGCAAAAAGCACCCCAGTGGCTTCCCACAGGCAAATGGATTCAACAGGTCGTGGAAAAGAGACTTTCTGCCCCCAAACAAGGGGCTGGGGGTGGGGAAAGGCCCCTCTCCAGGGTCTGCCAGGCCAGAGGGAATGGGACAGAAGGGTGGCAAAGGGGAAAGAGGTTTTAGGACAAGGGGTGGCAGATTGGAGCCTGGACTTTGGGCACCTGGGAGCTGCTGGCATTGACCAAGGGGAAAACTTGTAGTTAACCCTCTGTCAAGCCAAGAAGGAGAAGCAGCATGAGCCTGGAGAGCTGTGCTGGGATGAAATCCTTTCAGCCCAGCTCCAAAGGGAGCCACAGCCAGGGAACTGGTGGAGGAGGTGGCTGCCAGCTTCCAGTGTCCCTCAGGGCAGGGCCAGGCTGCAGGACTGGACCCTGCACTGGCTGTTCATGCACCCAGTTACCAGCAGGAACAACAAGGACTCCCAGTTTCATGTGCAGACAGTGGCACTCCAAGTGTTATTTCCAGGTGTGGCTGGCAGGGAGCTCAGGAAGGCTGGGCACAGATCATCACCCACCTCCTTCCCCCCTCTGGAAGCAGCTCAGCCCTCACCTGCACGGGCTGGAGCAGGTGAGGCACATCCTGGGCATTTGGACTCTGCTCCAGGGCAGGGAGCCCAAACATCCAACTGGTGCAGTTCAGAGCCCGGATGCAGGGATTGCACAATTATCCAAACAGCATCCATCATCTCCCAGTGACAAACATGCACAGGGAAGGGCCTTGTCCACAAAACTGAATGTGAGGAACCATGGAGCGAGTGCTGCCACATTCCAGCTCACCCCTGACATCTCCCAGCTGTCCAGGTGCAGCCACATCACACCCACACCTCCAAACAATCTTAGAACATCTCCAGGAGTGATTCCTTCCCTGGTGCTGGTCCTGCCATTGTAGCTGCCCACTTAACAACAGGGAATTAAGACTGGTTCCACGGAATCATGGAATGGCTTGGGTTGGAAGGGACCTTAAAGGAAGCATTCCATCCCCAGCCATTGCCAGGGACACCTTCCACTGTCCCAGGTTGCTCCAAATCCTGTCCAGCCTGGCCTTGGACACTGCCAGGGATCCAGGGGCAGCCACAGCTTCTCTGGGCACCCTGTGCCAGGGCCTGCCCACCCTCCCAGGGAACAATTCCTTCCCAATATCCCATCCAGCCCTGCCCTTATTCAGCCTAAGGCCATTTCCCCTTGTCCTGTCACTCCATGCCCTTTTAAGAAGTTCCTCTCAAATTTAATCTATTAAATACAAAAATTAAGACTTCCTGACCAGAGATCTCAGGGAAAAGAAATCCTTCCCAGCTGCAGCAACAGAGATCCACAAGCCCCACACAATCTGGTCGTGCCTGCCTGGTGTCTGATGCCACTACTGGGTCACTGGTCAGAAGGTGAACTTCAGCCCCAGGCTCCCTGGGAATGAGGGATTTCTTCCTGCAGGCACTTCATGATCAATTCAGACAAGTGTGCTGGAGAGAACAAATGGATCACCACAACATGTGACAGAAAACACAGGAGAACAATGAGGAGACAGCAGAAGAAGCAGCCACCATTGATCTGCACTTTCCAGGAGTTGCTGGGATCCTCGTTGGCTGCTCCTCACTCCTGATCCTGGGAAAAGCTGTGGATCACTGTGTGTTCATTTACAGAATGACCTAGAGGGAAACTAACCCAGCCCCGAGTTATTTAAAACAACAAAGTAAGCACTTTATTCCCATTAAGCATGTTGTTTTAGTATCACAATGGAATGATGAGAAAACGTTTAAAAAAAAACCCCAAAAAAGTCTCTAAATCCCCGCCAACATCGGGGAGGTTTTCAAGGCAATTTAAAAACAAAGGGAGTGACAGAAGTGCCAAACCAGTCCCAACGTCAGGAGACTCCTCCTCCGAGAGCTGGGCGGGGCAGGAAGGTGGAATGACACGAAGGTACGAATGTCTGAAGTGGTCTTTGGCGCTTCTGCCTCGTGTTTGATACGGACATGATCTCTCCAGACACCTCCAGATGCAACAAAGTGCTACAGGAGCAGAGGGAAAGCCCCGGGAGAGGGATTTCCCAGCAGTCGGGATGCCCCGGGGTGGGCATTAAGACACATCCTGCTGGCTCCAGCTGCGGCCTCGGGCTGGGCAGGGACAACTCAAAGGAAGCGGTGGAGCGGTAAATCCAGGGCAGGACCCGGCCCGGGGGGACAGGGGGCGGTGGCAGACCGAAACACGGCTGTGCTCCCTGCCGAGGGGCAGCAGGAGCCCAGGGCAGTCACTACAACTTCACCGTGCCCGGGGGCAGGCTGTCGTTGCACAGTCTGTAATAGCGCAGGTCGTTCACCAGCCTGTGCACGTTCTGTGTGAACGAGGGCAGGTCCTGCAAGGGAGACAACAACAGCTGGGAACGGCCTCACACAGGCGTGACAGAGAGGGGCACACACCCAGGGGGTGTTCACACATCAACAGATCCATCCTGACTCAGTCTGAGCACAGGGAACTGCAGTTGATGGGGCAGAGATGATTTCAGAGCTGACTGCAGTGATCCAGGCTCTGCTCCCATCTCCAGCTTCTCTTGGTGCAGTGAGGCCCAAGAGGAATGGTCATGGAATCATGGAATGGTCTGGGTTGGGAAGGGCCTTAAAACTCATCCAGTTCCATCCCCTGCCATGAGCAGGGACACCTTCCACTGTCCCAGGCTGCTCCAAATCCTGTCCAGCCTGGCCTTGGGCACTGCCAGGGATCCAGGGGCAGTCACAGCTTCCACGGGCACTCTGTGCCAGCCCTGCCCACCCTCCCAGGGAACAATTCCTTCCCAATATCCCATCCAGCCCTGCCCTCTGGCAGTGGAAGCCATTCCCTGTGTCCTGTCCCTCCATCCCTTGTCCCCAGTCCCTCTCCAGCTCTCCTGGAGCCCCTGGAAGGGCTCTGAGGTGTCCGTGGATCTCCCTCTCCCCCGGCTGAACACTCCCAGCTCTCCCAGCCTGGCTCCATGGCCAGATGCAGCACTAATTCCTTGCTGTCCTCCTGCCAAGGATCCTGGGAGTCACACACTCCCTAACAAGGGCTGATATTCCTGAAGAGCAGTTGCTTTCTAGAGCCAAGCAATTCCCCCAGGACTCCATTCCTATCCTCACCCTTGGTCTCAAATTCCCATCCCCTCCCTCAAGGACAGGGAGCACACAATGGACAACCCTCAGTAAATGGAAGCCAGAACCTGCTGCTGTGCCATGATATTCCACACATTTCCTTCCCATACACGAGAGGTTTCCAGGAATTGTGAGTCTTTGCAGGTACTCTGCTGTTGTCCTTACTGTAACCCTCAAAAACATCTGGCCAGCAGCTGGAGTGAGATTTAACCAAGCACCTGAGTATCCCACTCAGGAAAACAATGTCAGTTTTTTCACTCCAATGAGAACTTTATCCAGGAAACATTCCCTGACTGCCCCAGCATCCTGCAGCCTGAGGGATGAGATGGCACCTCTGCTACCTGCAGTGAGAAATCCCTGGCTGGGGATTGCTGAGCAAGAAACTGTTGGGAACAAAAGGCACTGCCTGGAGACATTCCCAGCTGCCTGCCAGCATGCTCTGGGGGAGCACTGAGCATCCTGAGAACACCACACTGCTGCAGGTCCCCTCCTTACCCTGTCCATTTTGAAATTCCTCCCCAGCACGTTCTTCTGGTTGGAGTCCACGCCATCACAGCTGGCCAGGAACTCGGGCAGGAAGGCGGAGTAGAAGCCATCGAAGTCCACTGAGGCCATGTTGTAGGTGGCGATGCCGATCTCCTCCTGCAGCAGATCGTGGGACTTGTGCACCAGCACCTGCAGCAGCACGTTCACAAACTGGAACAGCATCGTGGTCCTGAAGATCTTCTGCACAGGGAGAGGGGCACAGGGTTAGGGACTTCACTCCTTCCACAGGAACACAAATCCAGCAAGGACAGAGCAGTCACAGCTTCAGCAGCATCTGCAAACTTTGGTGAGCACTGAGATGATTTTCTAAGCCAAGCTAGATCAAAAATGGCTAAAAATAAGCTCAGTTAGTATCAGCTTGAAAGTTAACATTGAATTTGGCCACCCTTACCTCATGGTTTGGGGCTTCAGGGACACCTCAGAGCCTCTTCCAGTGCCTAAAGGGGCTCCAGGACAGCTGCAGAGGGACTTGGGACAAGGGATGGAGGGACAGGACCCAGGGAATGGCTTCCACTGCCAGAGGGCAGGGTTCCTGGGAAGGAATTGCTCCCTGTGAGGGTGCTGAGACCCTGGTACAGGTTGCCCACAGCAGCTGTGGCTGCCCCTGGATCCCTGGCAGTGTCCAAGGCCAGGTGGGACAGGGCTTGGAGCAGCCTGGGATAGTGGAAGGTGTCCCTGCCCATGGTAGGGGGGTAAAAATAAATCAGTTTTCCAGTCCCATCCAGCCCAAACCATTCCACGACTGCATGCTCTGACCCAAGTTTTAAACATTGGCAAAGCCACCAGCATGAAGTCCCACCCCAATTCCAGCCAGGTGTACCCTGCACAGTGCTTGTGGGAGCCAGGGAATGTGGCCAGAAGTCTGTCCCAGGCACCTGTGAACACAAAGGGCTGCCCTTCAGGTGTGACCACAGGTGAGAAACTGAAAGCTCTGCCTTCCCAGGCTGACCAGATTCCCTGGATTCCAGATTTAATTCTTCAAGGGTAGGTTACAGGGCCTGGAGGATGAGTTCAAAGAGAGATGGAGACTCCCAGGTGGCAGTGAGCTGGGAATAGCAGACACCTGCAGCTGCCCAGGTGGGAATGCTGGAGGCACTCACTGTGCCCCTGATGATCCCAATTCCTGCTTCCCCAGATTCACCTCACTGTCACTGTGTGTTCTGTGCTTTCCCCCAGTGTCAGAGGAGGGAACACATCCAGGCTTTGTTTGACTGGAGCTAGGATCCCTCCCATTCCCAGTTCCCAGTATCAGGGGGGTGGTAACTCCATTTCAAACCACGTGGAGCAAGGCAACCACCCAAAGGCCGTGGCACAAAACCCCCAAATCCCGACCTGGGCTTCTGAGCAGTTTAAAACCAGTCCCAGGACAGCTCCCAGCTCTTCCATGCACAGAGAGCACAGGCTCAGGCAGGACCCACCTTGTGGTACAGCTTCTGCTTCGTGTTCAGTGTCTCCAGGTAGAAGAGGTTCTGCTTGAACAGGTGAATGTCAGGCTGCAGGAAAGACTGGCCAAATGCCTGGAACAAAGCACAGTGGGAGGAAGGGGATGGAGACCACCACAAACCTCAGACCTGCCAGGCAAAACAACAGCATCTTCAGCCTGACACCAGGACAAACCCCTGGGAGCCTCAGTGCAGCAAGCTAACAAGAGACAGGCAGTTGTTCAAATCTGTGCTGCCACCAGATCCATGGGAATGACATTTTGGTGGGAACATGGGCATATTCCTGCAGAGCAGCTGCTAAGCTGGGTGCACTGGGAACAAGCAAGGCAAGCTGACACTGGAGAGGGCCAGGGATGCAGAGCCCAGTTCCCTGGGCTGGCACGCTGCTCAGGAAGGGCAGGGCTGCTCCTCAGGGATGTCACCTAAGGCACCACAGCATGGGGGAACAGACAGGACACACCCCAGCATGGGCCCTCAGCCTCAGCCAGGGCCCAAGCAGAGGTCACTGCCCTGATTTAGGATTTGGAAATGGGCCCTGGGAGCCTGTGCAGTGAAGAGCCCAGAACAAAAGCTGCTGAAGCCTGAGCTGCTCTGGTAGGGCTGCACAGTGTGTGATCAAACATCTTTTC
Organism: Toxostoma redivivum; assembly: GCA_013397375.1. NCBI lineage: Eukaryota > Metazoa > Chordata > Aves > Passeriformes > Mimidae > Toxostoma > Toxostoma redivivum. The sequence continues at coordinate 259,683 of VXBI01013416.1, read as the reverse complement.
CATCCTGAACACCTCCAAAACACTGTACAGGGGATGAAGGTGGATGAGGTCAGCTCTGTACAGAGACAGGCAGCAGGATTTTAACAGTTCCTCTTCAAGGCATTGGGAACAGAAGAGTTTATTCTCCCACATGACCCATTTATTGTCAAATGGACAAAAATGACCCAGATCCCATAAAGACCGAGTCAGTTCTGGCCTTAGATCTCAGGTGGAAATCAGCATACAAACTATTAATATCCCTCACACAAAGCACTGACTGTGGGAACACTTACAGAACATGAAATAAGAGTTTGGTATCAGAGCAACAAGAGCCAAGGAGTAAAACAAGCAGTGCAGTATAGTCACCCAGCCTGAACTGAGATTATCACATAAATATCTGCCAGAATGAGGCATTCAAGAGAGTTTGAAAGTGTTACACAGCTACAGGTGAGAGATGCTTGGACAGCCCTGCAAGGAACCAGCCTGGGCTTCATTCACACCAAAAGGTGGCAGGAGAAGGGAAGGCCAGAGAGGAACATGACCCAGTTGATGTCAGTGCAAGAGCTCCCTCTGCACATGTGCACCACAGGGGACCCAGTTTCTCCAGGCACTTCACAAACTCTCCCAAAGTCCTCCCACCTGCAGTTTAAGGTGACCCAGGAATTGCAAGGGAACTCATCTTGCCAGTTCTGACCGAAGTAACACATGGAACACAGTCAGTTATTCTTAAAAACTCAATAGTCCCAACCTGGGAAAGTTGGAGCTGGGTCTGTCCCTGCCTTCCAGAGCCTCAAGGGGCTCCAGGAGAGCTGGAGACTGGGGACAAGGGATGGAGGGACAGGACACAGGGAATGGCTTCCACTGCCAGAGGGCAGGGCTGGATGGAATATGGGGAGGTAATTGCTCCTGGGAGGGTGGGCAGGCCCTGGCACAGGGTGCCCAGAGAAGCTGTGGCTGCCCCTGGACCCCTGGCAGTGTCCAAGGCCAGACTGGACAGGGTTTGGAGCAGCCTGGGACAGTGGGAGGTGTCCCCGCCCATGGCAGGGGGGGCACTGGATGGGGTTTAAGGTCCCTTCAACCCAAACCATTCTGTGATTCTCTATTCCCCAGGCCAAAGCTTGGTGTTACCCCACTGACCCTTCCCTACCAGGGCCCATGGTACAGCACTCAGCAAGTCCATGGAAAGCAAAAGACACTCAGGAAAACTTCCTTGTACTGGCAGTTCTCCCCAGTGCCAATCACAACACTCAGAATTAAATGGGTCAGTGGCAGTAATGTAGTTTTATTGCAGGATGAGGCTTGCCAAGGAATTAACATTCCTTCCTCATGCCTGCATGGCTCTGTGCCTTGTGAGCTCAGCAGCTGGGTCACTCCTCAACAACTTTCATTTTCATCTCTTTTGGGAAGCAAAACCTCACTCAAGACTCATCTAAACCCAACACCCACGTGTGCCCATGTGGGACCCTCAAGAACAAAGACACTGAGGGGCTGGAGCATGTCCAGAGAAGGGAACAGAGCTGGGGAAGGGGCTGGAGCACCAGGAGAGGCTGAGGGAGCTGGGAAAGGGGCTCAGCCTGGAGAGAACGAGGCTCTGTGGATGTGGCACTTGGGGATATGTTTTAGTGGTGGCCTTGGCAGTGCTGGGGGAATGACTGGACTCAATCTCAGAGAGCCTTTCCAGCCTGGATGATTCTGTGATTCCATGTTTAACACACTGCCCCAAGCAGCATGAGCTGCCCTGCAGGACAGCTTCTGGGCAATGGTGGGAAGGGGTGAGTTACCTGCATGATGGCACTGAACTGGGCTTCATTCTCCATCTGCTCCTCTGCCACTCCCCTCTGGACACTGGCCAGCACACTGGATTTGAAGAAATACCTCCAGTTGTGGTGCAGGACGCGGAAGAGCAGCTCGAACAGCTCTGCTTTCACATCAGGGGATGAGCGCTGCAGGAGAGGGGACAGAGCTCAGAGCAGCCCCAGGGCAGGCTCAGAGCAGCCCCAGGGCAGGCTCAGCGCAGCCCCAGGGCAGGCTCAGAGCAGGCTCAGAGCAGCCCCAGGGCAGGCTCAGGGCAGGCCCAGGGCAGGCTCAGAGCAGGCTCAGGGCAGGCTCAGAGCAGCCCCAGGGCAGGCTCAGAGCAGCCCCAGGGCAGGCTCAGAGCAGGCTCAGAGCAGCCCCAGGGCAGGCTCAGGGCAGGCCCAGGGCAGGCTCAGAGCAGGCTCAGAGCAGCCCCAGGGCAGGCTCAGGGCAGGCTCAGGGCAGGCTCAGGGCAGGCTCAGGGTAGCCCCAGGGCAGGCTCAGGGCAGGCCCAGGGCAGGCTCAGGGCAGGCCCAGGGCAGGTTCCTCTGCTGGGATCCCACCCCAAACCCTGGGTCCTACCCACCCACTGCTTTGTAGCCAAACATCAAAGCACTTCTCCTAAGGGAGTACCAGACCCAGCACTGAAAACACATCACTGACTGAGTTGTACCTCCTGCTTTGACCGCCTCCCTAACCTTAGCTTCTTTTGAAATTCCTGACAAAATCCTCCACCTACCATGCTTCCAATCCCATTGACTACCCCCCACAGAGTGTTTTCTCTCCACACTTGCAGCTCTTGTCCAGCCAAAGCTTCACTGCTGCTACCTCCCCAGCAGTCCTTTCCTCTTCCCTTTCCCCTTCCCTTTCCCCTTGCCCCTGGAGAGCTGCCCTACCTCTGCAATGATGGGGTACACCTGCTCCATGCACAGTGAGATCACACTGGGCAGGAAGGGTTTGAACACCTGGCCTGGCTCCTGCACCACCACCTGCAGGATCTTCAGGAACTTCTCCACCACCCTGCAGCCAGTGCTGCCCTCGTGGAGGATGCTCTCTGCCAGCTGCTCCCTAGGACACAAACAGGCATTAGCAACATTCCCAGAGATCCAAAGTGCTCAATTAATGCTGGCCAAGTACATGAAGCCACAGAAGGGAGGGAGGTTGTGACTGAGGGTTGACAGACCCCTCTCCCCAACAAAAGATGAGTGAGGGGACACTCTCAGACCTTGGGCAGGAGCTAAGAGGGAATGAGAGAGTCCAGTTCAACACCTCACACAGCCAGAAAGTCTGTGGGAGAGCTGGAATTCACAATGGCAGGTATGACTGATGAGCATGCACTGGGTCTCTCTAGACTTTCAAGTGTTTTTCTCAGATTCAGCCCTGGGATGTGACAAAGGTCTGGCCACAAAGGCTGGAAACAGCTCACTTTAGGGACAGGGACCAACTGGCTGAGCAGCTCCTAAGATAAACCAGCCTGAGGGGTAAGAAAGCAGTGAGCAGTGCTGGGCAGTACCTGGTGAACATGTTCAGGAAGGTCTGTATGATCTGCTCAGTGAAAGGCACTCCCATCTGCACCCGCAGGCCTTGGAATAGGGTGAGGAAGAAACTCAGCATCTCATCTGTCACATCTAAGAGAAGAGAAAAGTAAAAAGAACAGGTTAAGGAAACATCCAAGTGCATCAATAAGTCTTTTATGTTTTCAGTCTGAAGTTTGCTCCTCCTGTTCAGGGAACCCCATTTACTCTTGGGAATTTACCAACAGGGTTGTCTGAGAGACAGAAACCATCAGCTGGTTCCTACAGGGCTTCAAGATTGTTCATCCCCTTCCAAAACCTTCCAGGGGTGACAAGCACCCAACCCCTCAGAACAACCACAACCTTGCCAGCAGAGCCTCAGTGTGCTCAGAGTGCTGGGAGAAAGCTCAAGGGCAGCTCCAGGCCCATCTCCAGTTCTCACTGCTCACACAGGGTTAACAGGAAACACCAGGAAATCCAAAACACCCACACAGCTCAGGGTGGAGGAGACAGAATCCAGCTTGTTTTTTTGGCAGCAACTGAGAAGACCCTTCTATCTTCAGAAGTGAGCACGTGGTGATGCAGTGAGCTGATCAGCACCCAGTTGATCCTTGGTCCATGCCAATAAAGACTGGATAACCAAGCTGGAGCTGCCCAACTCCTCCCTCATCACACAACCTTTGATAGCCAAAAAACTGCAGCTGATGAGGCTGCCAGCCTGTTCTGAACACAACAGCTCCCTGGAGTCACAGCACCTTTGCTGCTGCCTTGGACCCTCTGCATTTCACTGCTTTTGTCTCCCCTCAACCCCCAACACTGAGAAAATCCCACCCAGCTCCAAGTGGAACAGGAGGAAGCACCCTGATGTGACCCAAAATGCAAGGGGCTGGCCACAAGGCTGCCAAGTGGCAGTCCTGGTTACATCTCAGTGAAAAAAATCCCCAAATCCCACATCATTTGACCCAATCTGGTGACAACTATTCCTCTTAGTCTTCAAGCTTCTGCAGAGAATGTAAATGGCAAACACAGCCAGAGAGGGTATGTTAAAGCTTTTTGTTCTGGGTGCTCAGGACCAGCTGCTGTTTGAAACTGTGACAATCCTGCCTGGCTCCTGGCTGGCAGGGACGTCCCTTCCCTGCTGTGGTTCAGCCAACTCTCCCAGCAAACCCACACACTCCACACCCACACCACAACTCTGTGCTGCTGCTCTGGGTGTTACCAGGAGCTCAGAAAGCTACTCACAGCATGACCCCTGGCCTGAGGTTATACCTGACTGATGAATGAAAGCTGGGAAGAGGGCTAGTGAGACCTGCACGGATTCTTGCAGCGACTGATAACAGATCTGCCGGGACTTGGTGGATTCTCCAGAGACACTTTCTACAATATCTTCCAGAACGCTCAGTGTCTGGTGGATGATCACTTTGGCTGCAAAACAAAAGGAGTGATGCTTCTTGCATGTGTCAAAGGTAAGAGGAAGAGGAATTAAGCTCACACACAGAGTAATTGAAACAACTGAGGTATGACACTGCACATTTCTGAATGATTTCTGAAGTGATTCTCAATGACAAAAATACCCAAAATCACCCAACACCAGGCCCAAAACATACACAGCAGTTACCCTGCAAGGAGTTTCCCTGCATTCCTCCTATATAAAGAAACCCTCTCCAGTACTTCCCAAGTCTGTAAGAAATTCTGATTTTCCCCCTTCACTTTTTACAACCTTCACAATCTTCATTAACGCTGCTTCCAGCCAGTATTTCTACTACTACACCACGAGGCTGTTGAGTATTCCCAATGCAATCCTTATTATCCAAACCCAGATCCCACCTTCCTTAGGAAGACAGCACTTGAATGCAAGAGTTTACAGGTGACCTGGGATGAGAGTGCCCTGTACAGAACAGCAAAGCCTCTAAAAACAGAAAGAAAACACAACCTGCTCTTTCCTCTCTGTACACAAAACAGCTTCTCAGCCAAAATAATGACTGGCAAAACAGCTTAATGACACTGCCCAGTGCAGCAGGAATGAGCAGGACACTGGTACTTACTATCCTCCAGCTGCACCTTCCTCTGGGGCAGGCTGGCCGTGGCCTTGAGCTGCCGGTAGTCCCGGGTGAGGGCGGACACGAGGCTGGCGTGGTTGGTGGAGCGCACGGCCCACTGCTGCTCGCTCTCGGGCAGGTTGGGCCAGGGCAGCAGCAGCACGTTGGACAGAGCCCTGCACACCAGCACCTGGGCCTGGGAGGGACAGCAATCACAGCCACAGTTTGGGTGGGAAGGCTCATGGAATGGCTTGGGTGGGAAGGGAGGTTAAAGCTCATGGTGTACCACACAGCTCTGATATGTGGGGAGCTCTGCAGAGCTGCTTGGGCACTGAGGGTGGATTGCAGCTCCCAAAACTCCTAAACTATGTGCTAATTAAGTATCTTGGAGAGGAAGAATAAAATGTCTGCCCTTTCAGCTTTCACAGGTCTTTTCATTTAAAAGAAGAATCATGGAATTATCCAGGTTGGAAAAGACCTTGAAGATCACAAAGTCAAAGGAGGTTCTGGTGATTTAGTTTTGAAACACCTGAGCTCCTGGTACCCACTATGAGATGAGGGAGCAGAAAGCCACCTACAAGAGCCCAGACAGCACCAGGGTTGGACTGACAGCAGAACCACTGAATCTTGGAATGGTTTGGGTTGAAGGGACTCTAAAGGTCACATAGTTCCAACCCCCTGCCATAGGCTTCCACCAGACCAGGCTGCTCCAGGTCCAGCCTGGCCTTGGACACTTCTAGGGAGGAGGCAGCCACAGCTTCTCTGGGTAACATTAAGCAGAGACAAAGTTTTAACTTTTTTTCCGAGTGGATTTTTGCTAGAGCACAAGCCTGGAGTGAAGTGACATTTTATGGCTGTCCAAGGCACCAGCAGTGCTCACTGTTCAACTGCAGAACACGAGCCCAAGTGAAAACTACAGCTCTGCAAAGAGAGAGAGAGAAGCAAAGCTCCAGGATTTAAGGCCTGGAAGCAGCTCCTAGCTCTGTCAGCCCTTCCCTGCAGCAGTAAATCTCTGGTGTTTATAAAAACAAAGATGATTTTACTTTCATTACTACTTCTCTGGTTTGCACCCTGAGCTTCTGCACTTGTGCAGCACTTTGTGCTTCCCTGCCAGCACACAACACAACCATATCCCAGCACTGTGGCTTTTAGTGCTATAAATGGAATGTATTTATATTATTTACATTGCTTCTGCAACATAAACACTTGAGTTTCACAAAAAACTCTTTGTGTAGGTCAGAATCAACCTGCCTGTACTGTAAAGATGGTGTCAACAAATGAGAAAAGAATCAGATCTAAGAGGTGCAATTGTGTTTTTTCCTTGAAATAGATCATTCATTACATACAGCATCACTGTAATTTGTAGATATCCACAATACAGAGATGATTGCTGCCTCTTCCCTTGATTGTTGAGGTTATCCCTCACCACCTGAGGACAACTGGTTTCCAGGGGAGACAGCTCTGGGCCCACTGACCTTGTCGGGGAGGCGCTGGGCAGAGGTGTCAGTGATCCTGTTGAACACCTTCTGCACGGCTGGGATGCTGATCAGGAACACTGGGCGCACCGTGGTGGCCAGGGACACCAGCAGGTGGCACGCAGATAGCAGCAGCTTCTCCTGCACCTGAGAAACCAGGGGAGTCAGGCTGCCATGTCCCACACAGCCAGGGTCAGCTCACTGAGCTGCCAGGACCTGGGGGTGCAGCTAGAGGGGGTCAGGCTCTGCACACACAGCCAGGGACAGCTCACTGAGCTGCCAGGACCTGGGGGTGCAGCTAGAGGGGGTCAGGCTCTGCTCCCAGGGAAAAGGGACAGGATGATAGGAAATGGCCTCAAGCTGTGCCAGGGGAGGTTTAGACTGAATTTTGGGAAAAGTTCTTTGTGGAAAGAGTGGTCAGGCAGTGGTGGAGTCCCCATCCCTGGAGGGATCTAAAAGCTGTGTGGATGTGGCATTTGGGGACATGGGTCAGTGGTGGCCTTGGCAGTACTGGAGGAATGACTGGGCTCGATCTTAGAGAGCTTTTCCTAAACAATTCTATGGTTATTTATTTGTCAACCAAATAGCTGAATTCCCTTAATAACATGAGAAAGACTTCCCTGCTTTCAAGCCATAAAAGCATTAGACTGAGTTGAAAAGCCTTTCAGTTGCTTATGCTTAGCCTGACCCCCAGTGCTGTGAGGACACTTCCCTGGCTCTGGGATGCAGCCCCAGCTCCCAGCCTGTCCCAGCTGAGCAGAGTGCAGCCCCCAGCCCCCAGGGGGGCAGTACCTTGGAGCTGATGAGGGGGGTGATGGCCTCCAGCGCCGTGGACACCAGGGAAATGAACTGCTCGGGGTTCTGCCGGTGCACCTCGCTGTAGAACTGGGCCAGCCAGTGAGCGTAGGCCTGCAGGGCTGCCAGGGACTGGGCATGCCTGGGGACACCAGGGGACACAGTGAGCACCACCATGGCACACAACACCGGTGTTTTGGGCAAATCTGGCAGCGTGGTTTGTAAAAAATCCCCACTGCTTTTCTGGACCCACCAAGATAAAGGTGTGAATTGACAAAGCCAAGTTATCACCAGCTGGTGCTTGGCTGTAATCACACTTCATAATCACACTTTTATCACGTGAAGATTGAGCCAGGACACTTCAGAGGTGTCCCCCAAATGTGTGACAATGTTGCTTTCTCAGGCAAGCATTAGAAAATGGATCACAGGTTTCTTCAGGGACAGGGAAAAAGGTGAACCCTTGCTGACAGATCATGGAAAACACCTCCCCAGTTATTGTAAACCAGAGAAACCATTAAAACATCACCTGCACAAATTTCAGTGCCATTAACTTGGGACTAATAGGAGAAATCCCATTAGTTATACAGTGATATGGAGAAATCTAGAGGGAGTCTTCAAGGAGCTGCTGAAGGTGCAATTCCAAACCAGAACAAGTGTTCAAACCTTAAATTCTGCTCACAGAACTGGGGACAGGTTTGTGCTGCACACCTCAGCAAGGGAAAGTCCCTTAAAGTCTGTTCCAGAGGTGATGTGTGACCAGAAGCACCAAGATTTCACATAATGTCAGTGCCTGGATGGCAGGCAGTTGTTTGTCCCAGAAGTGGCTTGCACAGCTGCAAGGCTTATGTTTGTCTTGGAAGACAAGGATTTGAAACCCTCAACTGGGAAAAACCTCTTTTACCTGAGGCACAGATCTGCCTTTGGTAGCAAAAAGTCCATCAACTGGATTTATAAATAAACTATACACTACACAGTGGATCCATTTCTTTAAAATATCACTGTTGTAACACTTATTTCCTCATTAATTACCCTGCTTTTACAGCCACCAGGACAGGGCACAAACCCAAGCTTGCTCTCAGAGCTGATTTAAGGGGCATTTTTCCTTTTCAGCACAAACATGTTTTCCCTTAAATGACTTGGGTACTTCCATTAGAGGAAAGACCGGTCCAAAATGCTGGCAGCAGCCATGAGTTTCACCATCAGAAAAAAAGTGTTTTCCTGGGGAGCTGCCAACAGCTGGAGAGGCTGTTTCCCAGAATATCTGCCAAGGAGGGGTCTGAGCAGCAGACCCAAGCCTTCCCCACCCTGTGAGTGCCCAGTTTGGGGCACCCCACACTCACACATCGATGAGGTCAGGTTTCAGCACGGAGGGAACAGCAGTCTCAATGTTGTACAGTTTGATTTGGGATCCATACAATGTCACCTTCACCAGCCTGGAGAGGCAAAAACACATGGCAGTGCAAAGGGATTGTACAAATCTGCTCCAGCACCTGGTCTAGTGCAGCTCTTCCCCACTATGGGTCAATATGTAGCTAATACACAAATGAGATTTTGACCATTCAGCTTAAAATAATTCAGAGCCTACTGCATTGTTTGGGATAAAATGGAACAAGTCAGATGGTCCTGCACAGAAATGAAAACACAAAACCTGGGTAAAGGCCTGAAATTCTGCCATTTGTAACTATGTGCTAATTAAGTATCTTGGAGAGGAAGAATAAAATGTCTGCCCTTTCAGCTTTCACAGGTCTCTTCATTTAAAAGAAGAATCATGGAATTATCCAGGTTGGAAAAGACCTTGAAGATCACAAAGTCAAAGGAGGTTTTGGTGATTTAGTTTTGAAAGATACAACTCTAATCAAACTCTATGTGTTATTTCATTGCCTCACAAATGCAGATGCTGGAACTTAAGTCCCTCAATGTTTTCAAGTGACTGAGTTATCTCATCCCACCCCTGCCATGGCAGGGACATCTTCCACTGTCCCAGGCTGCTCCAAGCCCTGTCCAGCCTGGCCTTGGGCACTGCCAGGGATCCAGGGGCAGCCACAGCTTCTCTGGGCACCCTGTGCCAGGGCCTGCCCACCCTCCCAGGGAACAATTCCTTCCCAATATCCCATCCAGCCCTGCCCTCTGGCAGTGGGAAGCCTTTTCCCCTGTCCTGGCACTCCAGACCATTGTAAATGGTCTCTCTCCATCTTTCCTGATGGCTCCTTCAGTTACTGGAAGGGGTAATCAGGTCATCCCTGAGCTGCTTTTCCAGGCTGAAACAATCCCAGCTCTCCCAGCCTGGCTCCAGAGCAGAGGGGCTCCAGCTCTTGCAGCATCTCCATGGGCTCCCCTGGGCTCTCTCCAGCAGCTGTGCTGGGCCCCATGGCTCTGCAGCTCTGCAGGTGGGGTCTCACCTGAGCAGGGGGCAGAACCCCAACTCCTGCTGCCCACACTGGGGCTCAGCCCAGCACACATTGCTGGCTTTATAATCCACACTCCAGCCATCAAATTCCTTACTCCTCCATCTCCTCAGGCCAAGGAGGGGCAGAAAGAAGCCCTGTTTGTCACCATGTCTGCAGAGGTGACAGTGGCTGTGATGCCTAAAGAGGCTCCCTGGAACAGAGGCTGGACAGTGTTAAAGGAATGAAGTGGGGATTTACTGAAAGGCCTTGAAAGGATTCACCTTGGGCAGCATGAGAGCCTGGCTGTGGCTACACCCAAGATGGACCCAAGATGCACAACTGGACACAAGTTTTATAAGTTTTGGTGCATTTCCATATTGGGGTTAACTGTCCAATCCCAGCTCCAGGTTCTGCAGTCCCACCCTCCCAGATTCTCTCCTCAATTCGCTGCTGTTTGCACTTTTTGGGCCCAAAGCTGCAATGGTGTCCTCAGCTCTGGGGCTGGAAAAGGATTGTTTTGTGTGACTGAGCTGTGAGGAGAACTTGCCAACACTTTATATGAAATTCAGAGTTACACACCAATGCAGTACAGAATCTAGAAAATATGAAATGTAAAACTTAAGGCATCAGCTGTGCTGGAACCCTGAAGCCTGGGAGCTTTGAACTTCCTATGCTTTCTGACACTGACCCTCAAAAGAACACTGCTTTTGACTTGAGGCCTTGGAGAAGGCTTCCAAAATTGGGTGAGGGAGTTAGAATCACTGGGTGTAGTTTGAATAATAGTGTGTAATATCACATGGTGAAAGGTTTGGAATTTGGGGTTTTAGAATACAGTAACAGGTATGGAGCAAGCTGGAGGTTCTGGGGTGTTGTATCTTCTTCATCTCAGTTTTAGGTGGTACATTTTAAATTGGATTGAAGGTGCCACAGTGCTGGTCACAGGTGTTTGGTCACTGAGTCAAATGTATAAATAATATAGATGTTAGCTTTTAATTGGATAGTTAGCCTTTAAAAGGCCTTGTAACTTGTGAGATACACTGACATTTTCTTGCTTTTAGCTTGTAAGCTAGAAATGCTGCAGAACTCTCTGTACTATAGATAAGAATTAATAAACAACTGAGTCCCAACACGAAAATCCATCTCTCATGCTTCAATCCTGACTCTGAGTGAAGGCAGAAGAAAAAAGAACATAAGCACTAATATGTGGAGCTGCTAATACAGCTGTACCCTGTGGGAAGATAGGCTGAAAGGATAGTACAGAAGGCAATCTCTCTTGATAAATTACAATTATACTGATTCCTGAGGGGTGGAAACATCTGTGCCTGCCCAGTGAGTTTGGGTGTTATAAAGAGTGGGGTAGCTGGCCACTATTTACAGTTTGAGTTAGAGCTTGAGAGTCTGCTGCAGTTTGGGATGGAGTGTGCTGGCTGTGCTGTGAGGAAGGGACGTGGCTGTGTGAGGGACAGACAGGGTTAGGTGCACAGGAAAGGGACAGATTGGGGTTCAGCCAGTCATGCAGAGAGGAGAGGAGGAGTCAGTGCTGTGTGGAGCTGCCTGGGAGGGAAGCAGTCAGAGTTGTCAGAAAGAAGTCCACTGAAAGAAGGCATGAAAAGCTTTCTAATAAAGGACTGGTGGTGATGCCAGAATTGTGCCAGTCCAGTACCCACCTCTCCACCACGGTGAGGGCGTCGTTGAACCTGGCAGCGAACACGTCCCCGGTGAAGTACTCGGCCAGGCGGCCCACGGCCTGCAGCAGCGAGCTCAGGTCCCTCAGAGAGCAGTGCAGCCTCCTGCAGTCGTTCTCTGCCGTGATGTTCAGCCTGTGACCTGCAGTGACACCACAGCAGCACAGCCACACATCAGTTTTCTCTACAGCTGCCCCCAGAGCTGCGAGTTCCTGCTCGCACAAGGGAAAAACCCCACAGCTCTGATTAATCCCTGCAGCTCTTGGGCATGGGAAACCTGGTGACAGAGTGACAGGAAATGCAAAGTTTATTCTAATTACATGACAAGAATTCTGAAATTAGCTTGGCACAGGGTCACAGGTCAGATGGCAGCACTCGAGCTTGGAAAGAAAGTTCAGCTCTTCTGCAAAGGCTGATGAAGATGTCAATGACTATTTCAGCCTTCTACTCCTTTATTTCCTTCTGTATGGTGTAATTCCTACACAAACAGAAGCCCTTCTGTTTTCTGCTGCCCCCAGGAGCATTCCCAGCTCTGGAGAAGGCGGTTTTCCACATGGAGAAGGCGGTTTTCCACATGGAGAAGGCAGTTTTCCACATGGAGAAGGCGGTTTTCCACATGGAGAAGGCGGTTTTCCACACTCCCTCTGCTGGCTACAGTTCCAGTGATCCAGCAGCAGATTTGGGACAGAGAATTTGTAACTTCACTGCTGATGTGAGGTGTGTTGTGCACTTCTGTATTTCTCAGGCACAAGAAACAATCCTCTCATGAGATTTTCCAGCCCCATATAATCCTCCTGCTGCTCAGGTGTGGACACCTGGGCTCAAACATTCCAGAGCTTCTACTAAAAAAGCAAGTATGTTCTGCAACACCACCTTTCGAAGAAAATCAGGTTTTCTTTCTGCTGACTGTACTTCATCTCAGATCAAGCTTTCAGCAACAACCTCTCCATTTTGTGCCATCAATACAAACACACCATCCTGTGCCATGAGCTCTGGGATGAGCAGGGAAGTTGGATCAGAGGCTCACGCTGGTTCCTTCCAACCCAACCCATTCTGGGATTCTGTGCCACCAGCCAGAGCTCAATCCAGAGCTGCTGCTGCTGACCCAGCCCCCAGGACAGCTCCTAACACAGGCTGGTGTCACTACACTAAACTTCTACACATTGCTTATCCTAGGGCTGAAATGATCCTAAAACTGGGAGTATTTTTTCTAGGACTGGCTATACAACAGTCACCATTCTGCCATGTCCAGCAGTGTTGAAGATGTGACAGACTCCTTTCCTGGCACACCAGGGAATTTCAGTATTACCACAACCTCCCCTCAGGCAGCTCTCCCTACTACTACTTCCCTTGTTTCTCAGGAAGGAGCTGCAGTATTTGGTGCTGCACACCTGCCCTTAACACCTCTGGTACCTTCATTTCAAATACCAGAACAAGGGAAGAACCAAGCCAATAAGAATAAATCATATTATGAGATTTCTGTCTGCTGCTGGAGTCTAACTACTGAGCCATAAGACACCACACAGGTTCTGATCAACTGAATACAGAAAAAGCAACATCAAAGCAGGTCTAGAGTGGTTCTGCAGTGATGAAAGAGGGAGGAGCAGTGTCAGAGGCTGGTTATTACCTGTTCCTGAAGTGACCACAAACTGCTGGAGCCCCAGATACACTTCCAGGTTATCCTGCAGAACGGGAAACTGGAAGAGAGAAGAACTGATTGTGATCCTGGGGCTTGGCAGACCCAACCACTGACTGCTCTGCCAGAGCAGAGTCCTCTCATTTCTCCCCAGTGCCTTCAGACACACATTTGGAGGAAGGGCAGGATGGGCCCTGGGCTGATCCTGCATCCCACAACTTGCCAGGTCCTGACAGCTGTCAGGAAAACAAAGATCACTCCCTGAAGGCACTTCCCTGTGGCAGCTCTCCTTTGCCTCTAACCCCAGCAATCAGCCTGACAAGAGAATGGTCTGACAGTGGAAGTGAGGGCACAGCTGGAGGTACAGCCAGGCCAAGGAGCAGAGGAGTGGCAGGGTCTGAAGTGCAGGAAGTCTGTGCTCATCCCCCTCACCTGGAAGCATCACCTTCTCAAAAGGTGATACTTAAAAATCTCCCAAAATATTATGGAACCATAAAGTTGACTTCAGTGCCTCTACCAGGGTACAGAAGGGAAGATGCAGCACTCTGCCAGCAAGCTGTAGGCTGCAGCAGCTGAAACAGCCAAAGGAATAAACACACAGTCCTCATGCACCCCAGAGTGGGAGCAGTGTCAGCCCAGCTCCATCACTCAGCAGTGGCAGCAAACATGCCAGCTCCTGCTCATACATCAGCTGAGGAATATTGCTCAACCCTTTCACCCTGGCACAGCTCTGTTTAATTTCTTTTGGGGAAAATGGCTGAAATTGATGGATGGTTTTATGGAAGTTCTCTCACCCATCAGCAGAAGGAGCTGTAGCCTTTCCTTGCCCAGCATGGGATGGAGCAATGGCAGCTGCTGTCCACTGCTTTAATTATTTGCCACTGCTAAAACTCCTAAACTAACCACTGCACCCACCAGCCCTGCAGCCACTGGGAAAAGCACTGGGAACTGCTTGAGAGCCTTCCACATTCCCCAGTCCACAAGAAGGAACAATGCAGGGCTCAGGAAAACACTCCCTACTCTGCTTCCAACATGCTGTGCCTAATTACCAGTGGAGTGTCTTTGCATAACTGCCTGAGGGGAGTTTAAAAATCCACAGAGCCTTCCTCATGGGAATGTGTTACTCCAAGGAAGCCACATGCTCTGCTCCATCTGATCCATCTGCTCCCTGAAACACTGCTCCACTCCTTGGTGCCTCCTGCTGACTCACACCAAAGCTGCACAGCAGCCTCTGCTTTTGTTCCCTCCTTCTAGTGACAGGCTTCTGCTTGTCTGCTTCAGGAAAAATAGCAATTGCAAAGGCACTTCAGGTCAGGCATTTTCTGCCTCTGCAGCAGCCCAGTTTTCTCTGCTTCTTGGGAATACAGTCCAGAGGTCGAGGTGTGCAGTGTTCCCAGTAGGATTAATGCACTTGCTGAGATCCCACTGCTGTTCTTTCTCTGCCTCCTCACCCAGGTAAACCCCACCTGGACTGCTCTGAATTCTGGGCCACATTTCTATCCTCAAGATTTCCTCCCCAAATCTCTTATGATGCTACAAACCCAGACAACTTTTACACCCCCAAAGGTAGTGACAGCAGCTGAAGAGAAGCACTTATCCAGATCAAATCTGCTTCCCAATAGCCCAAGGCCTCTCTCCAGCATTTTTATCTAGCCTCTAACTAAAATAAAGATTCTACTCTCTTTAAAGCCCTAATAATGACACTTATCTGCCCAATTCACAGCCCTGCCAAGATAAACTGCACGGAGGGGTTGCTGCCAAATGTTTACACTTTGAGAGGTGGGAATTTCTAAAGAGTGTCCACCAAGCTGGATAGAAGCTCTCTCTTCAAAACACACCAACAAATGCAACAAAGCCAAAGAAACAATTTCTTCTCTTCAATTTCTAATCTCCCCTTGCCAAGTTTTGCATCCAACCCCAAATTTCCCTACTTCTTTTTGGCACTGGGGCATCTATAAAAAAAAAAAAAAAAGTCTCCAGCAGCTGGTGCTCATTCCACGTGGCATTTGGGGCTGGGGAAGGACTTACAAGTGTGGAGAAGGCGTGAGTTGGCAGGAGCTCCATGACTTTGGCCACCACTTCCAAGCTCTGGCGCAAGTACCGCTGCCACTCCGTCTGCTGCTGCAAGGCAAAGGGACACTGGGCTCAGCACAGCCCTTCCCGGGGGACACTCAGCTTCTGGGACACTGGGAAGGGAGGGACAGGAGGGAGAAATCCCCCCAAAGCAGCACCTTAGAGGAATGTAACTTGAACACTCCACTCGAACTTGTTTTCGTATAGAAGTGATAAAACTGGGGGGACAGCACAGGAGAAGGGAGGGGAAAGAGTGGCAAGAACTTGACAGGTGAATTAAACAATTATTTTATGCTCAGCTACACAGGTGACTGAAAAGAAGCTGCCTGTTACCATCACAGCCCAAACCTGCCATTAATATGAAAAGGTAAAAATGGAACAAGAAACACAGCAACAGAAGCAACAGAATCAACAGCACCCTATCCTGACTTAATTTTGTCCTTAAATCATGAACTAAAACCCTTTTCAAGTTTTATACCAAAAGCTTAAAGTCTTGCAATTATCATCATCATTTGCCACCTGATTTTGGAAGTGTAAGGACAACTTCATCAGGACTGCTCCAGATAATTTATATCCTTATTTGTGACATTACTGTCACCATGGAAAGGCATCCAAACACCAACATGGTCTTTACAGAGGTTATGACAGCTAACTATCCAGATGACACACGTGTCAAATGAATCAAGAAAATAATTAACTTTGCTTATGTAATGGTGCTGCTATCAAGCTCAGAAGCTGTGATGTGGCCAACCCTCAACACCCCAGAATTTAAAAATCTGTCTGATCCCATTTGTGGTGAAATTCCCTCTGCTCCTTCACCTACCCCCTTGTGATAGCTGACCTGTCTTTCCAGGGCGCTGGCCCCACCCATTCTGGCCACCTACTCCACTTTGACATTTATCAGCTTCAAGATGATTTTTATCAATGCCAAGTTAGGAGAAATAAGCTTAAACTCAAGCACTAATGATACACAGCTTCAAGCTTTTGCTTCAGAGATATTTTAGCATTTAAATTCCCAAGTGACCAGCAAATTAATTCCTAACTAATTAAACACTTTAAATTCCAAAGGGATGACATGGACACTTAATACCTCTGACAATCAGAACATAAGGATCTAAATTCTCCCCCCAGTAAGAACCAAGTTAAACTCAAAGGTTAGATCTTCAGTGTGACTTTTTGTGAAAAGCATCTGAAGCTGTTTTACAGCTCACACCCCACACAGAAGGGAGGGGAGAAGCAGCTGTTTAGCCCATACTCCCCAGTCTAAGCTCTGGAAAAGCCACTCCAGCTGTCAGCAGTGCAAGGGTTCACATGTGGCCCTGTGCTGTCCAGCTCTGCTCCTTACATCATCATCCAGGGTCTCGTCATCCAGCTCCTCCAGCTGTGCCTGG
The DNA here is from genome assembly GCA_013397375.1 of Toxostoma redivivum. Classification (NCBI taxonomy): domain Eukaryota; kingdom Metazoa; phylum Chordata; class Aves; order Passeriformes; family Mimidae; genus Toxostoma; species Toxostoma redivivum. Next base: position 242,915 of record VXBI01013416.1, on the reverse strand, counting down.
TTATACCTGAACTGGATCCGGTTCAACACCTCTGTCAGCAACAGAACCAAGGCATCTTCGTACCTGCAGCCACCAGAACACACACAAAGAGTTGGGTAAAACCCTTCCAGCAGAAGAAATCTAAAACAGAACACTTGCACCAAGCAGCTCCTGGCATTCAAGGTAAAGCTCATTTCAGGTCACGAGGTACCTGTAAGGAAACAGCCTTGGCAATTCCCAGGATCCCTCTGCCTCTGGAAGGGAAGGGGAGGATTGTCAGCACCAGAAACAGCCCCAGAGTTCAAAACAGGAAAAGCAGGAGCAGCTTGCCAGGAACAAAACCAGGTATCAACAAACAGGAGGCACCAAGAGCCTGAGCAGCCTCTGCTGCTGTGCCTGGGCACTGAACGAGGAACAGAGGAACCAGGGCACTTGGTGCTGCCTCAGGTGGGACCCTGAGCCTGTCTGTGCTGCTCTCTCCTTCCCCACACTGAAATTCAGGCCCTTCTCCCCTGAAACAAAGCCTTTCCTGCTCTCACTGTAACCCTGAAGGTGTGTCACTGAAATATCCCTGCACCTCTGGGAGCCAGGGAGCTGGCACAGAGCATACACAGAAATAACGCCAAGCTGCAAACTCAGCAGAGCACACAATCACTCCTGCTGCCACAGCACCAAACTTCAGCGATTTCAAGCAGGGTTAGTCTGATTTTTCCTTGAAAAACCTTCTCAAAACAGCTGGGGTCTCATTAAAAAATCCTGGTTTTTTTCCTAGGGAAGATAGGTTGGAAAAACAGGCATAAAAAAAGGGTAACCGACGCAGAGCTTGACGCAAGCCAAGTGTCAGATGTGACAGTCAGCTGTGCCACCAGCCAGCAGCTGCAAGCTCTGGGCAAGGTGGTGTAACCTTGGATTTGGCAACTTCTCCAGTGGTAAAAGTGGCATTGTGTACAAAATGCTAAGTTTCTGAACCACAGAACAGGAAATGTCCTCTGTGCCCCTGTGGTGTAACCCAGACTGCCCAGCTCAGAGTTCCCATGGCTCAGGGTGTGCAGGGACCTGGAGATGTCACAGCTGCCACTGAGGACAGGCAGCTCTGAAAACAGCACAGCCCCAACCACTCACAAGCTTTATTGATGATTTTGTAGTCTGACAGACCTAGAGACAGCTTTTTGTTACAATTTTCTCCATCACAAGCTGAGTGACACCAAGACCACACGTACAACATGCACGTTAGGCAGGCACGGGAGCAAATCATGAAGTTCCAACCCAAAAATCTACTTCTTGAGAAATTCAAACCCCACAGTTCCCATGCTGAAAGGAGGAGCTGCCTGCTCTACAGTACTTCCACTTTTCCTTGTGGTTATGATGCCAGGCTGGCTTTTAAAAACCAACTGCAGCTATTCAGGGTGCTTAAGGGAAAGAATATTCAGTCTTCACTTTTAGAAGAACTAGACAATGCACAAACCATGGTGCTTTTAAACCTCAAAAACCCAAACAACTCACCAGGATATTCAGATTTTTAAAGTGGCAGCAAAGAGACTCTTCTCAAACAAAACCCACCCCTTTAGGGTCAGCATCTGCCAAGGAAGAGCTGCCAACCACTGCTGTAATTAACACACACAGCAGTAACCAAGTGCAACTTTTGACTTCCAGTCTCATCTGTATTTCTCAGAATCACATCCTCTATTTAAAGAGGAAATTTTAAATCCTAATTAAATAAAATTTGTTTCCTAATTCACTAATTAGTTGTATGAGCTATGTGAACACTAAGTAAGCAACTTGGGTTGTAGTTTCCTCCTCTAATTTGTGCTAAAATGTGCTTCAGTTCTATTTTAGACTACAAAGCTTCCTTCCTCTGCCTGCAAGGTTCACACACAACATATGTAAGTGACAGTTTGTCTACCCAAACCTGCTCAGCCTGAATTCTTGTGAATCAGTGGGAAACACTGAGCTTTATGCTTTTTATACATCATGATTTTAGAAAAAGAAAGGACTCAATCACATGAAGCTGCTGTAAGTAGTTGCTTATTTCTCACAGCTCTTCCAAGTTGACCACAAAGTCTCTTTGCTGCTGTAGGAAAAAAGTGTTCCCTGGGAGGGTGGGCAGGCCCTGGCACAGGGTGCCCAGAGAAGCTGTGGCTGCCCCTGGATCCCTGGCAGTGCCCAAGGCCAGGCTGGACAGGACTTGGAGCAGCCTGGGACAGTGGAAGGTATCCATGGACATGCTTGGGGTGAGATGAGATGAGTTTTAAGGTCCATCCACCCCAACCCACTCCATGATTCCAGGCTGTCCCACCCCAGCCCTCACCTGTTGAGCACTGCTTCTTTGTCTGCCAGGCGACTTTTGATTTTGCTGGTCAGATAGTCCAAGAAGAGTGTCCAGATGTCCAAGCAAGAAAAGTAACCTTCATGTGTAGGCTGAAAGACACCAAAATCCCCAATGAGTACCACAAGCTTGGCAAGATTGATTCCACACACTGAAAACAGGAGGTAACATCCACTTCAACCCATGGGAAGAGCTGCTTGCTTTACTAAAACAGTTCTAGGATCACTGGAGAGTTCAGAGCTGTCAAAAGATGAGCAAGAGCTTTTGTAGAAGGGCAGGAACCCAGGAATTACAAGGCTGGTCTCAGCTATAACCTACCTCATGGCTTGCTACAGCAGCTTCCAGCATTCCAGGGCATAAAGGGGCTCCAGGAGAGCTGGAGAGGGACTGGGGACAAGGGATGGAGGGACAGGACACAGGGAATGGCTTCCACTGCCAGAGGGCAGGGCTGGATGGGATATTGGGAAGGAATTGTTCCCTAGGAGGGTGGGCAGGCCCTGGCACAGGGTGCCCAGAGAAGCTGTGGCTGGCCCTGGATCCCTGGCAGTGCCCAAGGCCAGGCTGGAGAGGGCTTGGAGCCGCCTGGGACAGTGGAAGGTGTCCCTGACCATGGCAGGGGGGTTGGAATGAAATGATTTTCAAGTTTCTTTCCAACCCAAACCATTCCATGATTCTATGATATTGTAATGCTGTTTCCTTGCCATTATTCCTTTCTACAGCAAGGTAAAACCTAAAGCCACAGGGCTTGGGGTTTTTAAACAAAAACTAAAAGCTACAAGAAAGCCACAGATTGAGGACAAAGAACAGCATCCCCTAACACAAACCAAGCAAGTCTGAGAGACTTTTCCACATATTGTCCATCCCAAGGACTAGAAAAAAAATAAACCAGAAGCAAAGTTAATCAGACAAGTTGTTGTTGCAGGGTATCCACCTGTGACCTCTGGCTCCAGCCAAATCCAAGAGCACATGAAGCCATTTCCAAGTCCCCAGCACCAGTGGGAAGTGCCAGTAAGACCCAGTTAAATGCTCTTTTTTTTTGGGTTGACTGGGGCAAACAAGAACAGAACAGATTGGGAAAAACGAGGATGTGTGGCTGTACCTGATGAAAAGTGTATTTGAACAACAGGGCCAGGAATTCAACCACAGGGAACTGGGAGTAGGACTCGATCCTCCGTAGGTGAACACTCACAAAGAGACGGAGGAAATCTGTGAATTTCTCAATGTAGCTACAAGGGAAAGGAGAAAGCACTGAGAAAAAACAGGAAAGTGCCCCAAGGCAAAGTAATTTCACTGAAATAGTGATAAAAGCCACTCAGAATCTTCTCATTCAAAGCAAAGTTACAATTAACCAACAGTAGAATAATTAAAATATAAAGCCCTGCAATGATTACCTACAGGATGGGCAACCCTTCACTCCATTAACACCTGAAACAGCAGAAAAGACATTCTAGTCAAAAGCAACTTCAATATTCAGATAAATATCGAGTTCAACCAGGTCTGCAAAGGAACACAACCCCCTCCACCCTGGAGAAATAATTTGATAGCAAAGGTCATTGTACTGATGGAGACAGGATTAGTGAAATGAACTGTGCCCCTGAGGAATTCAGCTGGAAGCAAGAGATTAATGCAGGAATCAGCAACAGAGGGGTTACATTTACAGCAGGGGGTGGGAGAGCCAGGGAGCTGGGAAGGAAAATTCCTCCTGCAGTGGAGATCAACTCCATCCTGAGCTGAGCCCAGGCTTGGGACTGACTGGGAAATGAAAGAGAAATCTTCCTCCAGAGCATGGGGCTCCTCAGGGAATGTACAAAGTGTAGTTCCCAAAAGGAGTCTGCCACCAAATCTTCAGAGACTGCAGCCAGAGCAGGACCTCGGTGCAGCAGGGACAGTTCTTGAGGGGAAAATGGCAATAAAACCCCAGTGGGGTGAGATTTACTGGGGAACACAAACACAGCATGAGCTGCTGCAGGGCTAAAAACCATCTCCAGATCCATCTGTGCAGCAAGAGTTAAACACTCCATCAGCCACAGGAGGGATGGCAGTACCACACACACATCACACACAGGCAATTCCAACCTTCCCCCACACCCAGAGCTCTGAAATGCACCAAACTACTCAAAGTTTGTATTTTGAATAAAAAGTTGGGCTCAGCACAGTTTCAGACAAGCATGAGCAGCCTGGTTTTACTCTACTGCCTGCTCTGCACTGCTGCAGACTCTGGGGATTTGGTTTTGTGTTTTTTTTTTTTTTTTTTTTTTGGGGAATCCGCTCCCTTTCTAACAAGAACTCCCTCAGACCAGCAGCACTGCCAGCAGTCAGAGCTGCAGCACTGGGGGTTGTTGTGAGCCTTCAAAACCACACACTACTTTGAACATGCAGAAAAGATGAAGTTCCTTCTTTATTTGGCACTGCCTACTTGACAGGAGATCACTGAGCACACCTGAGCACAGATCAAACACTTCAAAATCAAAGCCAGGGGAAAAACTTTTAAAAAATAAGTCCAGATTCAAACACCTCCATCCTTTTAATTTTTATTTTCTAAATAGGCTTTGACCTGAGACCAGCAAAATTCTTCCTTGGCCCCCAGTCCCCTTCTCCAACCACTGAGCCACTGCCTGGACCTTTACCAGCCACTTCCCACATTTTGGGATCTTCAAAGCCAGACACAAAAGAAGCAAAAGCTAATTTGGAATTACTCTTTCCTGGACTAGCCTGGCAGTTCCAAAGTGTTCAGACTGATTTTTAACAGAAGAAAAATATCCAGCAGCACAAGAGCAAGGCAAGGAAGGACTGCAGGTTCTGAGCACATCCAGCTGCTGAAGGGGATTCCTTCAGTGCTCCTTTCCTTCAGGATTTCGTTATTCCAAGCCAGGATGACACTTCCATGCACTAAGTCCTTTAGTTTTGGACACAAAAAGTACAGCTGTGCCCTCAAGTGACAAAAGGAAAATCCTCATGGCCTTTGGCACAGACAAGACAAGGAGAGAAGAAAGCTCCTCTCCCCCAGAAGCCAGCTGGACTTCTCCAGCCTCCAGAAGATCTTGGTTCCATCCCTATTTCAGACTTTAGCAAAGAATAAAGGGGGGTCTCCCAGCTCAGACACCAACAGTCCCTGTGGATAACAGGTCTGAGGAATGTCATGGAATGGCAACTCCACCTCTGCCCAGGCCAGCACAGCTCCAGAGCCTCCACTGAAGGCTGGCCCCAAAGGCTGCTTGATTTTTCCATAAAAGAAAGAACAGTTAAATAAGGGATTGGGATTGTGAGTTTCCAGGAGAGCTTTTCTGAAATCCAGAGGGGAACTCCTGGCTCTCTGTGCCTTGCAGGCAAAGGTGGCACATTCTCACATGTCTCATTTCTGGGCAGAGTAACACAATCAGAGCTAGCAAAAAATAAGCAGTAGAACTCCCTGTGAGTCTGGATTTACCACCCCAAAGTTAAACCTTTATCAAAGGATATGGAAAAGGAGAATTCTGCAGCAGAACTCTACAAATGGACCCACAGCTTTTTTGCTTAATTTTTTTTCTCCTGAGTGGAAATGTATTTCCACCCTTGTGTACCCATAGTAAGATACTCAGCACTTTCACACAGTTACAACCTCTCTGCCACTGTCAGCAGCCCTGTGACAAGAGGCAGCACCAAGTCACCACCCTGCCAAGACCCAGGCTTAGCCACACAACAAAACAGCAAAAGGAGCCTCACTCTGTCCCCTACAAGCAGGAATACTGACATAAGAGAGTGGAGCTGTCCTAGGGAACAAAAGGTGGCACTAACACCCTGGAAAATGAGAATACACAGCTTCCCAAGGTGCTGCTGCTTCCCTGCTGCCTCCAGCCAAGCTTGTGGAGAGCCTTGGAAGTGGAGCCATTCACCACTGAATGGAGCTCCCCAAGCTGTGCTTGGTACTGTTTAAAAATAAATTTAAAAACAAAAATAAAAAGGAATCAGAAATGGCCATGGCTCAATGAAGGGTAGGAAGCTGCTTTCTCTGTTTCAGCTGTTTTCTGCCAAGTCATGACTCACAGGATGTGTCCCCACTCTCAGATACTGACCAGAGGGGACAGAGGGGACACTGCAGTGCCTTCTGTGTTCTGTGACAGGTTCAGCTCTGGTGCCACCTCCGACCTGCAGTCAAACAGCAACAAAGAGGGAGGGGGGAGGGAAGGGACAGCGAGGAGCACAAACCTGGGCCAGCACCGAGCCCTTTCCTGGGCACACCCACCTCTGTGCCTGGCTGCTCTGAAAAAAAGGCCACCAGACACACCAGGCACGACCCCAAGCAAACCCCACAACCCTGCAGAGGAGCCTGAAGCACTTCCCACCTCTCATCCAGCTCCTCGAGCCGGCTCTTGACCGTGTGCGCGTTGTTCTCCTTGGTGATCTTCTGCAGGAGGTAGAAGGTCTGCTGGAACATGCGGAGCAGGTACTCCTCGAACTCCATGGGCACGCAGTTCTTGGACATGAGCTCGTTGATGCAGGCCATGGCCAGCACGCCCAGGCGGCCGCGCTCCTGCCCCAGCAGCGCGCCCTGGCTGCTGCCGTTCACCGAGCACATCTTGCGGGCGCGGCTGTCGCAGCCGAAGCGCGCGAAGTGGAAGATGGTGGTGAGCAGGGACGGGGTGATGCTCGTGGACAGGGGGATCCAGCTGAACAGGTGTGCCAGGCACTCCAGAGCCAGCGAGCAGATGTACTCACTGTCTGTGTCCAGGATGGGGATGGGCTGGTTCAGCAGCTTGGCTGCGCTGGGGCTCTGCAGGAGGCTACTCAAGAGGTCACCTGGGGGAGAGAGCGGTGTCAGGCAGTGTAGCACCGGGGGAGTTTGCACCTCTTCATTAGTGCTTTGTCTCAGCCTCTTCTGCCTTCACTCAGAGCCAGGATTAACAAATACACAAAGGAAATGGATTTTCTCATGTTCGGGCTTGGCTGTTTGTTACATCTTATCAAAAGTACAGAAAGTTCAGCAGCACTAGAAGTGAGCAAAATGGAGATGAATCCAGCTGCTACAAGGGCTCTTAAAGCTAAACAGTCCAATAGAGAATTAACACCTGCATTATTTATACTTTTAAACCAATAACTAGATTCCCATGACCCTCAGTGTGACGCTGACTGACCAACCAGAAATTCCTGCCTGAAACCAGGAAGAAGG
>VXBI01013416.1:196789-235428 GCA_013397375.1 Toxostoma redivivum | reverse complement strand
GTGTTCTCCAGGGGGTCAGTGCCAGAAACCTCAAAACCCCAGATTTCTGGGATCCATGAACCTCCAGCTGCCCAGCCCAGCTGGATTCTGACCATCCTGGTGGATCCCTTCCAACTCAGAACATCCTGTGATTCTAGCAGGTTATTTTTCTGAGAGGAACTGGTGATTTCTCTACTCAGGAATTAGCCTCACACAACCCTTCTGGGCCTGACCAGGCAGGGCTCTCCTGGTGTTTCAGGAAATACAAGGGCATGGGGTGTATTTTAGGAATTTATTATAAAATTCTATCCTCCCACAAGCACCCTTGATGTAATCTTGGCACATCCCTGTTAAGCTGAATGTGGCAGAGTCTTCTGCTGGCCTGTGACACTTCTGGTGATGTACCCAGTCACACCAAAAAGCTCACTCCAGGGCAGCACCACTTCCCAGGGAGCAAACGCCATGGCAGGCACAGATCACATCCCCCAGCCTCCCAACCACACAACAAAGGCTTCCCAAGAAAGGTGGAGTCTAAAATATTTGACACAGCCTCAGGATTTATCTTCCATAACTTTCTCCAGCCTCCAACTGAAGCAATATAAAATTAATATTTACAATATCTCGTGACAAAGTTCCACAGCTTCACCAGGAAGCTGCTTTGTTCGGGGTATGTCAAGTCCCAGTTTCACTTTCTACCCAAACAGGGAACAGAAATAAACCCTGCTTTCACTTTCTTTGTGTCAGTAGGTTTCTAACACAGGTCCTGCTCAGTTTCTTTGACAGAAAGGTTTTACTTCTGTTGTTACTTACAGGGAAGCCACTCAAATCCCTCCACCACCTTTAGTGCCCTTCTACAAAGCTTTCATTGCTCCTCTGCACCCACTGATACTGAAAGAGCAGAAGTGCAGCCAGCACTCAAGGTGCAGATGAGCCTCAGCTCCACAGAGCAGCACAGCAGGGAATTATTCCTGACTGCTGCTCCGTAATTCTCTGTAGAATGATGTGGAAAAGATCTAAAGTTAATCCTGCTAGTCCAGGGTGAACTCACAGCAAGAGGGGACCACATGCACTCACCTTTCATCTCCCACCAACAACCCAGGGACTCCCTTATCCCTGATGGTCTTTGGTTCCTCAAAAGCTTTTGGAAGCCAAGAGCCAGCCCCAGCCAGGCTGCCTTTGCCACAGATGCTGCCCACAATCTCCAGGCTTCCACCTGCTGTAAAACCACTCACCTTCCCCAGGATGTGCAATACACTTCTCTTCCTTGAGCACCTCTTCATCTTGAATAACCTCTTCACCTTTAAAAATCTGGCACTTGCTTGCTACAGAATCTGAAGTTCTTGGAGAATCTGAGTGATTTTTTATGGAAGTGTAACATCCTGACACACCAGCAGTGCCAAAATAACAGCTATGATTTACTGAGCTATTTCCAACATACACAAGAGCCTGAGTGATGAACACATCCCTCCTAAGTCTCCATTTTTCACCAAGATTGATGTCTTACATCACTAAATTCATAATTCCCTGCCAAGCCTTATCACTGCTTCTTTCTCCTGCACTCTAGAAACTGAAGGCATCACGTGGCTATGGCTGAGCAAGACAATCCTGCCCTTCAGTCTTAGCACGGAACCCCCTGTGGGGACATTCACACCTGGACAGCTCACCCTGTGCTTTACAGACCCCCTGAAGCTCAACAAGGCCAAGTGCACCAGGGCTGGGGCAATGCCAAGCACCAATCCAGGCTGGGCAGGGAATGGACTGAGAGCAGCCCTGAGCTGGACATGTCCTGGCTGTGAGCACCCAGAACCCCCCTGTGCTGGGCTGAGCCCAGGGTGGGCAGCAGGAGGGGATGAGACCCCACCTGCAGAGCTGCCCCAGCCCTGGGACCCAGCACAGGAAGGACGTGGAGCTGCTGGAGAGTCTGGAGGAGCCCATGGAGATGCTCCAAGAGCCCCTCTGGAGCCAGGCTGGGAGAGCTGGGGGTGCTCACCTGGAGAAGAGAAGGCTCCAGGGACACCTCAGAGCCCCTTCCAGGGCCTAAAGGGGCTCCAGGAGAGCTGCAGAGGGACTGGGGACAAGGGATGGAGGGACAGGACACAGGGAATGGCTTCCACTGCCAGAGGGCAGGGCTGGATGGGATATTGGGAAGGAATTGTTCCCTGGCAGGGTGGGCAGGCCCTGGCACAGGGTGCCCAGAGAAGCTGTGGCTGCCCCTGGATCCCTGGCAGTGCCCAAGGCCAGGTTGGACAGGGCTTGGAGCAGCCTGGGACAGTGGGAGGTGTCCCTGCCCATGGCAGGGGTGGGATGGGATGATTTTTAAGGTTCCTTCCAACCCCAACTATCATTATTCTTTTAAACATTCAGTTCAGCCAACTCCACAAAAATCAATGAGAATTAAAGATGGTCATCTTTTAATCCATCCACACCAGAAACTCTCACTTACATTCCTGTAACTCACAGCAGTTTGTTCAAGTGCTCTGCACACAGTTCAATCACTGAAGCTCTGAGGTTCAGGGATTTTCAGTGTCTTTGCAAACAGGTGACAAATTTCCAGCATCAGCTGCATTCATGCCAAAAGAGAAAACTCCCAGTGACTGGCTCTGCAGCAGGAGAGCAGCCACTAATAATTCTGCCACTCATTTGTTTGCCATAGGTGAGTGAATATTCCTGAGGAAGGGATTCATCAGGAAATGTGCTATAAATCATGCAAAGACAAGATTTGGAGACTGACACTGTTGCTGAGTAAATCCTCCACCATGGCAATAACTCAAATGTTGTCCAGCTTGGGACATTATCAGAGTTCCTTTGCTTAAGTGATATGAGAAATGAGTTTAATGTTGTTTTCAAGTACTATTTAAAACCTATTGAAGACATTTCACTCCACTTCTCTGTGCAAATGAAAAATAGGAAGCAGAGGTTTTCCAAGTTTCTAAAGAGATTTGGGCTCTGATGGAAGATATTAAACATTTATGGGGACTCATGAGCTTGTTTTGCCTCTTGGAACACCTTTAATCTCACCTGAATGCAAAGAGTAAAGGGTGGTGGCCTGACTTAAGCAAGGAAAACATTCAGGAGTCTCCAGTACACAGGAATTGAGTCTCAGGGAACACAAAAGGAGCAAGCAGTGATCAGAGGGAAGCACCTGGTGTTCCTTTTGGAAGTGGTGGAATTATCATGTCTGGAAATGTCCAAAAGCCACGTGGGTGTGGCACTTGGGGACATGGTTTAGTGTGGCTCTGGCAGTGCTGGACTCAATTTTAGAGTCTTTTCCAACCTTAGTGATTCTGTGACTTCAAGAAGTGGAAGCACAGCTGGTTTTAACATGGAGAGAGCAAAGACACAGCATAGAAAAATAAAACTGAAAGAGTTTCACACCAACAAGTTTGCACAGGCAGAATGAAACTTCTAAAGGCACTGCTGGTGTGGTCCTGGCTCTTAGCAATTATCTTGAAAAAACACTGTGTGAAAAGTTTGTTTGTTTTCCCTGAGAGGGGAGAAAGGAAAAGCCCAGCACAGAAGTGGTGCTGACTTCCAGTTTGGGAAATATGATCCGAAGTCACGAGGTGAGCACACAGGTGGATGAAAGCTGCCTCAGCACAAGCCCCAGGGGACTGAGGACATCTCCAACAGGCTTCCACGACAGCCAGCCCAGAATTTATTCCACCAGTGCCCTCCCCCAGCACCATCCTTGACAACTGACACCAGAAGCTTTGATCTTTTCTGCAAATATTTCCTGTCCAAACTCTTCTCAGCTACAGCAAAATCCACTCTCCCCCTGCCAACCCAAAGGAATATTTCTTCCCATTAAACTCTGTGGTTTGTATATAAATATAGAAGTATCTTAAGCTCTTCTATGACAGGAAAGGAGCACTTGAAATGCTGCTCAAACTTCAATGTGAAAGGTTTAGCACTAAGCAAAACACTGCCAACAGCTTATCAGAGGCAGCAGTCTGCAGCTGCCTGGTGCAATCTGGCCACAAGGAAATGATCTGCAGCTCTCAGGGAACTGTTCAAGGTCCCAGGGACAAGGAAATGTGTGCCAAGGACACAAAACTGTGCTCTCCATTTCAGAGGTAGCTAAGACAGAGATGTAAATGGGTTAACACCAGCTAAGCACTCACACAAAAGTCTAACAGGAATAGATAGAAAACAAGCTTTCACAATCACAGAGCAGTTTGGGTTGGAAGGGACCTTAGAGCCCATCCAGTGCCACCCCCTGCCATGGGCAGGGACACCTTCCACTATTCCAGGTGGCTCCAAGCCCCATCCAATCTGGCTTTGGGCACTGCCAGGGATCCAGGGTTTTTTTCAGCTTCTCTGGGCACCCTGTTCCATTTCAGAGACTTGGCTACCTTTATTTTATTTTTCCCAGGTAGGATTCAGTTTTGGTCCACTGGCTTTGATGTGACAACAGCTGGAATCCAGGGGACAATGCCAACCCCACGCAAGGCCACAGGCTTGGGGAAGAGGGGCTGAAAAGTTGCTCAGTGGAAAAAGTGTGCCCAGGTGGGCAAGAGGAGAATGGCACCTGGCCTGGACCAGCACTGGGGTGGCAGCAGGACCAGGGCAGGGACTGTCCCCTGTGCTGTCACTGCTGAGGCACTTCCAGTTCTGCGTCCAGTTCTGAGCTACTCACAACACTGGGGGGCTGGAGCACATCCAGGGAAGGGAACAGAGCTGGGGAAGGGGCTGGAGCACCAGGAGGGGCTGAGGGAGCTGGGAAAGGGGCTCAGCCTGGAGAGAAGGAGGCTCAGGGGGAACCTTCTGGCTCTGCACAACTCCCTGACAGGAGGGGGCAGCCAGGGGTGTCAGCCTTTGCTCCCAGGGAACAGGGACAGGATATGGCCTCAAGTTGTGCCAGGGGAGGTTTAGGTTGATATTTGGAAAAACTTTTCATAGAAGGGTGGTCAGGCCCTGGCACAGCTACCCAAGGCTGTGGTGGGGTCACCATCCCTGAGAGGATTTCAAAGCCTTGCATATGTGGCAACTGGGGACATGGGTTAGTGGTGGCCTTGGCAGTGCTGGAATAACAGCTGGACTTGATGACTTGAGTGAGATTTTCCAGCTTTAACAATATCATGATTTTAACTCACTGTCATTAGAGCATTTTGCACTGAAACTTCAGGGAGGTTTCTGCCATCTGAGGACAAGGAGCTCTGTGGGCACAATTTAATGACATTTGCAGTGGGGCATCCCAACACTGGAATTTATTTCTTCATGTAGGGTTTCTCTTTCCAATCAGAAATTCGTTGGCCTGTGAAAAGCTCTGGGAAAGGGTTATTAGGAGACATTAGACAGTAAAGGAAGGAATACTGCCTTATATCAGGAATGTGCCTCATACTGCAGGTTTAAAAATCCATCTCATAGCTTTTCCTTACCACTTTCTCCTGAGGTTGGGGACGGTGGTGGAGTGGCAGCAGTAGCACTGTGCTTATCCCAGATGCTCTCCAAAATACCTGGCCAAAGAGAGACCTTTCAGAAGTGCCTTCTCAAAGCCACACTGATCCAACAAATACAGCACAGAGAGCAGAGTTCTCTGCAGGAGAACTTTAGCAGAGTGCTTTGAGAGGGACAGAAACACTCCATAATGGCTTTGGGCTCACTAGGAGAAGACAATCTCCACCCCTCTTCCTGGAGGCAGCTCAGCAGCTGCTCTGCTCCACCAGTTGGTTCATATTAACTTAACCCAAATGCTGCAGGGCAGAGCTGAGTGCTCCCACCCCAGCAGCCCCTTTAGCTCCACTGAGCCCCAGGAGTGGCAGCCCAGCAGCAGCTGGGGGTGGTGAGGGGACAGTGCTGGCAGTGGCACAGGGGTGGCAGGTGTGACTCGTACCTGTGAGCAGCCCCAGCACTGTCTGCACCTGCTCCAGCAGCAGCTTGCGCAGCTCCTCCTTGCGCGCCACGCTCAGGTCCTCACGGGGACACGCCAGCTCCTCCGACGTGGTCTTCAGCATGATCAGTCCCAGGGGAGTGGTCACAGGAGACTGGATCAGCTGAGGGGGACAGGAGAGCAGAGTGATGACAACATTCACTGACACACAGGGATTAGCAGCACTACTCACAGTTTACAACAGCCTCCCCACGGAGGAGTTCCCACAGAGACGCTCGGATTCCCCAGAAGTGAATCTCTGGTGTCGCAACAGCTCGAGCCCCATGGGAACCTTTGGGGTTTCATAATGTCCTGCACACATTCTGTGTCCCAGCATGGTCACAGGAACAGCCTGTCCCTTCTGTTTGCTGCATCCTCTGCCCTCAGCCCTGCCCAGGACCACTTCAGCACCAGCAGCTCACACCTCACAGCCCAGCAGCTTCCCCAGAAATCCCACAGAGCCCAAAGGCTGCAGCCAGGAGCCACCAGGCCATAGCTGAGGGATCTGACCTCCCCTGGCACCTGTACTAGATCTCAAACTGGAAATTGCATTTCCCCCAAAAAGAAAACTTCTGCCCCATGCTGGAACAGGACTAGACAAAAAGCTGACTTGTGCCTTCATCAGCCACTGGGATATTGAAAACTTATTGAAGAAGTTTTGTTTCCAGCTGAAGGACAGCACTGCTCTTCACTGCTGCCCAGACACAGCCAAAGTGATTTATGCTCTGCCCCCTCTGGGACAAAAATGTCCAAAGCCAATCCTAGTTGCTGCAAGTAATCCTTGAAGCCATAATTCTATAATACAGGCTGACTTTACTCCTGATCCCCTGATCCTCCAAAGGAGAGCCAGGCTGAGTTAATACTGCTAAAAACACAGAGTTTGCTGAAATATTTGGGGAGAAAATAGTCCATCCAAAAGCTCTTATCTCGGCTTTTGTAAAGGAAGTCCCAGACACAGGAGCAGATGGCAAAGAGCTCAATGAAACACCCAACTTGTTAGTAAATTGTGTAGGGACTGAAAAATCATCTCTCAGGATATTTTCTGACAAACCCAGGGAGTTTTAGCAATACCAGCCACTGGTACCTCAGTCAGTCTAAACAAATTTTATACCTCTAAGGAAGCAGTACTTTATGTAGAATTACTGGCTTTGCATAATGACAGTACAATATCCCAATTTACCTTTCTTCTCCACCCCTCCAGTGGTTCAGTAAAAAAAGGTTTAGAGACTACTCAGACTTCTGGGATACAATTTAATGCTGAAGAACAAAGAACATGCTGCAAATGATCTCAGAAAAAAGTCCTGAGACAGAGCTCATCTGCAATTCTAACAGCAAATCATTCTGCTCCTGTGCTGCTCTTCCTTCTGTTGAGGCCCTGGAATTCAGCATTACTGTTTTTCTTCCACTTTCTCTGAACATTTCAGGAATGTGTCTGCCACATAAATTAATTTATGGAAACTTTTTCTTCCACTGCTGAGCTCACAAGGAGAGGCTTAAGAGAAAATAGATTCCTCAAGTGAGCTCTGCAATCCCTTAAGATAACCCCAGAGTGCAAGAAAGGCCAGAAGAGCTCAGGCTGCCTTTCAGCTCAGATCCAGGCGACATGAGAGGCAAAACTCCACATGAGTTATCTCCAAGTATTTCTTATCAAATTGATAACTGAGGCAAAACCTGCAGCATGTCCCACTCCAGAACAGTCAGAAAAGTGATTACACCAGCCAAGTGATGAGCTCTGAAGCCAAGATAGGATTTTTTTTTAATTCTGCAATTAATACTAGATCCATTTGCCTTAACAAATAAACTCCTGCCACTCGAGGACTTGGATTTAAATAACTGCCTTGTGGCTTGGCCGTGGGCTTTGCTGCATTCAAATCATGTAATTATGTCAGCAGAAAAAGCCTGTGCAGCACTTCAGTTTACACTCAGCCTCTTTAAGCCAATTAGGAACAATTTAAAGAGAACTGGAGACAAAATACTCCAACAAAAAGAGGTTTGCACCAGCCTGGTGATGCTCCAGCAGCATCCTAGCTCAGGATTCCCTCTAAGGATGCTGAGTTGCAACCAACATTCCAGCTAATAACATGGATTCAACCAGGATCCTCAATTCACAGCTGAGCCTTCCTGCAGGAGCCCTCCTAAACACCCCAACAACATCCCATTAGTGACCCTACTGATGAGGTACCAGAGATTTTGGGGTGTCTTTGGCCATTGGGTGAAAAATCTGCAACAGTCCCCATTGAAAAACTGCCCTTTTGAGAATCAGTGACACATCCATAATTTACTGATTGCTTTTTTGTTTCAAGAACAACCCATACTCCTTGTATTTTCAAGAACTAGCCCACAATATTTACAATTCAAAGTGAATACTTGTGGCACAGTGTTGTTCCTTCCTCAAAAACTGAACACTGGAGAGAAACGTAACATGGAAAAAGTTGAGGGTTGTGACAAAATTAAAAAGGAATTTACAAAGCAACATTTACTAGCTAATCTTCCTCAAAAGAAATCTCTACTCAAGGAAAGAAAATGATGTTTTTAAGGGAAAATTTGGCTTCATGCATGGACAGACTTCTTACCTGCAGGATGTTGGTGAAGAAGTCGTGGTAGAACATGGGCCAGTCCTGGCGGCCGATGTCCACGATGACTTTGCAGAGCTTGTTCCTGATGAAGTAAGGCAGAGTTTTGTGGTGAGCCAGCAGCAGCTTGGGCAGGCAGCTCCTGATCTCCATCTTGTCCTGGGATGGGACCCCCAGCCACATCTTATTGATCAGGTTCTGGAAAAGCAATGGACATCCCAAATGAGCTCATCCTGCACATGTTTTGCTGAGGTGAGAATCTGGACACAGAGAATCTGCAATCTCAGACTGGTTTGGGTGGGAAGGGACCTTAAAAATCATCCTGTTCCAACCCCTTGCTCTGGCCAGGGACACCTCCCACTGTCCCAGGCTGCTCCCAGCCCTGTCCAACCTGGCCTTGGGCACTGCCAGGGATCCAGGGGCAGCCACAGCTTCTCTGGGCACCCTGTGCCAGGGCCTGCCCACCCTCCCAGGGAACAATTCCTTCCCAATATGCCATCCAGCCCTGCCCTCTGGCAGTGGAAGCCATTCCCTGTGTGCTGTCCCTCCATCCCTTGTCCCCAGTCCCTCTCCAGCTCTCCTGGAGCCCCTTTAGGCCCTGGAAGGCCTTCTGTTCTCCAGGCTGAACAACATAAAGCAGGGCAGAGCTGCTGCATCTCATGGCCCAGGACTGGCAATGCCACAATGGAGCTGAAGGTACTGGTTTAACTGGTTTTGGGTAAAGCAGAACTATAGTGGCAGGCACAGCCATATTTCCTCTACTTTTTAACCCTGGGCACCAAGGGTTTCCCCTCTGAAGGGGGAAGCACAGCCTTGGATGAAGCAGGAAAAGAAAAACAAGGAAGGAGATTTGGTTTGGTTTTCCCTGCCTCTGATGCCACCCAGGTCTCCTGAAGCTGAGCTGGAAGGTCACTGGAGCAGGCACTGCCTGGCAGTGACAAGGCACCACTTGCACAGAAAGCTTTTAGTCCACTTAAAGTCAGACAAAATCCAAAAGAAAGCAGAGTTGCAAATTGCTGCCCTGCCCTGATCCCATTTAGGGCTCTGGAGCATTAGGAACTGAATCTCTTGGGATAGTCCAGAGAGGAGGCTGAGGCAATGTCTGTGCCCATCTGCAGGATCCAGCCTGGAGACAGGGAATGCTGGAGATCACAATCATAGCCTGCCTTGGGTTGGAAGAAACCTCAAACATCCAAAACTGGAAGATGATGTATGGCCAAAGAGATGCAATCCATAGTAGGGTGTACTGCACAGAGAGAGCTACACAAGGATATTTATACAGAAATTCCTCAAAGAAATTGTTTTTGGTGCTTTCTAGCAGAGAAAATCCACAAGTACTGCTTGGAAACAGTGGCCCAACCAGCTGAGGGTTCCTTGATGCAAGTCCAGAATCCCAATAAAACTAGAAGATGTTTTAGCTTTAACATCCATCTTTTCATGCCCACTGTGTTTTGTTCTACTCCTCCCACCTGCCAGCAGCAGCTTTCTCCCTATAAATGCTTTTGGGAAGATATTTTCTTTTGCAAAAAGCAGGAGGTGGAAACAATTCATCTGGAAGGGGGTCAGGAGGAGTTTTATTCCATATCCACTGCTAACTTCCTAAGCAGTTTGGGAAATCCATGTCCTTGGGCAGTTTTGGGAATGATCCTTGTGCTCACCCCTTGGACTGATCCAAGGAGAGGTGGGGAAGCTGCAGACTGGGACAGACCATGGTCTGAGAGTTAATTTTGGGAATTCAAGCTCCTCCATGGAGAGATCCTCATCTCCCAGCTGGGCTGGGGACTCCTGTCCCTCCCTCTGCACTTGCACAGTGATTTCTTCATACTGGCCACAATTAGGTTTTTCAATGCAACTTTTTCCCCCTGCAGGGAAGTAGAGGCTCAGTTACCAAACTCCTGAATAAATAAAATATTTCTTACTCCAAATAAAATATCCTGAGCTGGTAGCATCCACAGGGGATGATCCCAAGGATCACTGAATCCATCTCCTGGCCCTGCACTTGCTTTTCTTGTCAGGAAAATCAGTAAGACACCATCCCCTGAACAGGAATAATTCCCATGTCACTTGCAATGATCACCCCTTTTTGAGGGGAATCAAATCAAATTCAGTTTGCAGATGGGGTCCTCTGCAATCCTTAATAAGTAAAATGAATATTTAAGAGAAGAAATCAATGATGATGTGGGTAATTTGTAAAAACAACACAACTTTCAGAGCAGAGTTTTTATCTAAACATGCATTTTATCTACAAAGTGGCCCAGTGCAAAAGCTATAAACCCCTCTGATTTAGGGGCACAGCTCAGTGCCCACCCAGCCAAGAACAGAACACAGAGGCCACAAATGGCCCAGACTGAGGTGTGACATCAGCCAAAGGCCAGCACACCCTCAGGGACAGACACTGCACTGCTCACTGAGGAATCAGTGACACAACAGAGATGTGCACAGAACACTTTTGCTTATTCCAGCAGACACAGAGATCAATATCAAGGCTTTTAACCCAAATTTTGTTTTTATAAGTAGGTGAAGAGTGGGATGTGGCTGTCTAAGAGAGACCTCACTGCTCCAACCAGCACAAGTTTGCAGGATTTAGCTCAAGAGTACCAACCACAACTACAAAATATCAGAAAAATAAAAGCAAGTTTGTCTCTCCTCTCAGCACTCAGAGCCTGCAGGAGCCAGGAGCAGGTAATCACCCCCATATTTCTGATCATAAAAACAGCATAAAAGCAATAACACCCTTAAAAGCATCATGCAGAAACTCAAGCTGCCTCTGAAACTGGAGGTAATTTGTGCTTAAGAGATGCCAGGAAATGAATTCTTCAATTTGTGTACAAAGATTCATATTCTCCCACTCTGTGCCTGCCATTAAGCAACCTCTCTGGCAGAGAGCAATAAAAGCATCCTTTATCACTGTACTTACCAGGGATGCCATTTCAAACAAACATTTCCCCCCAAAAAATCGATTGCCAGATAAAACTGCAGCAAGCAGAGAATGCACTGAGCTCAGCCCTCACCTCAAACACTGTCAGGCTGTACATCATCACATAATCATTCCTTGTGCTGGACAGGAAGTACAGGCAGAATCTCCAGGCTCCTATCTGCTGGGCAAAGTTATTTAAAAGCTCCTCTGCAAAAAAACATTGAAGTAAATTATTACTTTTCAATGTACTTCAGTTTTGACTTCGATGTAAAATATTCCATTAAAATTCTTTAGCTGTAAACAAAGCCATAACAATGTATAGTGATAGCACAGCAACTGAGCAGGGAAGAGACCCTGTGTTCAGGGAGTGACTCAACCTGGAGGAGGGCAAAAAATATAATAAAATCACATTCTACAGTGTTTAAAGCAATGTAACAACAGGCTTTAATGCAAACAAAACAGATGTGTCATTTTAGAATCAGTTTTGACATAAATACTGCAGCAGATAAGAGGTGAATATTAAAGCAAATCACACAGCAATTGCATTATGAGCATTGTTATTTTATCTGTAAAAGCCAAGTGTTGGGATTTCAGGTCACTGGGAGAGTAGGAGCACTTCAGATCACAGTGTTCTAAACCCACCTTCTTTTAATGCAGCTCCAAGAGCTGCTGACTGGGTGGAAGCTCAGGGTGTCAGAAACCTCCCTGAACACACAGGGCAGGATTTGGTCATCTCTCATGAGGTGACAATGTGACAAAGAGAAAAGCCACAAGGGCTGCTTTAAAGGCTAAGCAAATTTAAGGCTTCATTAGTTGTTTTCTTTCCTGCAATTCAAGCAGGAAAATGAGGATTTTTCCACAGCAGGAGATCACCATCAGAAAAGCCACAACAAAAACCTTGTGTTGTGTCTTTTACAGGATTTCTGGGACAAGTCTTTCATGCTGATCACACTTTTGGCACGAGATAGTAGAAACAGAACAATCCCAGAATGGTTTGGGGTTGGAAGGGACCCTAAAGTTTATCCCACCTCACCCCTGCCATGGGCAGGGACACCTCCCACTGTCCCAGGTGCTCCCAGCCCTGTCCAACCAGGCCTTGGGCACTGCCAGGGATCCAGGGGCAGCCACAGCTTCTCTGGGCCCCCTGTGCCAGGGCCTGCCCACCCTCCCAAGGAACAATTCCTTCTCAATATCCCACCCAGCCCTGCCCTCTGGCAGTGGAAGCCATTCCCTGTGTCCTGTCCCTCCATCCCTTGTCCCCAGTCCCTCTCCAGCTCTCCTGGAGCCCCTTTAGGCCCTGGCAGGCGCTCTGAGGTGTCCCTGGAGCCTTCTCTTCTCCAGATGAGCATCCCCAGCCCTCCCAGCCTGGCTCCAGAGGGGCTCCAGCCCTCAGAGCATCCCTGTGGCTGTTTGGGAATAGAAAGAATCTGCCTCTTGACAATCACCACCAGCACAAGCAGCTCTCCCAGAGCACCTGGCAGGATCTCTGCTGCTTTCAGGACACATTTAATCACCCCACCCAAAGGGAATTGCTGTTATTCCTGCTTGTCATTCCACAAGAACTGAGACAGCCTTGCTCTGGATTCCTAATGCTGAAGTCTGTGCTCCATCTCCAGGCACAGGTTTCCCAGGACACACAACCCAACAATGAGCAGAGGAAAATTCACTGGTTTATCATCCACAGGAGCTGCCACTGATTCCCTGGAACCTCAACCAGTTCAGTGCAGGCTGTGTTGAACACAACCAGTCCCCCAGCACCAAGAGCAGCCCTGGAAGGGGCAGGAACTCACCTATCTCACGTTTCCTCTCATTTGTTGTGCAATTGTGGAAAAACTCTGTCATCAGACTCTCCAGAGCCCGCAGCGAGGCCTCTTCTGATGCCTGGGAATGACAGGGAAGGAAAGAGATCAAACTCATTCCCACTGTGACAAAGGAGGGAGGCATTGGAACATCACAGATGCACCAAAATCCAACATGAGCCGGGCAACTGGGAACTCAAACTGCCCACTGGTGTCAAGGAGCAGCAGGATTTGTCCACTGCAAGTGAAAGCTTTGGACATGAAGGACCATTTTCTCAGCTCCATTAATAAGGACAAGAACACAACAAAATTCCTTTATTTTGGTGGCATCCAGGAATTTTAGGCAGTAAATAATTCTCACAAAGACAGCAAGTTCAAGTAAAGATGTTGCCAGATGTTTAGAAATCATAAATATCCTATCATGGATAGGATTGAGAGGATTTCTCCTGGACATCAGGAGGAATTTCTTCCCAGGAAGGGTGATCAGATATTGCAATATCTGCTCAGGTGGTGGCAGAGTTCCCATCCCTGGAGGTGTCCAAGGAGGAGCTGGATGTGGCACCCAGTGCTCTGGGCTGGGGATCAGTCACAGGTTGGATTTGATGCTCCTGGAGGTCTTTTCCAACCTCAATCATTCCATGATCCTGTGACCCCTGACACTTCTTCCTGTCTTTGCCTTGGTGCCATCCAGCTGCTCAGGGAGTTTGAAAAATTAAGGAATTTCCAGCACTCTAAAAAGCAATATACCAGTATTCAGCAATCTGATTCGAGAAGAACAGCACCCCTCCCCCTGCCCCCCAAATTTAGGTTTTATTTTTGCAAACCACTAGTTACAGTTTCAAGTCCTAAAGAAATTATCAAGATTAGCATCCAGCTGTAGTTTTGGAGTGCTCTGGAGTTGGGATGATTTTATTCTGCTGTAGAAGCAGTCCTCCTACAGCACAGACCATGCCATAGCTGTGTCTCCAATGTTTTCAACCCATGCTATCAATAATAAATGCATCAAGATTCAAGCCCAGACCTTCAAGCACAGGAACAAAATAAACACTTAAGAAAACTGAAATCTCTGCCACAACAAAAACCCCAAAGCAGAAGCAAAAGCCGTGCCTGGCAGTGTCCTGCAGGGAAGAGCATGAGGGACATCCTGCAGGAACACTCCAGGCTCCTGCTAATTCCCATTGCCAAGCACTGCAGCTTCCCCAGGGGCCAAGCAGCAGGAGCCCCTCCTCATGGATAAACCCCCAGGAACACCAGCAGCTGGAAATGGATGCCCTGCAGGACACCAAACATTTCCATTTACAAAGGAATACTGAATTCCATCCTACCTTTCCTCTTCCTGCCCTGCTTTTTCCTTTTTTTTCCTTGCTTTTTAAAGCCCTGCTCTAGAAATCAAGGACTATTTTAGCAAGAGATGTTGGCAGTGGGAAATTGGCTTAAAACAACCAACAATCCAAACAGAGCCACATTTGCAGCTCAAGTTTCCAGCTTTAATCCATTTCTGCTTGGGCTGCAAACTTCCCTTCAGCCACAGATCAGCCTCCTGCCAGTCACCATTCCCAGATAACAGCACCTCTGTGGATAAAAGCTTCACTTTAAAAAGAAATATCTGACTAAGTGGAGTCCTTAATTACTCAGGATATGGCCACACTGCCCTTTGTGGGAGCTAAGTTGTCCTAAGCTCCTCCCAAGCAGACCCACACATACAAATCCAGGATTTTCCTGAATCCTTGCACTTTCCTTCTCTGCTGCTCAACACAGAGTGAGTCTCAGCAGCAGTTCCTGATGCCAAATCCCCAAAGATGAGTTTCCAATCTCAAATTCCTCCAAGAGCAGCATTGCTCTCCTACTCCAGCTGCTACCATCCAATACCAAGATCACCTCAATCCATGGAAAACTTCACAGGGTAGAAGGGCTCAGACATCTTTGATACCTAATTCAATCCTTCTTCAGCAAGAGCAGTTGACATAAACACATTTCTTTCAAGATTCAAGATTTATGTCCTGCTTCTGGAAATAAATTATGGAGTTCTTATAAATCTTGAGCATCTGCCTTGTCCTCCACTTACTTCAGCACTGAGATTTGGAAGATCCTATTCCTTAGGAACACAGTTAATCTTCCAAAGCAGAACACCATGATCATGATGTTCAACATGTGAAAAGCAGGAAAGAAAAGAAACCAGAGAGCACAACACAAGGACTTAATGCAAAAAAGCCCAGGCTGGAGAGCACCCAAGGCCACTTTGGGCACAAAGACACAGTGGGACCTCCAAGATTGTGCTCTCCTCTTGTTTGACTTCTTGTGGCTCTTTGGGAGGTTTGGCCAAAGGAAAACTTGTGTGAGGTAACCAAAGCCCATCAGGATCCCCTTCTAACTGCAGGCTGGACTTACCAAGGACCTGCATTTGCTGCTGCCTTTGGGTTCTCCTCCAGTTCCCAGATGCTGGGGGCACATGGTCACCCCCAGCTGTCCAGCAGGGCTCTGACAGGGAGGCACTGAGATAAGGAGGTCACATGCTGTGAGAGCTGCAGGGGAAGGTGGCTGTACCTGCACCCACACACTTGGGAAGTTGGTTAGTGAGACTCCAATAAAAATCCAGCTGTTTGGAACACCTGGAATATTTCCCAGTGTTATTCCCATGGTAACAAGCAGTTTGGTTTCTTTTAGGGCTCCCTGTTTACTCTACACTGAGGAGAAGGACAGGCAGAACCAGCAGTGCTGAGTTCAGGTTCTGGTCTGAAATCCTGGCTCGTGCACAGATTTCATATTCCAAGGATTTCAAGGAAAGTGTGGGCCTAACAGAATTTATCCCAGTTTTCTATGGCAGGGCTGGCAGTTTGCCTCATCTCCATGAAGCATTACCAAATATGCAACTACTGAAACAGAAACACTTCCCACTTTCCTTCAAGCCTGACCCCTCTCGCCCCTAGTGCCTCCCAGGGCTGGATCAAACATCAGAAAATACCATTTCTCTCTTCTGCCATCCATTAAGAGGAAAATCTATTCAGTTCTCCAAGTCCTGCTTGCAGAGCAGATAACATGAGCTTTTCCCCACGAAAACTCTGCAGCTCACAAAAAGCAGAGGAGATAAGATGTGCCACGTCACCACCCACTCCTGCTCCACTGCCTCAACACCCTGGCTGAGCTCTGACCCACAGGGAGGGTCCTGCCTGCCAAATTCAGCAGCTCCTGTGGCCAAAGGTGATGTCCTTGTCACAGCTCCTTAGGGGAAAAAGGCAGAGAGGTGAAAGCAAGCAGGGCTAAAGCTAACCCAGCCACAGCTGCAGACTGCCATGTTCCAGCAGCACATCCATACTTTGATCTGGAATCAAAGTATTGAATTTGGGTCAGAACAGCATCTCTGGGAGGTGTGGCACAGGTGACTGTCCCCAAAATAGGTGCCTCTAAGTGCTGAGCTGGGTTCAGAGCACACAGAGCAGGCAAGCACAGCTCAGCTCCAGCCCTGCTCCTCCTGGAACTGCCCCACCTGATCTTGCTGTGGGTCAGGGTGGGAGAGACGCACTGTCAACCTGTGTCCTTCCCATCCCTGTCCCCTCATTAGTTTGCTGAAGGTGTTTCACATCACTATCAGATGAGGGGTGGAGCTGCTTACTCATTCCAGTTATCTCTGGACTCCAACCCTCTGTGCCCTCCTCCAAGCAGGAGAACGAGCTCCAACAGCTCCTCTTCCTGACAGAAAACACAAGATTTGCTACCAAGAACCTGCACATCCAACAACATTCTCCATCCATCAAAGCACCACGAGAAGGACCCACCCCCCAGCTGATTTCAGGGCTATCCTCCAGTTATTTTAAGCAATATGAGTCATTAACTGATTTCTGCTGATTAGGGGGGGGAAAAAAAAAGCTGCCAAGCTCCTGCATTTCAGGCTGTTCAATATTGCAGCTGCACCTCAGTGAGGCTCTGGAGAAGCAAAATCTTTGTACCCTGCTGCTGACTCCATCAGATGTAGACTGTGACTAAAGCACTAGGGTAGAACGAGTTACTCACCAACTCCAGCAAACAACAGAGCAGTGATCCTTGGGCTGCAGTTTAGACACTGCACATGCACTTGAAGAGCAGATACAATGCTAATTTTAGTTTGCATATCACCAAATACAACCACAGCCTTTAAAAAAGCACCTGCTCATTCTGCAAGACATGGAAGTGCTTTCTAAAGCCATTTTCTCCACAAGTGCTTTCATTTAGAGTTCACTTCCTCTTTTTTTTTTTATTTCATTATATGCTCTCCGAAGGGATTTTTTTTTGTTGAGGGGAAAGCTGTTCTCTACTGCTTTGCCATAAAAACACAGGCTGTTAACCTTGTAGTGTTTGCCATTAGAGCATCCATCACACAAACAATGCTCTAAATACTGCAACTCGGGCTGATGACAACTAAGAGAAGGGTTAGGTTCAGCTTCTCCCTAATGTGTTTGCAAATGGATATCACTCACTCCAAGACAAATTTAAGGCATTCCCTCTCCAGAGCTTTTTTTAGTAAGATGTTAATTGCAGCTGCAATGTTACAGAGGTGACTTCATCCTTCAGGCAGCGCTGGAGCACGTTCCTGATGTGGAAAGATGGATTTTACACCACACAAGCTCCCAACACCTCCTTCAGTGAGGAGGAAAAGCCCTGGCTCTGCTGCACCCCTCTCAGCAGACCAAACCCCCCTTGTGCATCTCTGCTCTTCATCTGAAGACAGGAGCTGTGTTGAGAGCTGTTCCCACCCCCTGCACCCACCCTGGTTTCATTAAACGCCCACCCGGTCCATCCCTGCCCGCAGTCCCTGCTGTGTTTAACACCTCCCAGCCACCGAGCCCCTGCACTGACAGCAAGCACAGATCCCTCTGCAGCTTCCTCACCTTCTGGAGCTTCCTCTCCATCCCCATCCCAATCTCACCCACTGCCCTCTCCTGCCATTCCCAGTGCCAGACACACAGCCCAGCACAGCTCAGCCTCCTCCCAGTTATCAGCATTCTGATTTTATCACATTTATCTGTTAAAATCACTACCAGCTACGTCTACCAGCTCTTCCAGGAGAGGAGGAACTGCAGGGGAGCACACGATGAGAATCTTGGCTGATGGAAAAATTCCCAGCTGGAATTGCTACAATGCCAGCAACAAGCCAGTGCACAGGGTTAAAAAAACCAGACAAGAAATTTCATCCCCAGCACCTGTATAAAATAACTCATCATCACCCTGTCGTTGCTAATTGCAAAGCCCCAGCCTCTTCCACCTCGGAGCCTTCTGCTTCCAGTGTTGTACAGTTAATTAACAGCACAGTCACACACCTAAAAATACAAACAACTCCACTCCAGCTGCTGAATCTTCTTCTTTATTATTTATAGTCAAGCCTAACTTAATGATGCACATATGTATTGTGAGTGTTAACAACACTAACATCTCCATGTACTGAGGTAGTAATTTACTCACTGAAGGATTATCAGGGCATCTTTCAGAACCCCTCCCTGCCCAGCTCCAACACAACAGGTAAACTAGAAATCATCTTCTCAGAAAGCTTGTGGGTCACAAAAACCTAAAGAACCCCTGGGACAGCCCTGGGTTACTCAGGGCAGTAAAATTCACGGAAGAAGTGCACTATTGTTTTTAGCAAGAAAAGCAGAATTATGATATGTTTTTTAAAAAAGTTGTAGGACACCCAACACATCCTCCAGAAAAGATAAGTACACACTACAGGGAGGCAGAGCTGGGAGCTCCAAAGCAGTGTTACTCATGATATTGAATCCTTCCCACCAATAACTGCAGAATGTGGGGGCTCAGCCTCATTCCCAGGGTCCCTGAGCAGAGCTCTGAAGGAGGAGCCCACAGCATACGTGCTCCCCAGCAGTGCTGTGCTGATGCTATCAGGACAGGCCTCAGCCTCCATTCTCAGTTTCCTTGTTGCACTTCAGAGATGTTTTTGTGGTTTCAAGAACCGAAAGCAGCCTGGGCCCCGCTGTGTGCTCCCAGCCCAGCTCAGCTCCTGGGCCATGGCAGCACAGCTCTGGCTGCAGAGCTGAGCCCTCTCCTGGCTCGCTCATTTCAGACACACGACTCCAGCACATCACTAACAACAGGGAGATTTTGCAAACTCCTTATAGTGGATTTTTTTTTTTTGCTTCAACTGTGGGATAAAAGTCACAGATTGCTGTTGTGCCTCAAGGGAACCAGCAGAGGAGCAAAGGCACCTCGCTCCTCTCCATGTCCCTGGGGTCAGGGCCAGCTCCAGAGCTGCTCAAAGCCCTCCTTCCTGGATAACTCTCCCCTTCAGGAATCAGTGTTCAATTTAAATACCAGCTAAGGACTCAGTAGAACCCAGGCTGAGCAGTGCTGTGAGGAACAGGCCATGGAAAGCCAGCAGTGCCAACCTGATTCCTGCACCAGAGATCATCTTACCTGGAACACTGCCTGCTCCACGAGTAATCAGCACCCTTTTCAATACCCAAGGGATCTGATTTCTTAAACCCTCTTGGACAGGCAGATTCAGTTAACCAGGCATCAGGTTTGGAGGCTGAACTTTGATTAACAGGCTCAAGTGTCTGAGTGTGATTCTTTCTAACCCAGTAACTCTTAACCCACATAACCAAGCCCAGCAGGCAGTGTGTCCTCCACCCAGCAGTTCCAAGTGGCTTCAGCACCTAGGAATTATCTTAGAAACCCAGCAAAGGAACAAAACAATCCCAGCAGGCTGGAATAAACAAAGGGTGATTTAGGCACAGGGCTGTTTCAAGGCATGCTTGCTGAAGATGAGCCCAAGAGCAATTTCTGGGTCCCTGACACCCAGGAAAGGCAGCTCATCACGTGCTGCTGACTTCCTAATTGATTTCTTGTGGTTTAGCTGCTGGAAAGGGCTCAGCAACACGGTATTTTCCCAAACAAGCAGTTGCTAAAATAACAATACACAGCTGAGAAGTGCAGAAGCACCTAAAGCAGATTCCTCAACATCAATACCCTGCACATCACCAAAGCACAGCAGGCAGAGCTGGCTCTGGAGTCACTTTTTGGACTTGCAACTTAAACCTGACAATCCAGCCACAAATGTCAGACTTTTCTCAGCAGACACTTGGCTCAGTCAGTTCTCAGCTGCTGGCCACCACTTTTTAAGCCTTCAATGATAACTTTTCATTTTGTAGGTTATCAGCAAAACCAGCCAAACAGAATCTGCTCTTCAGACAGACACAGCTGAGCCTCTGCCAAGGGTGCTCGGCTGGGCAAGAGCTGCTTCCAGAAGTTAAAACCCTGCAAGGTGACTCTCGTTGTCTCAGTTCAGAATTAGTTCAGAATTAACTTAAATTCCCTCAGGGAACTCTAGAAACTCACAGCTCTGAAGCTGCATCATTCCTTTCACTTCACACTCTCCCTTTGCTGGGTTGCCCAGGATGCCCCACACTCCAGACCAGGCTGTGACCCCTTGCAGGGAGATCCCAGCCTCCCCTGAAAGCCAATGCTTGTGCAGGAGCCTCAGGACCAAGGGCACATGGAACAATCTCTTCCCTTTTTTCTACATAAACAAATCAGGCAGGACCACAGGGCTGCCCCAAATGCAGCTTCACTCACTCTGAGACAACACTCTCCCCAGAGGTTTAGGTGAAGTAACCCAACTTCTAAACAGGCAGGTGGAAAACAGATTCCAAGGAATCCTTTGGAAATGACTATGTTGGTGAGGAAAGTATTAGTGAAGGGAATAAAAAAAATCCTTATAAAAAGTATTTGTAAAAGATGTTAAGAAAAACACCATCATCTTACCCCAATGGTCCAGAATCAAGAGATGAGCAGCAGAGTAAATGAACTTACACTGTACCCAGTACAACCTCCTTAGCTGAAGTCTCTTTAAAAACCCCACACCTATCACAGAATCATGGAATGGTTTGGAGCAGAAAGACCTTAAAGCCCATCCCACCCCTGCCATGGGCAGGGACACCTTCCACTGTCCCAGGCTGCTCCAAGCCCTGTCCAACCTGGCCTTGGGCACTGCCAGGGATCCAGGGGCAGCCACAGCTTCTCTGGGCACCCTGTGCCAGGGCCTGCCCACCCTCCCAGGGAACAATTCCTTCCCAATATCCCATCCAGCCCTGCCCTCTGGCAGTGGGAAGCCATTCCCTGTGTCCTGTCCCTCCATCCCTTGTCCCCAGTCCCTCTGCAGCTCTCCTGGAGCCCCTTTAGGCCCTGGAAGGGGCTCTGAGGTGTCCCTGGAGCCTTCTCTTCTCCAGGTGAGCACCCCCAGCTCTCCCAGCCTGGCTCCAGAGCAGAGGGGCTCCAGCCCTTGGAGCATCTCCATGGGCTCCCCTGGGCTCTCTCCAGCAGCTCCACATCCTGTGGTTATAATGACTCTTCCTACAGAGAACACTCTTCATGCTCTTAGAGGTGAAAATCTGACCTAAAAATGGCAAACCCTTGTTCCTCCCCACTTGTACAAACACAGCAGCTCCTTTGACCAGAGAGAAGACAAGGAAAGAAAATGCCCAGGTGACAGGAGTGAAGAACCTGGCATGGTTGTGTAGCAGCTCTAAGGAGTCCAAGATGCATGAAGAGATTTTTAAAACACTTCTCAAATCCTTCACTGTCAGCAGAGCTGCAAATAAACCCTTATTTATCTCAGCCTCCAGACAAGTCCCAATAATACCCAGGAAAGGCTCTGAATCACAGTTGCTTGTAGCCCCAAGTGAAGGAGGCTCTGGATTTATGCACATATGCAGAGATGGAAATGGGAAGCACCAGGGCAAGCAAAAAAAGAAAGTGAATGTAAGAAAAAAAACAATTATTCAGCATATTTCTTAAAGGAGCTCCTCTACTCAGATGCAGCTCCAGGAAGGAAATCCTGCTGATTTTTCTCCAACATCCATTTCTGCTTGGCAAGATTAAGCCCATTACCACGGGGAAAAACTGTCCCAACACCTGGCTACACAAAGTGCAAGGTTTAGGGCAAACTTGGGGGCAGGATTATACCTTATCCAATACTTTACAGCAGCCAGGCCTGATTTCCAAGGAGGTGTGATTATACTACATGAAAATATGGAATTTTCAGACCCTCATCCCTTGTCAAAGAAAATAAAATAAAGATTGTGATACTCTGAATTTTATTCCTGGCAAGAGCATTAGAGCTTGTGTTGGGCATTTAAGAGTGTATAATGAAACTACTATGGGAAACACCATGGGAATAACTAAGATTTTTGTTAATTAAAATGTTTTCAAAGGACAGCTCACGCAGGGAGAACATCCAGTCCAATTAAAGAAAAACAAGATGTTGACATCTGCAATGCTTCTGCACTTTGGGGGATTTCACAACTGCACTTTGCTGCTCACCCCTGCAGCTCTGGGACACCCAGGGTGTCCAGCCCCGGGAAGGTTCCAGGCTCTCTGTCCACAACAGGGGGCTCTGCTCAGTGTGGGGATATTGTCCTGGGGCACCCAAAGGGTCACCATGACCCAACCTGCTCCATAAGGCACAAGCAGAAAACAGGAAAAAGCAGCTTTTGAAAGCCAAAGCTGCCTTTTCTCCAACCCCAAAGGCAACAATCCCCTCCTGGGATCGGAGGAATGGCTGGTGCAGCCCTCAGCCATGACTGGGAGCAGGAATTGCCTCCTGAGCACTGACCTCACATTTCTACATCACAGACTACAGGTCATGGATCACTTTGTCTTCCTCTTGGTTTTCTTCACACTTGCAAAAAGAAAGCCAAGGAACTGTAGGAAATATAGTTTCATCCCCCATAACCATAGGATTAAGGAATGGGATGAGGAACAACAAATGCAGCCATGCCAGGTAGCTGGTTCTGCTGTATCCTCTCCAGACCCTGATTTTCAACACCAGGGAAACCACTGAGCCAAACTTCCATGGAAGAAACTGCTCTTCATCCCAAAGAAAAGGTGGAATTGCAATGCAGAAGAAACCTGCTCTGTTCTTACTCAATGAAGCAGCAGGGAAGCAGCTGAGCACAACACAGATTTTTCAGGCAAAACATCTCTCCAAAGGGAAAAAAACCCTTCATTCCCCTCTGCAAAGCTGCATCCAGTGCTGGCCTTGGCATCCTGACAAGTCAGTACACAAAACAGATGAGCACACTCCTTTCTCCTAAGAGGGGACACAAAGGAACCAGGACAATCCCTCTTGGGAAGAACTCCATGCTGCAATTAAAGCCCTAATAAAATATTAAGTCAAAATGCTAAAAATACACACAGAGATCCAGCCACAAGCTTGGAGATGCTGGAACAAATAAAAGATAATTTAGAGCATGAATGCAAAGGGTTGGAAATGGGAGAAGAAATGGAATTCTGGGCATGATCCACATAGGAGAAAGGTCAAGGAAGATTGGGGGGGGGGAAAAATATATGGAATTTGTGGTGTGGCCAGAAGAGCCTGGAATAGTTCTGGTGGAGTGAAAGTATCCTGAATGTAAACAGAAAAGAGAGGATAGAGAAAGGAATCAATGTGTGTGGAGGGAAGGTAAGATTGGAAAAGAGTTGCTTCACCATAAGGTGTAGGTGCTTCTTAGGCCAGGAGAAGCTGCATCATCCCAAAATTCCAGAGGACACAGAACCCACAAATAAACCCCAGGGGGTGCCTGGATGACTAGGAAAGTCCTTGACAATCAAAATCAGAAGAGAAAAATCCAGTTGCTTTTCCCCTACCAAAATATTAATATTTACATTTTGGTTGGAACAAAGAGGCCTTCAAGGGAGAACAGGCACATGCTACAGACTGGAAAGAAATGCTGGAAATGGGATTCCAAAAATTATTCTATATAAAAGGGAGTCTAAACATTTTCTTTTGCTAAAACAAAGCAGCAAACACCTTTTCTTTCTCTCAAAGAAGGTTGTCATGTTGACACCTGGGATGCAGGGAAAGCATCCCAGGTGACCCAAATACAAATATAGTTCCTAGGAGGAAATATCTGCTGTTTGATAGAGGATAATGGTTTGGAAGGATTTTAGAGCACATTCTAGCAGACAGGTATCAGCCTATACACCTCAAAGCTACATTTTCTTCTACTTTGCATATAATAATGTATAAATCCCACATTAACAGCAGCTATTTAGTTCCTAAATGACACCACCTAAAAATGTGCAATTAATTCACCCAACTGAACCCAAAGTTCTTGGAGTTTCTGGGTCTCTGTGCATGGAGTGATCTCTGCACAGCACTGAACCCCATGGCAGGAGCTTTGTGGTACCTGCCAGATTTTAATGCTTTTCTGCTGAAACAATTACAAGCACCAGCACCCATCCATCAGCAACAGCCAGTGCAAATGAGCTTTTCAAGCTCCTTTAGTGAACCTGGAGGCTCAACAATTTTGCCTTGACAGCTTTTAGTCCTCATGCAGCCTACATTTAGCTACCCAGGTCTTTGAAATATGGATGTATTGGAATTATTATAGGTCCTGAAAGGGATTATGTGCAACCATTCTGCTAAATGAGCTGTTTCCTTCTGAGAAAAAGCTCTGCTTTTGGAGGAAGCATCTGAGCAGAGATCAGCTCTCCTGCCACAGTTCCCTGATTCATCTCCAGAGATGAGAAAGTTCCCCAGCATTAATCACCACCTCCAGTTCGATGATTTAATAGAGGGGAGATAACTGGGGGGCACACAAAGTCACAATATGACTTGCTGGCCAAAAAAGGAAGCCAGATGTTGGAGCTGAGGCCGGAACTTCCGAGTTCCTACTCTCTGGTTTCTCTGCTCAGCAGCTGATTGAGTCAGAAAGGTTCTACAAAGGGTTTGCTTTTATTTTAACTGCACATGAAGGGGCTGCACTGAGAGCACAAAGAACCTCAGCCTTAGGGGTGTAGTTTTGATGCTTCACCTCTGCTGGCACTGCTGGGGGACAGAGGGAGGGGACAACACCCTCAGCTCCCTCTTTATCCCAAAACCCTGCTGTGAAGCTGAGCCCACCTCACCAGTGCCAGCACTTCTGGCTGTGCAGCAGCATCATCCTCCCCATCTCCTCACAGCACAGCACCCCTGGGCTCACCTGTGCCAGGGACAGGCAGCACATCCTGCATGGGGCCTGAGTGTCCCCAGGGTGATGGGACAGCCAGGACAAGGGGCTCTGCAGGAGCAAGAAGCTGCTGCTCCCTCCTGTCACAATGTCCCAGGTCACCTGCAAACAGCAGGAGTGCTCCCCAAAGCAGCTGTGGTTCCCAGCCTCAGGGCCACCAGCTCAGCGAGGCTGACACAGAATCAACAGGAGCTATTCTGGTGATTGAGCAGGAGCTCCTTGGCAACCACGAGCACCAGGATAACCCAGGGCTCAGCAGCCTCACCTGGCAGGACCTGCTGCAATGCACACACACTGCACTCCTTCCTGAATGAAAGGCTTCAGCCATCACCAGGCAGCTTCAGGCCCAAGAAAACAACAGCACTTACTGCTAAAAACAGGAAGGTGCTAAGAGAGGCTATGGAATAAAAGGCAGGATGCTGCTGTGGGAAAGTCAGAAACATCCAAGCTGCAGACGCCCACTGCCTGCTCCCATTTCAGCAGCTCTGTGCCTCACACAGAACAGGGACAGAGATTCCCTGGAGCTGGCCTGCCACTTCCATGGTCTGCTCGCCTGGGAGCCCAGGCAGAACCTGAGGGAAGTGTGATTTGTTCTGGGAGAAGCCTGGCTGCAGTTCTTCAGCATCTCTGCATCCCAAACCTCACACAGCAGCGTTTCCTGGAAGTCCCTGTTCCTAAGCTGTTTTAGGTGCTGACAGGACACAAATCCCACATAACTGAAGAATGTGTTTCCTAGGAGGCAATCACTGAAATTCCAGCCTCATATGGGAGTTGCAAATGCAGTTCCCAGGTGAGTGGTTTGCTCAGGAGGTCCCAATTGAGCTCTCAGGGCTTCAAAGATGGTTCATCTTCACTAGTGCAAGGTACAAAGGTGAAGGAAAGAGTGATGAGGCAAAGACATGGCTTACTTGGACAGAAAATAAATCCCTTCAAGGATAGCTCCATGATCAATATTTACTTGGAAGCTGTTCATAAAATCCCCAAAAAGGATCCTAAAAGGTGAGGAGGAAACAATGTAATAATCTGTGGTCTGGGGAAGAAAAGCTTGAAGTTGTATCTGCTCTGTGTGTTTAGAGATGAACTCCACAGAAACCCACCTGGATTTTGCAATACCCTGATTTCCCTACAGAGACACCACAGCATCCTCACCACCTTTCCTGGGCTCAGGAAGCCCCAAACTGGACACTGCACAAGCACTATTGACACATACAGCAGGCAGGAGCAGCCCCAAGAGCCACCACACAGAGCTCTCTGCAAATACCTCTGAAAGCAAAGAATGACTAAAGCTTCCTCTGAACCCAAATTTTGAGTGGCATTAAGATTTCTGAGCCATGAGTGGCAACTAAGCCCAGTTCTACACTTGTTCTACAACATTTGTAGTGCCTGAGCATCCTGTGCATCACTGCATTCCCTCCTGCCATCCCAATTTCCTCCCAAAATTCCTGCCCAGTTAATCAAGCTCTAATTCATCCCTGCTCATTCCCTTCCATATCAACCCAATTCAACCCCACTAAGGAAAATCTGCTCCCAGCAGCCTGTTATTCTGAAGCAGAGTTTAATTATGTTTTATTTGTTCCCTGTGTGCCATCCAGCAGCCTATCTTCACACTTTCCCAACTGTTTCCAGGAAGGAGGGTGCACTAGCAGCAGAACATGCCCATCTGTAGGCTCCAGGGAACTGGAACAGAAGGAAAATCTTGCACAGGAGTCACATGATGAGTTACAACAAAAATCCTGCAGCACAGCCCAGGGACTGCTTCTCAACTTCCACAGGCAGGACTTGTGGCTGAGCAAACAGTGGATGCCCAAGGGAAAACAAGAAGAAAACAAGGGGTAAGTCAGGAGGATAAATGTGTGTGTCCACAGGGAAGAACTAATGAGTCCTTTTTTCACCAGCAATGTGAAGTGCACACCCTGGCCTACCAAATCCTGCAAACCATTTATTCACCTTTTTGAACCTGGGATGTTCACTAAGAAGAATCCACCTCAAAAATGTCACCCTTTGCCTGAAGCTAAACCCACAAAGAGCTGGGACACGCGGCAGGCACATCAGGAGCCCACCCTGAGCACCCCCAGCCACACACTTGCCATAAAATACTACCAGTATTTACTGAGGAGACCATGTCCCACCCCAGCACATCCCAGATGGAGCAGCAAAGCCTCCCCAAGGGACTAATGAAGCTCAACAAAGGGGCTACAAAGAGCAAAGTTTCAATAAAACACCAATCCCGTACCAGGAGCACATCACACAGTGAGCAGATGTGATTATCTCTCTTGGGTGAAGAAATTCACAACTAGAATCCCAAATTCTGGGAGAAAAAGGGTGCAAAGCCTGATCCTACATCAGCTCAGGCAGGTTAAGCTAGGAAGGGGTGAGAACTAGGCCAGAAACTCCAGCCTGTGCTCAGTGAGACTGGGTGAGAATACCAGGAGCAGATCCAGGGCTGCTGGAAGCATCTCCCGACTTCCCTGCCCACCTGCAAAGGGCACACTTGTGACTTCCCTTTGTTATCCCAAGAAATATTGGGATACAAGATCTCCCTGTGTGTAGAACAGGGGGAAAACAAGAACAGCAGTTCTGGGATGGTGACAGTGAGCAGCACCCCGATCCCCTGGAGGCAATTCCCACCTCCCAGCCCTGCCAGCCCGGCTCTGCGGGCACTCAAGGGATCAGAGAGCTCTCCTCCGGCTTCTTATCGAGAGGAGGAGAAGATTGTGCAAATCAGAGCGGGCTGGCCCTGTCCCTGTGTCTGCCGGTGGCCCCAGCTGGCACTGCGGGGAGGCAGCTGAAGGCTGATGTCTCTCTCTAGCACAGAAAAGAATCCAGGTCATTCCTACAGCTTATCCAAGGCACAACTGGAGGCCGTGGGGGCAAGCCCACAGCTGGCGCCGGAGAATCTTAATCACGAAATGGTTTGGGTTAAAAAGGACCTTGAAGTTCATCCCGTTCCACCCCCTGCCACGTCCAGGGACACCTTCCACTATCCAGGCTGCTCCAAGCCCCGTCCAGCCTGGCCTTGCACACTCCCAGGGATCCAGGGGCAGCCACAGCTTCTCTGGGCACCCCCTCAGCGCCCTCGCTGCTTGTAACGCCATTAACCCGTAATTCCCGACACCCGCCGGCACCAACGCTCCCAGGAGGAATTTGTGCCTTCCCGGCTTCTCACATCCTGTGACTGCGGTGGCTCGGGGGCTGCAGCCGCCCCTCACCCCGCAGTCCCCCAGGCTCCGGTGTCCCGGGCTCCGAGGAACAATCCTCCCTTCCTTCCATCCACCCGTCCCCGCCGGGGCCCTGCTCCCAACTCACCATGGCCGCGGCAGCCCCGGGACGGCTCTAGGCAGGGCGCCGCGCTCTGCTCATCTCATGGNGGAGCCCCGGGGCGCTGGGCAGGGCCGCGGGAGGACGGGCGGAGGAGCGACGGGCAGCGCGGCCCGCGCGGGTCCGGGGCCGGTGTCGGTGCCGGGGCTACGCCAGGCGCATCCCGGGCCCGCCCCGCCCTCCCACCGGAAGCGCTCACCGGTGTCCGCAGCCAATCAGAGCCAGGGCAGCGCCTCCTGCGCACGCGCAACTCGGCGCGGAGCGCTGCCCGCCGCCATATTGGAGAAGGGCGCGGCACATCGAGGGGCGCTGAGGGAAGGGCACGGCCGGAGCTGAGCCTGGCCCCGCCCCGCAGCACTGCGCATGCGCAGGAGGCGCTTTCCCGCGCGGCAGGAAATGGGAGTTGATTGGGCTTTGTCTTGGTGGGCGGGGCTATAAATGGGCACGCCCGTTGTGGGCGTGGCTTGATGTGGGATGGGATCCGGGGGAAAGGGAAGGGAGAGAAGGGAAGAGGAAGGGACCGGGACGGGGATTGGGACAGGAGCGGACCGGAGCGGACCGGAGCCAGGTCCGGGCCAAGGCCCAGACGTGAGCCTGCAGCTGACCCTGGATCTGGCCCTGAGCCTCGACCCCTGGTGCTGCCTGTGCTGCCCCCTGAAGAGTTACCAGGCCTCTGGGTGTGGGTCCTGGCTTTGTGCCGTGTAATTAATTAAGTAATTAAATGAGCCAGGGCAAGGCAAACCCCCAGCCCATCCAGCCCTCCTCAGCAGGGACAACAAAGCTCCTTGGTATGGAATCCTTTGGCTGTTCCCATGTCCCGGGTTTGCCTCAGCCTGGAGCTCTTTGTGGCCATCAGTTTTCCATTGCCTGACCTGGCCAGGAGCAAAGACGTTGGTGGGGAGATCCAGATCCATTAATCCAGGGGATTAATCTTAGGGAAATTGAAATGCAGTCCTTAAG
This sequence comes from Toxostoma redivivum, assembly GCA_013397375.1. Classification (NCBI taxonomy): domain Eukaryota; kingdom Metazoa; phylum Chordata; class Aves; order Passeriformes; family Mimidae; genus Toxostoma; species Toxostoma redivivum. Next base: position 206,020 of record VXBI01013416.1, on the reverse strand, counting down.
TGCTCCCTCACAAAATCAAGAAGCTGGGAACCACTCGAAGTCCAAACCAGTGAGGCTGATCCAGATGAAAGTATTCCTTATGGTTCCCAAATTCCTGTGGCACCCACAGTGACAAGAGGTGGCTCAGCCTGGCAGCTTAACGAGCTTTAGAGGGGACAACAGCCCTGTGGGGACATTGCAAAGGCTGGCACTTCCTTTAGAGGATTAAACACCGGGAGGAGGGGGAATAAAGCATCTGTGGGGCTGGAGCTGTCCCCAGGGCTCCACGAGGAGCTTAGGGCTGAGCGGCCCCGTGGGGTCTCCAGGAGGATTTTCTGTCACGGAGGATTTTATTTCCACGCTCTCAGCAGAGCACTGACCCCAGCTGGCCCCAGTCCTGCTCATCCCTCCGGGGAAACGCTGCTCCTGGGCCAGGCAGGGCGGTGGAAGTGCCCAGGGAGGAGCAGGTGAGGAGACACGGCCTGGATGTGTCAATGGATCAGGGAGAGCCCCGGCTCCAAAACCTGCCCCTGCATCACCCCCAAACCTCCAAACCTCCCCAAAACCTGCCCCTGCATCACCCCCAAACCTCCAAACATCTCCAAAACCTGCCTCTGCATCACCTCCAGACCTCCCCAAAACCTCCAAACGTCTCCAAAACCTCCAAAATGCCCTACAACACTTTCCAACCCCTCCAGAACCTCTCTATCTATTCCAAAACGTCTCCACCACCTCCAAAACATCTCCAAAACCCCTGCAAACTCTCCAAAATCTCTCCAAAACTTCTCCAACACCTCCACACCCTCTCCAAACTCCCCAAAATCTCTCCAACATCTCCAGTACCTCTCCAAAATCTCTCTAATGCCTCCAAAACTTCTCTGACTCCTCCAAAACCCTCCAACCTCCTCAAAATCTCAGGTCTCAAGACCTTCAAAACCCCTTGAGCACCTGCAAAACCTCTCCAGCCTTTCCCAAATCTCTCCAACATCTCTAAAACCTCACTGGAACTTCCCAAATCCGTCCAACACCCTCCAAACCCATCCTATGCCTCTAAAATCTGTCACCTTCCAAATCCCTCAAACACCTCCAAATATCTTCCAACATTTCCAAAATATCTTCAGCACCTTCCAAATTCTCCAACACCTCCAAACTTCTGCAGAATTTCCACCACACCCAAAAACCTGCTATTGCCTCCAAAACCCCTCCAACACCTTCAAACCCCTCTGACTCCTCCAGAACTATTTGAAAATCCCTTTAACACTCTCAAAATCCCTCTGACACCTCCAAAGCACCTGCAACCTCTCCAAACCCCCTTCAACATTCCAAACATCTCCAAAACCCCTCCAGCACCTTCAAGATCTCTCCAAAATCTCCAAAATCCTCTCAAAAACCACCCCAGCATCTCCAGGACCTCTCCAAAATCTCTGCAATGTTTCCTACACCACCAAAACACTCAGATGCCTCTAAAACCTCTCCAACACTTCCAGAACTCCTCTGGCTTCTCCAAAACTCCTCTGACTGCTCCAAACCCCCTTCCAAAACTTCCCCAATATTCCCAACACCACCTAAACCTCTCCAACACCTCCAGAACTCATCTGGCTCCTCCAAAACTCCTCTGACTGCTCCAAACCCCCTCCAAAACTTCCCCAATATTCCCAGCCATCACCAAAACCTCTCCAAAACCTCTCCAATGCCTCCAGAACTCATCTGGCTCCTCCAAAGCTCCTCTGACTGCTCCAACCCCACTCCCAGCCCTCTCCAGCCTGCCCTGCTGAGCCGAGGGTGTCCGTGCTGATCCGAGGCTGGAGCTGCCTGGATTCAGCACCTCAGCAGGGCTCCCAGTGGGATGTGCTGCTGCCGGGCTCGTTACCATGGTGATCATTAAAAGGATAATCTCATTAGCACCGTTTGTCATCCCGGCAGGGCTGTGTGCAGACACGTGCTTGAGGAGCAGGGACAGTGGGGACAGGGATCTCTGAGCCTCCCCAGCCCGGGGACCTGCTGCTCCCACCACTGGGGGGTTTGGGGGGGCTTTTTTGGGGTCTCCTAAAGAGAAGTGGCTCCCTACAGGGAGATTCTCCTTTATTCCACTTATCCCTGCAAAGGCCAAGGATGTGGAACAGCTTTCAGGGATGTGAGGCTGAGTTTTGCAAACCTTTGCTTTAGAAACATCTGTCCCAAGGTAAAGGAATCATAAAGCATCGAATGGTTTGGGTTAAAGGGACTGTAAAGATCATCCCATTCTACCCCTGCCATGGCAGGGACACCTTCCACTGTCCCAGGCTGCTCCAAGCCCTGTCCAACCTGGCCTTGGGCACTGCCAGGGATCCAGGGGCAGCCACAGCTTCTCTGGGCACCCTGTGCCAGGGCCTGCCCACCCTCCCAGGGAACAATTCCTTCCCAATATCCCACCCAGCCCTGCCCTCTGGCAGTGGAAGCCATTCCCTGTGTCCTGGCTCTCCAGGCCCTTATAAAAGGTCTGTGCCCCTCTTCCCTCCAGGCCCCCTTTAGACACACCAAGGTGTCCCCAGTGTCCTTGTGCCTCACACAGCAAACACCAGGTCTCACACAGCCCCATTGGGGACCTCCTGTTATTGATCCATGAAAAACCCTAGTGGGAATTCCACATCAGCCTCCAGCATCACTGGAGCGTGAGGAGGAGCCTGTCCTGGGAATGTGGCCATGCCAGGGCCTGGGCCTGCTTTATCCCATTGTTGGAAGTGCCATTTCTTAAAAAAAATCAGCAATCCCCCAAACCAGTGATTGTGCCAGCCCTCGTTTCAATTTGGGGCTCCTCCATCCCTAGAGAGGGAGCAGCAGTGCTTGGACTGTGCCTGGACCAGCCCCAGGTAGGAGAAGCCATCCATCCCCCTTTTTTTTAAATTTATTTGGTAACTTTATGTTTTAAAAACACAGAAAGAATGGAAATGCCATAGAGCTGAACAGCTGTTTGGGGAGATGAAGGGAACAGGATTTGTGAAAATAATTTGTTACCACGTGGTTTATCTCTCAATTTTTATTACAAACAGGCACTGAAATGCCTGTTCTCCAAGCCTCCTGCACTGCTCCAGCCTTGAATCCAGCCCCTTCAATCCCACATTCAAATATTCATCACATTTAATTGCTTTATTCCCGTTTTGCAGCTTTTGGGTTTTGCCCTCAGGGTGAGTCTGAGCCTCACGCCAACCCAGCAGCTGGCTGTGCTTCCCCTCACATCCCTCCCCTCTGTTCCCATCTCCTTTATTGTTCCTGCCACAAACCGAGCTGTAACTCATTGGGAATGCCATGGAAAAATGAGCATTTTACTGCCCTTCCACCTCATGCAAAGCAATTTGATGAAAAGGGTTAAACTGTGTTTTATAAGTCCAATAAAGCAGCTTGGAAAAGTTTTGTCCACAAAGCCCCACCGCTCCCCACGTCTCCCAAGTTCCTTGGCAAGGAATTTGCTTATTTAGCAAGCTGTAAAAACCCAGCAGGTAAAAATTCCTGAGTACAAATTCCTGAGGAAAGTACAAATGTGGATAATTAATGAAATAAACCCAGCAGAGCCTGGGGGCAGGGCGTTCTTCCCTGGGATGGCTCTGTGGTGTGGGGGGGACACAGGCACCCCCAGCCTGGTGTCCCAGGGGTGGGGGGTGTTTAGCTGGGGTGGAATCCCACCCCATCCCACATCCCTGTGCTAGGCAGGCTGGGCAGGGCCATCCAGGGTGGCCGTGGTGAGTGAGGGACCTTTGTGGCTTTGTGGCCACCACTGTCCTGGCCAGGTATTCCTGCCTCCACTCTGCTCTGCTCCACATCCCACTGGGGTTCATCTGGGGCTATGCTGGGGTTTGGCACTGATTATACCCCTGGGAATGGTTTCCCAATTCCCTTTGAAGGGTGGTTTCTCCCAACCTGGGGCTGAAGGAACCCATGGGGACAGGAGCAGATCCCCAAAGGACACCTGGATGGGGGGCACAGCAAGGCCAAGCTTCAGCCAGGCCTTGTGGGTCTGATGCCTGGAGAGTGTTTGAAAGGGAGCCCCAGAAATTCATCCCAGTGTCCCAACCACCCCTTCCAAGAGCTCCAGAGCCAGAGGAGCAGGAGGAAGCCAGGGCAGTTCTCTCTCTCCCCTCTCTTGCAGGCAGGGAGAAAAGACTCATTCAGGCTGTGGCTTCTTTTGAACCTACACAAAGTTCAGTCTGTCCCAACCTTCCTCCCAGATGTCAGATGCACCCAGAGCACCACAGGATGTCCTGCCCTGCCCTTCTGTGCCTCTCCCTGCTCTCAGCATGGTTTGGTGGGACACCAGCAGAGGTGCAGGTGGTGCTGGAGGGGGATGATGATGGAACCTGGGTTCCTATGGGCAAGCTCTCATCCTGAGGGCTCTGTCCCTCACCAGGAGCTCCTGTGAGGATCTACCAGGAGTCACAGGGATTTGTGACTGGCCTTTTGATCCAATATTGTAGTGGGATTTCATGTAGTGAGGCAGAAGGGTCCCGTGAGCCAAGCCAGGTGTCCTCTTTTTCCAGGAAGCAGAGGGTGGAGGGAGAAGCCTCCATGCCTGGGTACTCTCATCCTCTTCTCTTTTCCTCCAGGTTTCTGCTCCACTCTGCTCAGCCCATTAGCCAAGGTATTAAATTTTAACATTTTTGTTGCTCCTGCAGCGTGTTCCTGGTGAGTGGGTGCCTGGGTGGATGCCAGGGGACTGGGGCACCCGGGGGACCTGATCCCATGGACTCCCTCAGTGCCATCCTGGGGGATGCTGATGCTTCTTCTCCCAGCACCCAAGGACCAGCATGGAAAGAGGATCATTGCAAACACCCTGCACTGCCCCATTGGAGCCAGGCTGGGAGAGCTGGGGGTGCTCACCTGGAGAAGGCTCCAAGGACACCTCAGAGCCCCTGCCAGGGCCTAAAGGGGCTCCAGGAGAGCTGCAGAGGGACTGGGGACAAGGGATGGAGGGACAGGACACAGGGAATGGCTTCCACTGCCAGAGGGCTGGGATAGATGGGATACTGGGAAGGAATTGTTCCCTGGGAGGGTGGGCAGGCCCTGGCACAGGGTGCCCAGAGAAGCTGTGGCTGCCCCTGGATCCCTGGCAGGGCCCAAGGCCAAGCTGGACAGGGCTGGGAGCAGCCTGGGACAGTGGAAGGTGTCCCTGGACATGGCAGGAGGTGGAACAAGATGGGTTTTAAAGTTTCTTCCAACCCAAACCATTCTGGAATTCCATGACTCTGTGAGATAAAATTGGGATCATCAGAGTCTCCTGGGGGAACAGGACCCAAAGCAGCACAGCCAGGAGCTTTCTGGCTATGAGGAATTAAAAAGCCATCGATTTCTGCCATTAGCGGGGGTGTGGCCGGAGCAGACGCCACAGGCAGAGCCACTCACTGAATAATTCAGGGCGAGAGATGACGAAGCCCAAGGACAGGCTGGGGAAGCCTCTCCCTGTTCTGCTCCAGCTCCCCAAGGACATGGCTTTTGCTCCTGTCCCAGGACACTGGGTGTGGGACCAGGGTTCAGTCCCAAGGACCTGGGGGATGTGTGTTGGTCCCTGAGCCGGTCCCAATGGATGGGGAACAGCGACACGTGAGGGCCATGTGAGTCTGGGGGCTCCTGACCCAGCGTGGCCTCCCTGTCCCCCTGGTGCAGCTGGACAGTGCCTGCAGCAATGGTCCATTTTGGGGCTGGGACACTCACCAAGGGGCACAGGGACACTGCTGTGGGGCAGGGACACTCATCAAGGGGCACAGGGACACTGCTGTGGGGCAAGAACACCCCTCCCAGGGCACCGTGGTGCTCCTGTCCCCTGCCCTGTCCCACCGTGCCCACGCAGAGGGGATGGCTCCCACGCCACCTCCTCCTCCACCAGCAGCCACGGGCCACCCACGAGCACCCAGGCTAAGACTGGCAGCCCCGACTGTGCCATGTCCCCTGTGCCACGGCTGGCCAGAGCCTGGGGATGCGGGACAGAGCCCTGGGGGACAGAGCACGGGCTCCTCGCTGACTCGCCGTGCCCCGGGCGGGCGGGCTGAGTTTGCTCGGTCTCGGCCCGTGCTGGCGAGCCCGGAGGCAGCAGCGGGCACCGGTGCTGGAGGCCGGGCAGGCGGCATTGGAAGAGTTAACTCGCAGCCTCGCCGCGGGAGTCGGCAGCTATTAATACTCGCACGCTGCTTTAGCTGTCAGAGCAGCGGCTGCTCTGCCGGTGAGACGAGCCCCGCGGAGCCGCCGCTCCACGACGGCACAACTTTCCCCCTCCGTGGTGTGTTGGGCTGCCGGACCCTGCCGGAGCCCTCCAGACCCTTCCAGACCGCGCTGGATGCTGTCAGACCCCACCTGCTGCGGGGGACACCTTCCGTCACCGCGGCATCGGCGCTGTCCGGTGCCCCGGGGCAGCCGCTCCCCGCGGCCTCTGAAGCACCGCGGCGCTCGGCCGGTGCCTCGGCCCACCCTGCCGGACCCCCGGTGCGGGTGATGCCATCCCAGGTCGCTGTTCGCACCCCCTGAGGACTGGCAGTGCCACCGGCAGGGCGGCGCGATGGGTGCCGGAGTGGCACCGGCCATCGCTGGCCCCGGCGAGAGGGGAACGCGGGGCATGGCACAGCCCGGGGCTGCCTCCGTGCCCGGGCAGCCGCTGGTCCCGGCCGTGTGACGGGCTCCCCGACACCATGGCCCCGGCGGGGCCAGCGTGAGCCTCCGGCCACCGCCGGCACTGGCGAGGAAGATGCCAACACCCCTCCGGCACTGCCTGCCCTGCGGTCGCCCTCGCCCGGGCGCGGTGGCCACCGGACCTGAGCGATGGATTCCTTCTGCTTCGTCTGCTTCCAGAAAGAGGAGCTGCAGCCTCTGCACCTGCACAGGTCAGTGCCACAACCCGGGACAGCCCCGGTGGGGGCAGAGCGCTGGTGGGGACTCGCCATGAGCCCACGGGAGGGCACGGACCGGGAGCGGGACCCCGAGCCGGGCTGGGGACAGTGCGGGCCCGGGCCGTGCCAAAGTTTCCTTGGGAACAGGCGCATCCAGGGGAGTCCGGAGCTGGTGCTGTGCCGGGAGAGCTGCGCGCAGAGCACAGCACGTGTGTCCTGCCGGGACGTGCTTCCCTGGCAGCAGCTCTCCAGGGAACCCGCTGGGCATGCCGTGCCGTGCCGTGCCGTGCCAGCTCAGCGCTGCTGCTGTGCCCATGGGAGCAGTGGGCAGCAGCGTGCGAGCCCACGGCCTCCTGGAGCCATCCCAGAACCACCCCCGATCCACCCTGGAGCCATCCCACCATCCCTGCTCACCTGAGCAGGGTCCTGGGCAGTCTCTGCTCCTCCCTGCCTGGCTGGGGCCGGGGGCCCAGTGCAGTTGGGGGGTCCACAAGGAGAGCCACGAGGCTCCCCGAGGCCTGTCCCCCTGGGCAGCAGCACCGGCGCTCGCCTCCCCCTTTCCCGAAATCTCCTCTCCCATCGGCGCTGCTGAGCGACAGCCAAGGAGAATGTGGCGGTGCCGGAATTAGCCGGGCAGCCGGCAGGATGCGAGGTGTGAATGCTGGCACATGTTGTGCCCAACTGCTCCTCCGTGGCACTGAGCCACTGCCGGCTCCTGTCCCACGCTGCCAGCCCGAGCAGAGCCCCTGCCTGCCCCAGCCGGGAGCCCTCCAGGCTCTGACTGTCCCCAGCGAGCTCTGGGGGGCCTCAGGGCCATCAGCTGGATCAATCCGCGCAGTCTGTCCTTCCACCCGGGTTGCAGGAAGATGTAGGATTTGTTTTGCTGTAAATTATGAGTTTTTGGAGCCTCAGTTCCCTCGAGTCAGTGCCCAGCTGGGGGAACAGGGGTACCAGGGATGGAGAGGGCCTGGGTGTGAGTGCTGCTGGCTGGGGGGGTGCACAGAATTCCCAGGGCTCCTGTCCCACAGCCCAGCCCGGGCTCGGAGCTGGCCAGTGGCATCCAGCCTCTGTCAGGCCGCAGGTGAAATCGTTTGGCATTCTCAGCCAGGGAGGGAGCACCCGGGCTGGCAGTGCGGTGGCCCAGGGTCCCGCGTGGTGGCCCAGGGTCCCACCACCCTGCTCGGGGAGGCACCCATGGCTTGTGCCCAGAGGCTTCTCCCTGTCCTGCCCTGCTTCGAGGTGGGCTGCACTGAGGTGTGTGTGTGTGTGTGTGTGTGTGTGTGTGTGGATGTGTGTGTATGTGTCCAGTCCATGTTGCCACCAGCTTGTCCCTCAGTCTGTCCCCATCCCGTGGGAACGCAGCTGCCATCGCCTGTCACCTCCAGCACAGCCCCAGCGGGGTGGGCTCCCCGGGGTGACAGGAGGTGCTGCCAGAGCTGCTCCCTGCTCTGTCACCGCCCCGGCCCTGGTCCTGCCCCCTGTGCCAGCACGCGCGGGCGCTGTTGGCAGTGTGTCTGTCCCCCATGTCTGTCCCGACGTGTTTGTCCCTTCATGTTTGTCCCCCCGTGCCTGTCCCCACATCTGCTCCCCGTGTCTCTCCCCGTCTGTCCCCTCGTGTCTGTCCTCGCGTCTTTTCCCCTCTGTCAGTCCGCCCGTGTCTGTCCCCGTCCCCCCGTGTGTCTGTCCCCCCGTGCCCGTCCCCGCAGCCTCTAGATGGTGCCAGGAGAACGGGCAGCGAGCGGAGGCGGCGGGCGGGCGGTGCCGGCTGCTGTTGGGGTACCGGGGTGCCGGGGCGGGCCCCGTGGCTCTCGCCGTGCTCCCAGTTCAGTCCCTCCTTCCCCACGAAGAAACCCGTTCTGCTTCTTTTCCCAAGCAGCCCATCCCAAAGAGCCCGCTCCTGTCCCGTTCCATCCCGTGCCTGAACAGCCTCATTGTGCTCCAGGCTCAGCACCATTCCCAAGATCCCCGGTGCTGCCCCGGTCCCGGCCAGGGGATTCCTGCCCTGGGGCGCTGTGCCCCCGCCCGGCTGCTCGGCCCCTGCCAGCCCCGGGAGCCCGGGCCGGGCTCTGGGCCGGGGCAGCCCCGAGGGTCGCCGGCGGGGCTCGGTGTGTGCCCATCACCAGCGGGGCTGTCCCGCGGCTCCCGGGTCCTCCCCTTCCTGACCTTGAGAGCAGCCAATGCCGTTTCTGTGAATTCTGTGAATTCTGTGGATTCTGTGATTCCTGGGAATCTCCTGCCGGCTGTCACCGAGTGCCATGGCAGCAGGCGCACGGGGGGGACACCGAGCTGGGGGGGTCTGAGCCCCTCGCCCCGCGCTCCGGGAACCAGCTCCCACCACCCCTTCCCCTGGGAATCGCCATCCCCTGGGGATGGGCTCTGTCCCCAGGACCGAGGGGAGACCGGG
>VXBI01013416.1:185375-196748 GCA_013397375.1 Toxostoma redivivum | reverse complement strand
GGTGCGGCCCCCGCGGGCGGGCCCCGCCGGAGCCCCCGGGGGGAGCGGGTCCCCTCCGCCTGTGCTGCGGCTCCCGGCGTGCTCCGCTCCCGCCTCCCCTCCCTCCTTCCCTGCGCTGCTCCTTCCCAGCATCCCCGCAGCATCCCTGGCAGGTTCGGCTCCTGTCACCCGAGCGCGGTGGCCGCGGGACCCCGGCCCATGTGGGGCTCAGCCCCTCGGCTCCCGCTCTGACCAAGCGATGGCGAAAGGACAAGCGACCTTCTCGCTCAATTCCGGGGGGATTTGGCACGCTGGGAATATTTTGGGCTTTCCAGGTCATTTCCCGCTGCCCACCCTGTGCAAGCACATCCCACGGCACGAGCCGGATATTCCCTTTCCGAGCACAAATCCCAGGGGCACGCGTGGTCCCTCGGGGAGGCGGGGGCTCTTCGCACGGTTTGGGATTGCACGAGGTGATAAACATATTTGATCTGGCTCCTTTCATCTCGTTAATCTTAATTAGTTATTAATATTCCGGGAGTGCTTTGAAGACCACGAGCTCAGTGCGGGCTCTCCCTGGTACAACTGGTGCTACTATGGCTCAGTGTGCGTGTCACCCACGTGCCACCGAGGGGCAGGGATGCCCCAGAGGGACCCACGGAGCCCCATGGAACCCCCCGGAGTCACATGGAGCCCTGCTGAGCCCCACGGAGGCCTGGCAAGCTGTGAGGAGCCCCAGAGATCCTTAGGGATCTCCACAGGTCCCCACAGAGCCACGCGGGCTCCCACAGAAGCTCAAGGAGCCCTGATGAGCCCCACCAAGCCCTGCCAGGCCCAGCTGAGTGCCAGCTCAGCCCCTGTGCACAGCACCAGGATGGTGACACTGGGAGCTGACCCACGTGCGGGGCGTGTGACACTGTCCCTGCAGCCCCCCCGTGGTCCCTGGGCTGGCTCCTCGGGCAACGGCACCTCCCGCCTGACCTAGAAACAGCCCCGAGCTATAAATAGGGAGAGAGTTGACAGAGAGCTCGGAGGAGCCGCTCGGAACGCGGCGAGCAGGAGCTGCGGGAGCCAGGATGGCACCGCAAGGACAGGCAGGGGACACGGGGCCGAGTGGCCTCGGGAAGGGGCGAGGCTGGAGCCACCCCATCCCTAGCGGCCCCTGGAGCGGCTGTGGCTTCCCCTGGCCCGTGTCTGCTGCTGCAGTGACACAGAGAGGCCCCAGCTCTGCCCATCGCCGGTGACACACAGAGCACCCCAGCTCTGCCCCTGTCCCACGGTTTTCCTCTTTCGCCTTCACTCCTCAGACGCTCTCCCGGCCTGCCCCAGCCCCCGCTCCGNNCTGCCCCAGCCCCCGCTCCGAGCGCCGCCAGCCCCACCCAGCCCACCCCGGCCGGCCGGGTCACTGCGCTCTCCAGCATTTCTCCTCCCAGTCTCATTCCGATGCCTCCACCCCGGTGGGAATCAGCCACACTTGGAGCATCCCAGCCGCAGGAGCCGGGAGCTGTGGCAGGAACCGGGGGGATGGAGGGGAGCGGCCCCGGCAGCCGCAGCCGCCCCTCCGGGGGCTGCCGGGCGGGAGGAGGGTGACAGTCGCACAGCCGATGCCGGCACAAATTGAAGCGCAGTGTCGGAGTGTGATTCAGCCTCTTGCCTTAAAGTCATTCATGAAAAGATTTAATTGCTCCGCATCCTCAGTGCGAGCGCAGCGGAGCCATCCGTGAGTCAGTGCCGATGGCTCCCCGGCCCTCCCCGCTTTGTGGGGTCTCAGGGGCAGGGGGACGGCCCTGCTGGTGTGTGCGAACAGCCCGTTGTCCCCCTCGGAGGGTGGGGCAGCCTCACGACTGTGGGTCCCCCTAAAGTGACATCGCAGAGCGAAGGGACCTGGCACCCAGGACAAGGAAGTCCCCAAGCAAATCCTGGCCTGTGTTAAACATCCCTGCTTGGTGGGCACAGAAGGAAATCCGGGAAGACGAGGTGTGCCCAGGGATGCTCCAAGAGGGAGCACGGTGCCAACCAACCCCTTGCCTTCCTCCGGGAGAGCTGTCACTGTCCCCCCGGCTGGAGGTGCCTGGGAGCTCCTGGTGCCCAGCTCTGGCACCACTTGCTGAAAGTGTTGCCAAATTTAAGGCACCTGAAGGGAAGCTCCCGTGATGTCTTTGCTTCATCTGGCATTCCCTGGCTTGGCCTGGATGTTCCCACCATTCATGAGCCGCAGGGGAAGCCACATACCCTGTACACATTGAGGAACAGCATTTTGGGGGACTGTCTGTGCCATGGTGGCCATCACCTGTGCCATGGTGGCTCAGGTTGCCCAGAGAAGCTGTGGCTGCCCCATCCCTGCACATGTCCAAGGCCAGGTTGGATGGGGCTTGGAGCAGCCTGGGATGGTGGACGGTGTTCCGAGCCGGAGGCTGGAACGAGACGATCCTGAAGGTCCCTTCTAACCCAAACCATTCCCTGACCCAGGGTGGGCATCACCCACACCACGGGCGCATCACCTGTGCCAAAGGAGCAGGAGCAGAGTCTCGGGGGCTCCAGGACAGCAGGGCCCAGGGAAGCAGCAGGACATGGACCTGTGCTTTGGCATTCCGGCTGCACAGTGCTGGTGACCCCCGGATGCTCCAAGTCGGGGTCCTGGGGTGGGGTAGGGTGCGAAGCCACCACCCCCTGCGGGGCACCGCTCCCATCCCCATTGTCCCCAGCGCCGTGGTCTGCTCCGAGCCGAACCCGCGGTACCGGAGCTCCGCACGGGGTGGGAAGGGGGCGGCTCAGCCCCGACCCCCCTTTTTCCTGGGCTGCTCCCGCACCGACTCCCCCCGGCTACATCGGGGGGGCGGGGACAAGCAGCGCCCCGCATCCCGCATCGCTCATTCCGCATCCCCCCATCCCCGCGGGGCCGGCGGCGGAGCCCTCCCGCTCCTCCCGCTCCGCGCTCCCTCCCCGGGGCGGCGCCGGTGCCGGTGCNATGAGGATACGGGGATGGGGGTGCGGGGGGCGCTGCCCGCCCGGTACCGAGGCCGCCCTTTGTTTGCCCACACGGCGCGGGGAGGGGACAAAACCCCCATGCCGGTACCAGCGGCCCTCCGGGATGAATGGAGCGGGGTGGGCACCGCGCGGTGCGGGCGCTGCCCCCGGGATCGGCCTCTCCGCCCCGGGTCCCTCCTGCGGCCGGTGGCACCTGCGCCCCGGGCGGCCCCGGTACGGTGAGGGAGCGAGGGGGAGGGACAGGGACAGAGGGGCGTGAGTGACACCGAGCGCTGCTGGGGCCGCGGGGCTGGTCCTCGGGGGCTCCCGGCGGGTTTGGGGGTGTCTGGAAGGGTACGCTGAGCTGGGAGCAGGGGAAGGGGAGAGCAGGGAGAGGCGGCCTCAGGGGCAGCTCAGGCCGTGTCCCCTCGTGTCCCCTCATTGTGTCCCCTTGTGTTCCCTCATCGCCTCCCCATCTCATCTCCCCTTGCTTCCCCTCATGTTCCTTCACCTCCCCTTGTCTTCCCTCACCAGCTTCCTGTCTTCCCTGTTACCTCTCCTCACGTCCCCTCATGTCCTCCTGTCATCTCCCCTCACGCCCCGTCCATCATCTCCCCTCGTTTCCCCTCATTGTCTCTCCTCATCGTGTCCTCTCTTGTCCCCTCGTCATCTCCCCGTGTCATCTCCTCTCGTCATCTCGCCTTGTCTCCCCTCGCATCCTTTCACCACCTGTCCCCTCCCGTTTCCTTGTGTCCCTTCACCACTCCCCTGTCTCCCCTTTCACCTCCCCTGCTGTCCCCTGCTGTCCCCCGGCGGGTGCGGGGCCGGCCTCCATCGCACCCCGGCTGTCCCCGGTGCAGCGGGGAAGGGGGACCGTGACCCACTTTCTGCAGCTCCGGCCTCGCTGCCGCCGTGGCCGCGGGCGGGCGACGCCAGCCAGGAGCCCCAGCACAGCTCGGGGACCGGGGACAGGGCGGCCCGGCCTCGGCACCCCTCTGTCCTGGACCCACGGGAGGCAGAGGTCACAGCTGGGTGTCCGTGTGCCAAGCGCCCGACCTGCCCGGTGTCACCGTGTCACCGTGTCACCGTGCCCGGGGTCTGCGGGAGGAGACCATGGCAGAGCTGGGAGCATCCTCCTTCCTGGGAGCATCCCAGGCGATGCCCGGGCTGCACGGGGCACATAAAGCCCTTGGAGTGGAGTCAGGACTGGGTTTTGTGGCAGAGGGACGTGTCCCTGCTGTCGCCAGGAGCGAACGGGGCCGTGGGCTCGGGCAGGTGCCGCTCGGGGCGTTTGTCTTTGCAGATCCCAACCGTGCAGTGCTGCCGGCGCTGGCGGAAGAGTTTTGGGAGGGAGATGATGACAGGCTGATGAAACCAATCAAACAATGAAGTAATCATAAATCCCCGGTGCTGGCGGCGAAGGCGGGAGGAGCTGCACGCTGGAGGAGCTGAGGTCCTAACGAAGCCATCCTGCTCGGCTGCAAAACCCCGGGAGGCCGAAGCACTGAAAGGCAGCCAAGGTCCTGACACTGGGGCCGATGGACAGAGACAGCCCCGTGTGGATGAGGGCAGGGAAAATCCTGCTGGCAGCTCCGGGAGAGCAGTGCGGAGGGCACAGGGAGGAGCGGTGCCTCCCCCGGGAGACTCCTGGCATTGCTTTGTTTGCTCTTCCCGAATTGGTCTGTGAAACCTGAATCCTGGGAGCAAAGGCTGAGGAAGCTTGTCACAGGCTGCTGGCCAGGATGGGAGATGGCTCCTGCAGCGGGGGACACCATGGATGGGTGTGACAGGGCCTGACCCTGCCCTGCAGCTGGAACATCTGCACTGGGGGAGCAGCTCCTGCGACTGGGAGCCCGTGCCTGGCTGGGCGCTCATTGGCTTTGCTGAAGACAATCCTGCTGCTCTGGTCTAGGCAAGGAGCTGGTATGACAATTGCTGGATAACTTGGAATTCAGTGCCAATTCAGTCCTAAACTGAGGGCACTGGGGAGTGCCAGTTGCTGCGGGTGCTTCGGTGGAGCTTTGGGGCTGGATCCGGTGGTGTCCGTGGTGCTCCAGCGTTTCCCGGCGCTGTCCCACTGCTGTGGAGCCAGCTGGACATGGAGACGTGCCCCACCATGGCCTCTTCCAGGTGGCTGCTCCCCCTGGGCTGCAGGATGCTGGCAGAGGGGCTGTCCCCAAAGCACTGCCAGCAGCCAACGTCCCCGTGCCGTGTGTGACCAGCCACCTCCTGGACACACTCTACTTGTCCTGAGTGCCTCTGGATGGCCCTGGGGGGGCACGTGGATACAGGAACCCTTTCCTTGTGCCTGTTCTGCTGCTTTAGGTGAGGTGGGAGGTGGTGGCCGGCCTGGCTGGAGGCTGCCTGGCCATGGTGGGTGCCAGTGGCTCTGAGCCTTGGTGACATTCCTGTCCTGCCCCCGCAACCACGTTGTCCTCGTTAGGCCAAGGTGCCTTTGCGAGCCCTCCCTGGGCTCCAGCGTGCCACAGCCCCTGGGAAGCACAGCCCATATCTGGTGTGCAGGTCCCAGTGGCACGGAAGAGGAGAGGATGTCCCTGGAATGGGGTCAGGCAGGAATGGAGTTGGCAGGGGCTGGAAATGGAGTGGGGCCCTGGGAGGCAGCAGCTCAATGTGAGGCATGGCCAAGGTATCCCTGGCCCCTCATTCCAGTGACAACAGGGTGGTGCTGGCATGTGGAGAACTGGGAGAGGGGATGGCTCTGGCAGGGCCCAGGGCATGACTTGGCTGGCTCAGTGTGTTGTTTAGGGGAGGTTTGGAAGCTGGTTGGGGTGTGGAGGGAGGGAGGCCCCTCCTGAGGGATGTCCTGGCCTCCAGCCTGCTGGGCTTGGGTGGCAGTCAGTGTTAACTGCTCATAACGGAGCGTTTGGGGATGGGAATGGGGAAAGATCAAAGCTCTGCCAAGTGCAGGGACAGAGCAGTGTGGGCCTGTGCCCATCCCACTGCTGCATTTCACATTGCTTCCCTCTTTAAAAAGGAATCTGGGTTTTGCAGAGCCCCTACCTTGCATAAGTTTTTCCTTCATTTTCCAAATTCCTTGCCCCAGAACAGCCCACGGTGCGAGTCCCAGCCCCTGGTGCTCACCCGTGCATCAGGCTCAGCCCAAACCCTTTTCCTGTAGCCTCCCTCAATAACCGGGTTGTTTTTCTGTCAGACTCTGATGTGGCCAGAAGGATTTTTCCCCCCCCTTTTCCCTCTTAATTTCCGAGCAGCCGCTGCTCCAGCAGCCTCCTCAGCGGGAGCCTGGGGCAACTCTCCCAGGCGGCCTCTGCTCCTCTCAATGAGCTCCTAATGAGTTTGCAATTAGTTATCGGCAGAGCCGCTGTGCCCAGGGCTGGGCGTGCGGCGGAGCGGGATGCGGAGCAGGGCAAAGCATCCTCCGGCAGGGACCAGCGCTGGGGCAGGACTGTCGGTGCCAGCCTCGGCTCCTGGCAGGATGCTGCGCTGTGGAAATGGGATAATGCCCTTCCGGGATGTGCTCCACGGGGCTGGGGATGGAGCCGGCAGGTTTGGGAAGAGGAGCGGCAGCTGCCGACGGGAGACGAGTGGCTGCCTATAAATACCTGCCAGGGAGCAAGGAAGAGGTGGGTGGATTATCCTCCTCACTCAATGAGATAAACGGTTCTGAAGCTTAAACACAGAACAATTTTAGTCTGAATAGTAGGAGAAATGGCTCGGGATGCGGAGATGACGGCAGGAACCGCCTGTGGCGAGCGGCAGGTCCCGGGGCCACGTGGCAGCAGCTTCGCTGCCTCTTTGTCACTCCCGGGATCCTGAGCCCGGGGGGGCTTTGCCAGGACTCGGATGGGAAGCTCATCCTCCCTCCCTGCTTGGGAAAGCTCCTTCAGGAACCCTGGAACTGAGCTGGAATGGTGTGTCTGTGTGCCTTCGGACATGGTGCTGGCTCTGCCAGGGTTTTGGGGCGGGAGAGGAGTTGGGGTGCTGGGAAAAGGCCCCGTTCTGTCTCTGGAGGGACCAGATGTGGCTGCACAGCTGCTCCTCGGTGTCACTGGCCCAGCTGCAGAAGGATGTGGGACCTCAACCCTGGCCAGGCCAAGCTGGTGGCATCTCCTGCCACACTGGCACTGCCATCCCTCCATGTCCTGCTGCTCCCCATCCCTGCTGTCCCTGGGAGCGCACGGAGCTGGAACCGAGCTCTCGCTGCCTCCTGCTGCTGCCCCGCTTCGCTGCTCGCGTCAAACCCAACATGTTTTCAAAAGCCTTTCAATTTTTAATGAAAACTTCTGCGTTTACACTTTCCTTGGTCTCGGCACGTCGGTATTTTGGTCACTGCTGCTGTTTGGCTTCTCCTGGGATCGGCGGTGGCCCCGTGTTGCCGTTAGCCCTGCCGAGGCAGGGTTGTTGTTGGAGCTGGCCGTGGCACTGCGGCAGGATCCCAGCACATCCCAATCCCTGGCAGCACATCCCGGTGCCAGCTGTGCCAGCCCACGCCGCAGCACGGGACCTGACTTGGCATCCCTGCTTCCCATGGATGTTCCTCGGTTGCTGCTTGGGAAGGAGACACCTGGAAACCCCAACAGGCTGAGCCAAGGGGAAAAACAAACAGCCCTTGACTTGGAGAGCACTTCCACAAGCTGCCAGTCCTCCCTCTCCTCTCTCCCATCCAACCAGCGGGGTTTTTCCTCAAACCCAACCTTCCCGACTTGAATAATTGCATTTCAACGCCGGTTAATTAAGGGACATTGATGAGTGCAATCGTAAATCCAAGCGTAGCCGGAATTCTTCGTGCAGGATGCTGGGGGCTGTTCCCAGTCCTGCCTCCAGCGAGCTGCTGCTGATCCACCTCCACCTCCAGCACCCAGACACTGAGATGGTGCTCCTCTGCCAAGGGGCCAATGAAACACTATGGAGATGAGCTGCTTCGGAGATCTTATGAGTCAAACTGTTACATTTTTGGAACATCATGATGTTGAAGTTCCTTTTCTATTTTTTCCCCAACTTCCCAGGGAAAAAATATAACTATAATAAGTGAAAAAGCTGAGCTTTGGTTTGGGATGACAGGCAGCATGGTGGGGGGAAGGGAGGAAGGGAGGAAGGAAGGAAGGAAGTTGGAGATCTGACTCAGCCGTATTGGGAAGGGGCTGGGAGGATCCTTGTGTGGGATCCTGACTATGGGGTGCTGCAGGTGCTTTGTGGGGTGTCTGGCACCATTTGGGGTGGCTGTCACAGCCACTGCCTGGGTCTCAGCCCGTGGGCACCACCTCAGCTCTCTCTGTCCATCCTCACCCACCTGCAGCCCTCCCACGTCCCTGCCTGCCCAGGGTTTGTGCTTGTGCAGTGATGGAGGGGGAGGCAGTGTCCTGAAGACATCAGAGGAGGTGCTGGGGTGGTTTCACTGCTGTGGTGGTGTGGTGGGTGACTCTGAGCTTGGATCTTCTCGTGGGAATGGTCAGAGTGAGGAGAAAACCATCCCTGGTTTGTTGGGAGTGAGGAATGTTGGTGCTGTGTCCATGTGCTGCTGGCTGGGCTGGCCTCTGCTCTGCTTTGGTGAGATCCCACCAGGAATGCTGCATCCAGCTGTTGGTCCCCAGCACAGGAATGACATGGATATGTTGGAGCAAGTCCAGAGGAGGCCACAATGTGATTATTGGGATGGAACACCTCTGCTGTGAGGAAAAGCTGAGAGAATTTGGATTGCTCAGCCTGGAAAAGAGAAGACTCTGGGGAGACCTTAAAGCTCATTTCAGTGACTTAAGGGGCTCCAAGAGAGCTGGAGAGGGACTGGGGACAAGGGATGGAGGGACAGGACACAGGGAATGGCTTCCACTGCCAGAGGGCAGGGCTGGATGGGATATTGGGAAGGAATTGTTCCCTGGGAGGGTGGGCAGGCCCTGGCACAGGGTGCCCAGAGAAGCTGTGGCTGCCCCTGGATCCCTGGCAGGGCCCAAGGCCAGGTTGGACAGGGCTTGGATGTTGGGAGAGATGTGAGGGAGGGATTTGCTGCAGAGCCATTGTGTCCTCCTTGGTGCCTGGGCATGGCCCTGGTTCTGCTCTGGAGCTGGAATACATCAAGCAGCCCTGGCTGGTGTGAGGCTCAGCTCTGAAGGGGCTCAGTCCTGGACAGGGCTGGTTCTTAGGGACCCCTCTGGGGACACAGCAGCAGAGGGGACCCCCAAAGGGCCTTAGCTCCTGTCCTGCACCATGGCTGTGAACACACCAGGCCTGAGAAAATGTGTCCATGTGTGTGTCTCTGTTTGTATCCATGTGTGTCCCTGTGTGTCCTTGTCCCTGTCTCTGCCATGCCTGGAGCCCTCCCTTTGCCCTCAGACATCCCCCATGGAGGCTGGAGCATCCCCTCCAGAGCCACAGGGGTTGGTGGCCCCTGGGAACACAGGGGTGGGGGCTGCTCAGTGCCCCTTTGCAAGGAGCTGTGATGGATGGGATGGGATGGGATGGGATGGGATGGGATGGGATGGGATGGGATGGGATGGGATGGGGCACAATGGCTCTGCAGGCCCCACGGAAGCAGTGCCACCTCTGCCTTGCAGCGCAACCATGAGCACGGGCTCGATTGAGCAGGAGCCATCACGCAAGCTGGGCTGCTGCGGGGTGCCCCTGATCACCGAGGACATGCAGTCCCTGGCCATCCGCACCCTCTCGGGCACCGACATCACCAAGCACTATGACCTCATCCGCGAGCTCGGCAAGGGCACCTACGGCAAGGTGGACCTGGTGTCCCACAAAAGCACAGGTGAGGGGAGCGGGGCTGGGAATGGGGGGCCTGCTCTGCCCCAGCCCAGGGCTCACCCCTGTCCCTGCCATCCACAGGCACCAAGATGGCCCTGAAGTTCGTCAACAAGAGCAAGACAAAGCTGAAGAACTTCCTGCGGGAATTCAGCATCACCAACACCCTCTCCTCCAGCCCCTTCATCATCAAGGTCTTTGACGTGGTCTTCGAGACCGAGGACTGCTACGTCTTCGCTCAGGAGTACGCCCCCGGTGGGGACCTCTTTGACATCATCCCGCCTCAGGTGGGACCCCAGCAGCTCCCTGGGAGGCTCTGTGGGATGTGGGGCTCAGGGGGTGCTGGGAATGCTGCCCCTGTGCTTTGTGCCCATGTGGGAGGGGGTGCAGGTGCAGGGACCGGGCAGCCCTGTCTGGGCTGGGCTTGACCACAAGCACCTACAAACAGGTGTGGGACCCATCACCCATCCCCTGGGTGGCCTAAGGTCTATCACCTGTCCTCAGGATGCTCTGAGACCCATCACCCTTCTCCTGGGGAAGTTGTGGCTGCCCCATCCCTGGAAGTGTCCAGGGCCAGACTGGATGGGGCTTGGAGCAACCTGGACTAGTGGGAGATGTCCCTGTCCAGGGCAGGGGGTGGAACTGGGCGATCCTTAAGGTCCCTTCCAACCCAAACCATCCTATGGGGAGCCTGAGACCCACCACCCATCCCTTGGGTGGCTCAGGACCCACCACCATCCCCTGCTTAGCCAGATAAAAGCACCCATGACCATCAGACCAGAGATGTGGGGGCCCGGGCTGATGGCCCCCCCCAGGGCTCATGGAGGTGGCTGACACCGTGTCCCCCCGCAGGTGGGGCTCCCCGAGGAGCTGGTGAAGCGCTGCGTGCAGCAGCTGGGCCTGGCCCTCGACTACATGCACAGCAAGAGCCTGGTGCACCGGGACATCAAGCCGGAGAACGTGCTGCTCTTCGACCGCGACTGCCGCCGCGTCAAGCTGGCGGATTTCGGCATGACCCGCAAGGTGGGCTGCCGGGTCAAGCGCATCAGCGGCACCATCCCCTACACGGCGCCCGAGGTGTGCCAGGCCGGCCGCGCCGAGGGCTTCGCCGTGGACACCAGCATCGACGTCTGGGCTTTCGGGGTGCTCATCTTCTGCGTCCTCACCGGGAACTTCCCCTGGGAGGCGGCGGTGGCGTCCGACGCCTTCTTCGAGGAGTTTGTGCGGTGGCAGAAGGGGCGGCTGGCGGGGCTGCCCTCGCAGTGGCGGCGCTTCACGGACAGCGCCCTGCGCATGTTCCAGCGCCTGCTGGCCCTCGACCCTGAGAAGCGCTGCCCCGTCAAGGAGGTTTTCTACTTCATCAAGTGCGACCTCATGGCCGAGGTGCGGTGCCGGCCCTCGTACCGCTCCCGCAAGCACGCCAGGGACAAGCTCCCGGCCGGGCCGCACTGCCACGAGCCCGGCGGCTCCTGCACCCCCGCCCCGCTCAAGAGGACCGTCCTGACCGAGGGGAGCGGAGCCCGCGGCGCCGAGCCCGGCGCAGCCGCCCCGGGCACGGCGAGCAGGACAGACGGACGGCAGGACAAGGGCAAGGGGCAGATGGTCCTGGCCACAGCAATAGAGATCTGCGTGTGACGGCGGCTGCGCGCCCCGCCCCGTGCCCCCGCCCCGGGGACAGGGATGGGGGAGCGCATCCTGGCGGGG
>VXBI01013416.1:95217-185245 GCA_013397375.1 Toxostoma redivivum | reverse complement strand
AAAAAAAAAAAGGAAAAGAAACACAATCGAAGAGGAAAAGGACAGAACTGACTGCGCTCTGTAGCGCCGAGGATGCCGATCCCCCCGTCCCGCCTGGGCGAGGCCAGGGGCACCCACAGCCCTGCTACGGCTGTGCTGCCCCTCCAAGGCTCTCCCCAGCGTGGCCGTACGGGGACGGCTCTCCCAGTACGGGGAGGAGGAGTCGGGGGCAATGGGTGGTGGGTGCCCCACTGGCTCTGCCCCCACCCCGCGCTCCACCCCTGTCCGGGGAGCGGCGAGGCCGATGACCCTGCACCGTGGAGGAGGCCTTTGGGGAGGTTTGGGTGGGTGGTGATTTGCCCTCTTCCGCTGGTCCCTGCCGCGCTGCTGGGGACCGGGAGGGAATGGGGAGGTGGGTGACGGGGAGTTGCCGGCAGCCCCGGACCCCCGGCAGCCCCGCCTGCCTCCCTGCCGTGGGAGGTGCTGGCAGCCATTGATGTAGCAAGTGTCCCTGTCTGTGTGTTTGTGTGTCCCTGCCAGTGGCAGCCCCTGTCCCCTGCCCCGCCCCGCACGGCTCAGGCCCTGCCGGAGGGATGGGTCCCTCTGGCCGGAGCTGCGCCCGGGCCTGTGCCCGGCGGGCGCGGTGCCGCCATCCCGGCAGGTTGGATGCTCGGGGCCGGGCTGGCTCTGCCGTGCTGGCGTCCCCGTGGTCCCTCTTTGTACCCAGGGACGGGAGGAGGTGGCAGCGGTGCCCCCCAGGCTGGCCTGCACAGCCCGGGAGCAGGGCAGGGAGCTCCGAGTGGCCTCCCGCGGGCCCGCCCGCTTCTCCGTGCTGTCCCCATCACCCCTCCTTGCTGTCACCCCTTCCCCAAAGCTGTCACCCTCCCCTGGGGCTGGCGGGGAAGCGGCAGCGGGATCGACCCTGCCGGGGCTGGCTGCGGCGTGGTGGCAGCAGCCACTGGTGGCCCCTTAGTGACAAGGTCCTGGGGTGTGTGTGGAGGTCCCACCTTCCCTCCTGGATCTGGGCACCCAGCAGAGCGGGGAGCTCACCCCACCGCGGCGGTGGGGAAGCTGTGGGGGCACCCCAAGGCAGGAGCACCCTGCTGTGGTTCGGGCTTCCCTCCCATGGGGTGGGTGCCGTGGGGCCGCCCCGGTGCCCCAATTCCCCACAAAGGGCTATAACGCTTTCCAGCAGCAGCAGCAGCAGCAGCAGTTTACAGAGCAGGGGCCGCCCCCAGCCCCCGCCGTGCCCCCGTCCCCGGCACCCCCCGGGCCCGGCGTTAGACGTAGCATTGCCCCACGTAGAGAGCTAGGCACCGGTTTTACTCCTCTTTGCCTTAGGTCCCTCGATGTCCTCGATCTTTCGTGCAATAATGTAGATAAGGGATCCCGGGCGCCCCGGGAGGGCTCGGTGGCACCGCCCGGGGTGTGTCCCAGGGGGTGCCCGGTGTGATTTCTGTCCCCGTCGAGGTCGCTGTGTCCGTAGGTTGTCAGGTTTTTATTTCCAGTTCCCTCAGCTGTCGGGTTTCAGACCTTCTTCCCGTAGGAGAGGCTGTAGTGTCACAGACGTTACCTCAGTTTGTCACTGTTGAAAAGGATTTAAAAAAACCACAACTGAAACCATAAAAAATTACAAAATACATAGTTATAAAAGCAACAAAAAATTTCTCAATGGCGGTGACGACTTTTTTTTTTATTATTATTAACTGAAGGAAACGTGATGCTGCTTGTGCGGGGGTGGAGGGCGCGGCCTCTGCCCTGCCGTGGCCTCAGGAGTGGCTGTCCCTCCACTTTCCCCCTGTCACCATGGCCACCCCGGGAAGGGAGAGGAGGGATGTGGGGAGCAGCACCCATGGGTGGGGGGCACCCAGCAGCCCTCGGTGCAGCCCCCTCCGAACAGCCAGGGCTGCCTGATGCCAAATGTATTCCAGCCACGTCCGCAGGCTAATTTCAATTTCCTGGTAATTATGCAAATGAATGTGGATTTAATTAAGGGCAGATTTCATTAAAGTCTTCTTGGGGAAATGAGAGCAGGGTGGGGGAGAGCGAGGAGGAGGCGGCGGCAGGGAAGCAGAGATGAAGGCAGCGCCTGCCCCGGAAGATAAATGGCCCCAGGGGATGCGGAGGGGATGGACGGGATCCTTTGGGAGTGGGGACCCCACTGCAGGAGGCCAGAGCAGTGCGGGGATGGATGGATGGATGGATGGATGGATGGATGGATGGATGGATGGATGGATGGATGGATGGAGCCCGGGCAGTGCAGGAGCCCCGGTGCATCCCCAGCCCCGCTCCGGGGGCCGGGCAGCGAGTCCCGCTCATCCCCTGCTCCAGCAGCGATGGCTCCCGGCTCCTTCCCACCAAGGCAGGGAAAGCATTGCTCTGACACGTGATTCGTATTTTTCTCTTCCTCGGCTAAAAATACAGATTTGGCCACCCCGAGAGGTCTAGGAAATCAATGTCATTGTCACCAGGCGCTGGCTGGCAGGACTCTCCCCTCCCCGATCCAGACAAAAAAGGGATCGCTGCCATTTGACGTCTCCGAGCCGAAGCGTTCGCGCGGCTCCAGCGGAGCTGCCTTTAATCCAAAGTGAAATGGGGCTAATTTTATCCCAGCAAGGTCGGGATGCTGCGAGCCCGGCAGCGCCGGAGGGACAGGAGCTGCTTGTCTCCAGGCAAAAGCTTCAGCCACAAAAAGCGGAGCTAAAGTTTGCCAAGCCACCACCTGCAGGGCAGAGGTGTCACCTGCCCGGCAGAGCCGCAAGCTCCCCGCCTCCCATGCGGGTTTGCTCCCCGGTTCGGCCGGGAAGGCGGCCCCGACATCCCGGGGTCACGGCCGCTGACCTTGGCAGTCCCCGGGCAAAGGATGAGCAACACAATCCCTGCTCTGAAAGGAAAACAATCCTGGATTTGGACAGATCCTGGAGGAGCGGAGGGAAGAGGGATGGGGTGGCAGGTGTGGATGGTGTGGGTGTGGGTGCAGCATCCCGTAAAACCCGATCCTTCCGAGCTGGGAAGGCCAGGAAGGCCCGGCTGTGACACTCAGCTGCTGATCCCGCCTTGGATTTCATCCACCCCTCGGTTCCGGAGCTGGATTGTGCCCGGTTTTCCTCACAGACACTTGGTGAGGCACTGCAGCCTCAGCTAAAACACTGGGGGTTGGGAGTAAAAATAACTGAGAATGATCCGCTCGTTGGGAGCACAATGATCAACGCCAAGCTGGCATTGCACGAAGTCCCACCCCGAGCGCAAACAAACCCTTTAAAAGGTAATATTTTGCCACTAGGATGGTGCTTCAGCTCGGTGCTGACTCAGGAGGGGCCGTGGGATGAGCAGGGAGCTCCCACGCATCCCGAACAGTGCGGGCAGCTCGGGGTCCGGGCTGCCGGGGGCTTCCCCAGCCCGGCTCGGGGACACGGGGGACGCCAGCCCGGCGTGGGGGGCATCCATTAAACTGCGCTTCTCGGGGCTGATCCGCTCTCTAGAACTTCCAAAAATAGCGGCGGCACCGCGCTGGAATGGGCGTAGGGAGGAAGTGTGACTCATGTGGCACCAGGCACCCCGGCGGAACCGGGCGGGAGCCCGAGCGGGGATGCGGGAATGATGCGGGAATGCGGCAGGAATGGCAGCAGGCACGGGGACATCCCGATGCTCTTTCTGCCCACGGAGAGGACGCAGCTCGGGCTCGTCCCTGCCTGTCCTTCCCGCGGGGACCCGCTGCCATTCCAGCTGCCAGGGATGATGGACACATGTCAGTCAAGGCCTGGCAGCGGCCAGCGGGAATGAGCTGCTGGAGACAGACAGCAAAAACTGTCCCGAGGTGGGGAAAACGCAGCATGGCAAGGTTCAGCAGGCCCTGGCTGGAAGCAGAGGTGACCTTGTGTGACATCTAGCCACCTCTGGGAGGAGGGCGAGCAGCGCTGGCTGCACCTCCAGCCCCAGCCCAGCTCGCAGCACATCCGTGCGTGCTGGAAAGAGCCCTGTGAGCATCCCACGGGAGCAGCTCCCGGGCAGCCCCCGCCAGGTCTGGCTGCCTCTGCTGCAGCCCCGGGCAGCCGGGGATCTCTGCTCCGGCACAGGGAAGGAAGCAGGAAGCTCCTGCGGGAATCTGCCCCCATCTCCCACCTGGCCCCGTGCTCCCCACCACGGCTTTGGACACAAAGAACACCCAAAGGTGTTCTTCCCCCATGGAAAAGGCAGTGTTTTCAGCAGGGTCCTGGCTGATGGATGGGTGGGGGTGTCAGCTTTGGGAGGAGGGGGTTGATGGCAGTTTTGGGGTGCGGGGAGGTGCCAGGCCCCGGGGGGGGGGGGCCCGGGGAGCACCCCCAGCCCTGAACACCCCCACCCTCAAAGGGATGGGCTATGGGCTCAGGCTCGCCGGCCTCCCACGTTGCCATGACAACTGCAGCATCCCAGCTTGGCAGGGATGGGAAATCTCCTCCATCCCATCACCACCTCGCCCGGACATGGCTCTGGATCTGGCACAGGCAGCATCCCAAACCCACGGAGGAGCACGAGGTGCAATTCCTGCAGGCTCTGAGGGCTGGGCCATGCTCCTCCTTCCTGCACAGCCCTCCCAGAGCCACGCGGCTGCCAGGGCAGGGGCAGGAGAGATTTCTGGCTTTTCAGATGTGGATCTTCCCATGCCAAACCCTTCCACCTGCTCTGCATTTGTGGGGTCCTGGCAAGCAGAGCATCCCCCAGGCTGCCCTCACACCTTTCTGTCTTCTCTGGGGGGGACAAAGTGGGCAGTGAGCTCCCAGATCACGGACCCTGCTCCCGCAGTTGGCCCAGATTTGGGGGCAGCAGAGCCAGGGGTGTCTCTGGGCTGGTGTTACTCCATTAATAGGAGCATCCTCACTTGCTCTCTGCAGCCTCCCAACCACTCAGCTCCGAGCCTGGAAAGATCCTGAGCTAATTCCTTGCTGACAGAAGTGGCACAGGGCTGGGGAGAAGCTTAGCTCCTCATCTCAGAGGCTGCTGCACCTCCACAAAAGTCGCATTTGAAGAGCATTAATACAAGATTAATCGAGGTTTTAATAAACAGTGAATCGAGCGCTAATGGAGCCCAACTTGTAAGCCATGTGTAACACCCCGGGGGCTTAAAGGCATCCAGAACACGGCTGGAACATGCTGAAAGGGGATGTTAATCACCTTGTAGCCCTGAAGACACAGCAGGGGAAGGGAATTTTAGGGGAAAGGCTGCAGGTGAGCCTGGGGCACGACCTCACCCCTCCCACTGCTTCAGGACACGGGGATTTACAAGAGCTCCCCCCACCCCAGCCCTGGCACGAAGACAGGCAGAGGAATTTGGGACACCTGAGTGCCCCGGGGCTGGAGCCACAATGAAGCAAGGCCAGCTTATAAGGGAGGGCCAGATGTGCCCTGGAGTGGGGTTATCCCCAGTCACAAATTAAAGGGTGGGAACTGAGGACCATTTGGGGTGGACAAACCCTGCAGCTGGCCTGGGGGCCCTCTCCTGGGGCTCCAGGAGCCCATCAGCACCTCCCTGGCTGAAGCTGCTCCCAGATCAGATAATCCCAGACAGGGATTTACATTCCCTCCATCACCTCCAGCTCCCTCAGCCTCTGCTGGCCTCACTCCAGTTTGTGGCACCTCTGCAGTCACTGCAGGGCCAGGCCTGGTCGGAGCAGCAGTGCCAGGAGCCTTTCCCAAGGACCAAGTACCCCGTGAGCATGGCTGGGTCATGTCTGCCCCACAAGGCTGGCCAGGATAACTGGTGTGTGCCAGGGCTGGCTGCCTGCCCCAGGCTGCCCAGACAACTGTCCTGGCTTCAGGGCCAGGGGGACTCCAATATTTGGAGGCTGCCAGCTGTGCTGGCTGTGGGCTGGACATCGACTCTGGCTGTGGCTGTGTGGGAGCTCAGCAGCTCAGGATGGATGGGCTGGGGTGGGTTAGTGCTCAGGAGCTTCTCAGGGGTCTTTAGTTTGCTCCATAGCACCTCAATCCCCTCCGGGTGTTTGGGTAGCCCCCTGTGGGGCAGGGACCCCAGGACTGAAGCAGCCCAGGATTCTCTGTCAGGAGCTGAACACCATCCTGGCTTCCAGGATTTTGGGAAGGACAGGCCTGGGGACCAGCACAGCAGTCCCATTTGTCTCAGAGTGACTTCCCAGCAGGATGAGGCTGTGAGTCCCTGCCCAGCTTTTTACCATTCCTGGGAGCCACTTGTTCCTGCTGCTCCACAGTCCTCAGGGAGACACTCACTGGCCAGTCTGCTGTGAGAGGGAATCAGCCAGCAGCAGCTCAGGATCTTGTGCCAGAGCTCTGGAAAGGAAGAGCTCCACATGCAGTCACCACTCAGAGCTGGGGTTGCAGCTGGGGGTGTTAAAGGCTCCAGAGCCCCACGAGCTCCTGTGAGGAACAAGCCAAAAGCACTCCCCAGTCTCCAAGCAGTGGCTGCCAGCTGAGGCAGAGGAGCAGGGACATTCTACCCCACCCTGCTCCCTCTTTGTGTCACTTGCAGTCTCTCAGGTGTCAGTGCTGGTAGGTCACATCACAGCATCCAGGTCACAGAACTGCAGAATAGTTCAGCTTGGAAGAGCCACTGGAGCTCATCTGGTCCCACCCTGCTCCAGCAGGGTCCCCCATGTTGCTCAGGACTGTGTCCAGATGGCTCTTGAGTATCTCCAGGGAAGGAGACTGGACAGTGTCTGTGGGCAGCCTGGGCCAGTGCTCGGGCACTGCACAGGGAGGAAGTTCTTCCTCGTGCTGATGGTTTAGTGGGAATGGGCAGAGCTTGGCCTGGCTCATCTTGGAGGTCTTTTCAATCCCTAATGATTCCATGGGAACAGAACTCCTGGGATCAGTTCCTGCCCATTGCTGAGCTCCTGGAGCAGAGCCTGGGCCCTGCTCTGCCACTCCCTGCACACAGGGACACCCAGGGACACCCAGGGCTGAGGGTCCCTCTCAGCTGGGGCTCCTCTCCAGGCTGAACAGCCCCAGCTCCCTCACAAGGAGATGCTCCAGGCCCCTCACCATTGTCTTGGGCAAACCAGTCCCAAACAGGCCCATTGGAGTCACCTGGGGATCTCGAGCACCTGCAGCATCTCAGTGACCTTGCTGTACACGTTTTCATCTTCAAAATCATCTCTGAAAGCTCACAAAGATGTCAGGAGGCTCCTGATGGCCAGAAGAAGGCCAACATCCCACAAGTGTGCAAGGAGGAGACCCCAGGGGGCAGATCCACTGGTTCACCTGGCAGAGTAGCCAAGCACAGCCCCAGGAGCTCAGCAGAGCCCCAGCTGAGGCTTAAATATCCCCACAGCTGGGGATGGATGGATGGATGGATGGATGGATGGATGGATGGATGGATGGATGGATGGATGGAGACAGACCCTACAGCCCCTCAGCTGAGCTCCCCAGGAGTTTTTGTAGGCCCAGCACCCCCATTTTGACCCCACCTTGTGTGAAACTGTCCTGGCAGAGCTTCTGTATTGGTTTACTGGATCAAACTGGTCACTTTTGGGGATGGGCAGTGCTGTTGCTGCTGGGCCCAGACAAGGCACTGCCAGCCCTGGTGTCCTGCAAGACCCAGCTAGAGCATCCAGGGAGCTCCTGTGCCTATTCTGGCTGAGCAGCCCCGTTCCCTGTTCCCTGGTTTAATTCCCCGCGGGTGACTCATCCCAGCCCCTTTATCAGCACTGCACACAAAGAGCCCTTTGTGCTCCTGCAGCCCTGCCAGGGGGGATTGCCAAGGACCAATTAATCACCAGCTCCTGCTGCCACAGGCCTGAGATGGTGCCCTGGGAAGGGGGAGGTCAAGGACTGGAGAGGAGCCACTGCCTGCCCCATGGGACAGGACTGGGACAGGAGCCCAGGTCCTGATCCCAGCCCAGTGGTGAGGCAAGGACAGCCACCACCCCTTCCTGGATATTTCCATATCACAGTCATGGAATGAGAGTTGGGTTGGGTGTGAGGGGACCTGAAAGATCCCCCAAATTCCCTGCCATGGGCAGGGACACCTTCCACTGTCCCAGGCTGCTCCAAGTCCTGTCCAACCTGGCCTTGGGCACTGCCAGGGATCCAGGGGCAGCCACAGCTTCTCTGGGCACCCTGTGCCAGCCCTGCCCACCCTCACAGGGAACAATTCCTTCCCAATATCCCATCCAGCCCTGCCCTCTGGCAGTGGAAGCCATTCCCTGTGTCCTGTCCCTCCATCCCTTGTCCCCAGTCCCTCTCCAGCTCTCCTGGAGCCCCTTTAGGCCCTGGCAGGGGCTCTGAGGTGTCCCTGGAGATCAGCAGTGGCTCTGGGCCAAGAGAGGTGCTTTTGGCTCTGTCAGCCAGAGCAAGGTGGATGTTTGTGGGCATGGGAGGTGCATGGCACAGGATTATCAAGTTTGGTGAGTATAGATGATCCAAGGACAACCCCAGCAGGTCCATCCACTCCTCCTGCTTCCTGAGCCAGCCATGGAGCTCAGGAGATGAAACCCAAATTCCCAATTTCGAGTTTGCTGGGAGGGCAGCAAATCCTGCTGGCTGTGCAGTAATTCCCAGGCTGGTGGCTCTGAGTGGTGACAAGGGACATTCCCAGGGCTCAGCAGGGCTCATGTGCACAGGGCTGAAGCAGAAACTTTTTTTTGGGGTGATAGAGTCAGTTTGGCCAGGCTGAAAGTGCTCAGCAGTCGATGTGTCTGCACTGGTGGCTGCAGGGGCTCAGCAGAGCTGGCACCCAGCTCCCCCAGCCGTGGCTGGGTGCTGCCAGCTCAGCCCCTGCCCTCCCCTGCTCAGGCTGGGAAGAGCAGTGACCTGGTCCCCTCAGATCACCTGTCAGGTGTCAGTGTCCCACTGCTGCTGGGGACAGGAATGACCAGGGTGGTCATCAGTTAAATCTGTCCTTGGCACAGAGGAGCTACAGAGCTACAGCAGGAGTGAGGCTCTGCCTGTGCCCTCCGTGGGGAAAGCATCCAGCACCTGCACATCCCTGGGGACACCCATCCTTCCTGAGGATGACAAAGGGCTCACCTGAGAGCTGCCAGGTATGTGAATAAACACGATGTGCCCACCCCAGGGCACAGCAGGGGCTGTGCAGGGCGTGGGGAACTGCTCTGCCCCCAGCACCTGCCCCTAAAGGGAGCTGATCAGGCTGGGAGAATGGGATTGCAGCACCAGGCACTGTGTTCCCATTTTTGCCATGGCAGGACTCTAAGGAGTTAACAGCAAATGCCACCTCCTGTATTTTATCTCTCGTCCATTGAGGCAGCTCTGACACTGGCAGCAGAACAATGCAAAATTCTGATTAGCTCTGGTTTTCCAGCAAAAGGGGAGGCACAAGAGGGTGGGGATTTAATACTATTCTGCATAATTTTTAATCTAAATTCCATTTCTTTTCTTTTCTTTCTCCAGGAAGCAAACAATCTAGGGGGTTTTGTACTCAATTTCTTGCTTTCATAATCTAAATGAATTGTTTGCAAGTAGGAGCCAGCTGCAAAGCTGGCAATCTCGGATCAAATCTGCCTTTCTCTTAGTTCTTTCAATCATTAATTTGCTCCTCAGCTCTGATTAGCTAATCCTGGCTGCCTTGTGGCAGTTTCCAGGGAAAAACGGTGCAAGAGCTGCAGCTGCCATTGAGGGAGCCGGAGCTGACGGGATTGATTCCTGGTGGCTCGTGGTGCTCCTGGTTGTCACTTCTCCAGAGACAAGTGGGGTATTCTCTGGGAGAAAAGGCTGGCAGGGTTATTTCTGGAATGCTGGCATTTTGGAAATACCAGAGGATGATGCTTTCCCCTGCTCTGCGCAGGGTGTGCGGGTTTGTTACGCTCAGATTCATTAGCTGGGCTTTAAAATAGGAACCTCAGCAGATCCTTGCTCTGAGATATCTGGGTGCTGCCCCAGTTTTGGGATGTTGCTGCTGGGCCTGGGGGATGTGGGGAATGGGGGAATCCCATTTCCTAGATGGGAAACTGAGGCACAGGGTTTTGCGTGCTGGTGGCTCACAGAGCTCAAGGCTCAGCAGGGATGTCTAGAAGGGGATGGGCAATGGGATGTGTTTTGTGCCAGCCCCTGGTTTGTTACACAGTGAATTAATCTTTACTCAGGGTGCCCAGAGAAGCTGTGGCTGCCCCTGGATCCCTGGCAGTGTCCCAGGCCAGGTTGGATGGGGTTTGGAGCAGCCTGGGACAGTGGGAGGTGTCCCTGCCCATGGCAGGGATGGGATGGACTTTCAGGTCCCTTCATACCAAAACCATTCATAATTCTCTGATTTCATTAATTAATTCTATGAATTAATGAATGATTGGTCTCAACTCCTGGGAGTGCTCCTGCCACACCCAGGTGGGCTGGGGGTGTCCCACTGGGATGTCACCTCCCCAGGCTGACACTGGCACTCACCAGAGCATCCCCTCATGATGTCCAGCTCTCTGTGATGTCTGTCTCCCAGATGAAAGGACAGATGGGAGGGACACGGCTCTGTGACCCTTGTGTCACCAGGCTGGCTGGGGCAGGGCTGCTGCTGGCCCCGTGTGCCCCTTCCTCACGTGCAGCTCCACAGGGCTGCTCCCTCAGCTGCTGTCTTTATTCCATTCCTTTTCCAGATCAAATTCCCCGAGTGCTGGGGGTGGATCCTTTTAATTTTCATTTGTTTCAAAGCCATACAGGGCTTACAAGCATGACAGAAATGTGCCTGGAGTGCAGGAAATGGCCTAGTTAGCTGCAGGAGCAGAGCAGGCTCCTCCAGCACGCTCACTCCAAGGACCTCATCCTCCCCAGGGACAGGGCAGCTGCCTGCTTCCCTCTCCAGCTCCTTTCTGGAGATATTTGCTCCTTCCACCAAGCCCAAAGAACAGTGCTGGGGGGCAGAGGCTGGGAGAAACTTCCAAGGTTGGATAGGGCTTGGAGCAACCTGGGATGGTAGAAGGTCCCTCCCACAGCAGGGACTGGGACTGGATGAGTTTTAAGGTTTCTTCCAACACAAACCAGTCTGGGTTTCTGTGATTCTGCCACTGACATGCTGTGTGAGGTCAGGCCAGGTCACGGTGTCCCCCTCACTGTGATGCTCTCTTTTGGCTGTTCCAAGGTAGTTAGAGAAGGGCAGGGGCTGTGTCAGGACTGCTGCCTGCAGAGCTTGCAGGGCCACACCTCTGACAGCTCTGGGACTTACTGGGCACTTCCATCTCATCTGCAAAGGGACAGATCTCAGCTGGTGTGAGCTGGGAAGGAGAAGGGCTCACCCCAGGCTCTTCCTGAGGGAAAGGCTGTGCTAAGGAGGGGCTCACAGCACCCAGAGCTGGGCTGGCCACACTGCTCTGCCCTCACCTCGGGGACACTCACAGGGACTGGCCCTGCCACCTCTGCCATGGCTGGAATGAGAAACATGCACAGAATGACAGAATGTCCTGGGCTGGAAGGCACCCAAAAGGATCATGGATCCAACCCCTGGCCCTGCCCAGACACCCCAACAACCCCACCCTGTGCCTGAGCAATGTCCCAGTTCTCCTGGAGCTCTGGCAGCCTCGGGGCTGTGCCCATTCCCTGGGGAGCCTGGGCAGTGCCCAGCACCCTCTGGGGGAAGAACCTTTCCCAAAATCCAGCCCTTCCCTGGTCCTGTCCCTGTCCCTGTCCCAAGCAGCAGAGATTGGAGCTTCAGCCCCTGCTGAGCTCTGCTCTCAGTCTCCTTCTCCAGCTGAACAATCCAAGTGCCCTCAGCTCTCCTCAGAGCCTTCCCCATGCCCATGTCCCTCCTTAGGACACTCTCCAGCAGCTTTAGATCCTTCTGACATGGTGGCACCCACAACTGCCCCAGGCCCGAGGTGAGGCTGCACCAGGGCAGAGTCTAAGTCTTTGCCTTAGCAGGGCAGGTGGGAACAGGAGGTTTCCTGGGCTGAGAAAAGTCTTTCCTAAAGGAAAAAGACCCCAGTGGGTCCCAGGAAGGCTGAGGGCCTTTCTATTAACACCAGCTTCCTTTCCTCTGGGCTCCGAGGAAGGATCATAGGATGAGCAGCTGCTGAGGGAGGAGGAAGAGGAGGCAGGGCTGTGTGCCCATGGGAGGGAGGGGATGTGGGCTGGCACAGTCCATGACAGGGCTGCTGGAGCAGAGGCAGGTGAACATTGAGCTGTCCAGCTTTTAATCTTATTGAATGGCTCAGCCTGGTGTACTGAACCTCCAGGGATCCAGCTTTCCCTCTGACTATTTCCATTTCATTTGCTGTAGGTTTGTCTTTGGTTCAAAGAAAACAGGGGCAGCAGCAAGCAGAGTCTCTCCATGAAGTCTTTGAGGCCTGGGGGAGATGGAGTCCCCAGACACCTGAGAACAGCAGTGAACACCTGCCCCTGTATTTGCTTCCTGAGGTTTTCCCAGCCAGAGGAGTGCTCCAAGCCTTGCTCCATGGACACACAGATTGTCTCTGGGTGGGCTCCACTGGGAAGCACAGCCACAGTTCAGAGGGGTTTGTTTTGGGGTGCTGAGCCTTCCTCCAGCACTCTCATTTCTCTGACCCATGCTAATG
Organism: Toxostoma redivivum; assembly: GCA_013397375.1. Lineage (NCBI taxonomy): Eukaryota > Metazoa > Chordata > Aves > Passeriformes > Mimidae > Toxostoma > Toxostoma redivivum. Next base: position 172,808 of record VXBI01013416.1, on the reverse strand, counting down.
CCACACTTCAGACTCTGTGTTTAATTCCAAACAAACAGTGCTCTTAGAACTGGTTGTGCCTGTGTGTCCATCTCCACATCCAAGGCTGCCTGGGGGCCTTGCCCATCTCTGCTAGCAATCCTGGGATACAATTCTGTGGATGCTCTCTGATGACAGGGAGTCAAAAAGGCAGCAGAGCAGTTCCTGGGCCTGGGGAGAAAACAAGGAAAGGGTTGGAGGAGAGCTGTGAGTTCTGTGCATGGCAAAGAAACTTTTCCAGGAGCAGCTTTCTTGTGCAGAGGCTGTTTCCCAGGCTGGATTAATCCCAGCACAGAGGTGGCTGTGAGTGTCCCACAGCAGGGAACTCCTGCTCCTTGTGATGTTCAGGAGCTGTTTTCAAGGAACTGAAGAGAAGCAACAACAAGGAAAGTGCTAAGTGGGAAATCTCCTCCCTCCCTGGCTGCTCTGCCCACCCTTCCCAAGCCCAGCCCTGGAGCAGCCCTGGCTGTTTCTGGGCTGGAGAGGCCAATGTGGTGCCGGGGCTGCAGCCCAGCCTGCAATCCTGGCTGTGCTAACGAACACCACGGCCCCAAAGCACTGGGGATGCTGTGCTGCTGCCCACCCCCACTGCCCATCCTGCCAGCCCTGCCTCTCCTCACAGCTTTTTATCTCTTTTATGGGACTGCAGCGCTCCTGCCTGCAGCTGAGGGGCACAGGATCATGCCAAGAGGGGTGGGAGGTGTTTTCCCTGTGTTGCTCTGCTCCAGTTCCATGTTTCAGGTGTGTGCAGGGAGGGTGGCTCCAGGCAGAGTGAAGAGATTGGTGCTGCCAGGGGAGGCTGGACTGCTCCCCATGGGCTCTTACTGAAGGACGGAGCCTGTGTCACCCCACTGCTCTGAGGCTGATGGTGGCAGGTCAGTGATGTCACCGAGGGACAGCCACTTGGTCCTCACAGCCCCATCCCAGCCACAGTCACAGTGCAGGTGAGGGGAAGTGTCCAACCCCAGACTGAGCACAGAACTCCCTGACCACTCCCCTGTCACTGGAGACATCCCAGTTTGGGCATGGACCAGCTGCAGGAACATCTGGGACACTCTTGTGGAAGGTCACCAGCCCCTAATGGTGGCACCAACAAATTATGGCTCTGTCACTTCCAAATGTGAGCTGTGCTGAGAACAAGGAACTCCCAAAGCCTGGGTTTGTCTGCTCCTAAGGCAGGTGTTTCACCCAGGGCAGGTGAAGGTGTCCAGGAATGCAGCAGAAGCAGGCAGACAACCAGCCCAGGCACAGATGTCAGCACTGCACCAGGCCACATTTGGAAAGCTGATTTCTCATCCCACTGCCTAATCCCAAATCACACTGGGAGCCAGGATGATATTCCATTTCACTTTCATGGCTTGACTCCACCAGGAAAGGCTGCAGCTCTGCTCAGACCAGGAGGATTTGAAACCCATGTTCATTTAACCCTCCTGAACTCTGCCTGGTATCGTGTTGTTGCTCATTAGCTTTGCCCTGCAAAGCCTGGCTGACATTTCATAAACTCATTAGCAGGAGATCAGAGGCTCAAACATCATTCCTGGGGCCATCCTTTGAGGAACAGATTCCCCAGTGTGTTTGCTCCTCAGATCTCACTCTGATTCCTGAACCTACCCTGAACTTAGGAGAAAAAGGAAAACCAACAGGAGCTGCTGCTGTGCTGTCTGCACCCCCAGGGAGATGTGCTGCTGTCCCAGGACTGCATTCCTGCTCGAAATTCTGAGCTCCTGCGAGCAGCCCCTGCTTCCAAAGGGATTCCACTGCACATCCCAGGGAGAAGGGCTGAGCATATTTGCTTTTTCTCCTCTCTAGCACAAAAAGCCCTCAAGCCTCTCCCTGATAGGCTCATTCCCCAGCGCCAGGGAGCAGCAGGGATTTTATGTCAGGCACAGAGATGTAATGTCCTTTCAAAGCAAATCAGGAGACAGCCTGGACTTGCTGCCCTGTCACATTCCTTGGCAACAGCCTGGCACCCTGGCAGCAGGCAGCACTGGGCTGTGACAGCCCTGCAGCTCTGCAGAGCTGCAGGCAGAGCTGCCCAGGCACTGCAGCTCCGGGATCCCTCTGTACCCTGGGAATGGCAGCTCAGCCACTCTGGGGAAGTTGGGGTAGTTTAGTGTGTGTTAAAAGCAGGAATGCACACTTCAAAGAGGCCTCGGTATCTTTTAAGGCTCAATCCTTAGAGCACTGGTACTTGGCAGCAGCTCTGATGTGTTAGATGAGGTTACAAACACACCTCGCTGTCCTGCTGGGCTTTTATTGGGAAGAAAAGGGATCCAGAGGAGAGGTTTGTCCACTTGCTATCATTTCTCACTCTCCACAAGTCTTTTATCACAGAATCACAGAATGGTTTGGGCTGGAAGGGACCTTAAAGCTCACATCACTCCACCCCCCTGGCATGGGCAGGGACACCTCCACCAGCACTTTACATCTCCTGATCCCAACTCCTCAGGCTCTGCCTCCTCTATCCAAACCTCTCATTTGTTTGGAACTAAACTTTGATGATTACAGCTTGAATTTTGAATGTATTTATGCAGTTTATTCCCATTAGCTGCCCACATGTCTGGAGCAGTGTTTCCTTTCTTGGGATGAATTACTGAGAAAATATTCAGCTAGACCATCCCTGGAATGGCTAATGGCTTCACTCCTCCTCTTCTACTTGGATTTGGGCTTCTGAAATGCAACTTTCAGAACACAGGACCTGTGCCAGCTTGGCCATAGGGCTGAATGAACATTTCCTGTCACTATTTTTGACAAATATCACAGGCACTTGAAATTATTCCCTGGGAGGGTGTGCAGGCCCTGGCACAGGGTGCCCAGAGAAGCTGTGGCTGCCCCTGGATCCCTGACAGTGCCCAAGACCAGGCTGGACAGGGCTTGGAGCACTTTGGACAGTGGAAGGTGTCACCCCCATGGCAGGGGTCAGATCCATTCCAACCCCAACCATTCTGTGATTATGTGATATTTTTCTCAGTGTTGATTTTTCACAAAAAGTAACAGGATTTCTATGGAAAACGTAGAACCTTTATCTATATCTCCAAATGTTTTGATTCAAAACTGTGTCACCACTGTAATGTGGGAGACAGTTTGACAGGATTTTGGTCCCACCTTCCCCATGTTCTAGGCTCTCAGCCTAAGCCAAGGCTTGGGGCTGTCACCACCTCTGACTCATGAAAGTTATCATTTTCTTTGACATTTCAACCAATATTAACAAGTTTCCTTGATCACAGGGGCACAAAGAACACATATCCATACCATAAACTTCTCTACTTGCCTGATTCTCATTTTGGGGATAAAGGAGATGCTCTGCAGTGTCCAGGACTGACTGGCTCTGCCAGCAGGCACTGGGGGCAAAGAGAAAGGGAAGCAGGGTTAGTTTGCCATGTCAGCTGGGAGGCAGGGAGATGAGCCAGCTCTGGGGAGCTCTGAGCTCTGTGCCAGCAGCTCCAGCCACGGGCATCTGTTCCTGCTCCTCTTTACACAGCTAAATCCTGGGGTTTACAAAGCTTTCTGTAAAGGGCTCTGCACTATTTGAATACAAACTTTCAAACAAACAGCCACGTCCAGTTGCATAATGGTGGCTCTGGGGCAGTGGGAAATGCACACAAATGTGGGTTCTTCACTCTGGGCAAGGGGCTTTTCCTCCACTGAGATAATCTGGGTGTTTTCCCCAGGATTCACTGAACTGCCTGGAGCAGCACTGCCTCACAGTCCTGCCTTTGCTCTGGCCCTCCTCAAGCCACACACGACCTGACCACAAAGTGTATTCCAGGGAATTCGAAAGGCAAGCTACCAATTCCAGAGGTGCCTTTTAAAGGGACTCCGTGCATGCTCGGAGCCTCGGGCTTGAAAACTCCGCCGAGGCTTTGGAAACCACTCCCTGTCCCTGCCCCCATAGCCAGGTATTGTGCTTGGCAACAGTTTTCCCTTCACTGCTTTTCAACAGCTCCCAGATTTTACACCCCATGTGCTCATTTCGCTCTCTCTCTCTCTTTTTTTTTAGTTTTTTTTTTAATTTCTACACCTCCCTCCCCTCCAAAGCTCCCCGGGATGAGCTTCCTATAGGGATAACATCGCTCCCTGCTAGCAGCAATTAACACTTGGTAAGAATGTTTCATTAGAGAGAAAAACATCCAGCTAAGTTCTCAGCACTTGGCTTCTGCTCTGATTGCAGCACCTCGCTTAAAGGCAGGAAGACACAAAGCCTGGCTTAAACTCTAATTTTCTCCTGCTGCAGCTTGGTTTTGGGGATGCTTTAGCCAAACCCTGACTACTGAGCTGAGTTAACCAGGTGAGCTGCTAAGTCTGTGCACAACACAGGTCCTGACAATCTTAAAGTGCTTTTTACATGCTTAAACCATAAAGGAGTAATCACTGTGGAATCAGCATCACCTCTTAAGGCAGCTAAATCTGGTTTGTCATGCATGAAAAGCAGAGCATGCCTTCCTTCCAGGAGTTGCTTTGAATCTAATGCTGTAAATTCTTGCCTCTGCCACCCTGCAGCCAGGAAACGTGGCTGTGAAAACAAGTTATGACAGGGAAAATTCAGATGTTTTATCCTGAGCCATCCAGGCAGCCAGATGCTGACAGAACAAGGAAGGTGAGGCCCATGTAGTTTTCCCTTGTCTGTGGATAGGATGGTGTCACTTCCCTCCCCAGGGTCCCCACTGCTCCCTCCCCTCCTCCAAACTCTCCCTGTGCCCTGTGAGCTCCCCCTGGCACCCTCCCAAGGCTCTCCCAGATTCCTGCTTGGGCTCCACTTTTGGCAGGGTACCAAACTCCCAGGCTGCTTTTGTGCCCACACCTGCATTGTTCGTGTCCCTTTTTCTGTGCTCGGTGTTTTCTGGTGCAGAAATAATGCCCTGCATGTCCAGAGAGCAGCCAGAGCGGGCTCTGCTGCTCAACAACCACAGCAAGGAGGCTCTGGGGCTGTCTCCACATCTCCCGGGATCTGAATGTCTCTCCCTGCCAAAGCTGGTTTAGGAAAGCTTTAATAGGCTCAGGACTAGGAGCAGTCACGCTGGCAGAGCCCACATTGTTCTTCTTTATCCCAGCCCATCTCTGACATCACAGCCAGGCTTCCATACAGATGGGAACGTCCCTCCCCGTGGCACAGAGCCGCAGAAATGGGGCTCAGCTGTGATATAAGTCCCAGGGCTGGAAAATAATCCCTGCACCACGGTGAGGCTTCAGCAGTGCAGCTGAAATGCAAGAACTGGGCAGGTATTGGAATCCTGGGCCCTGGCAGAGAGAGGGAGATAAATATCCAGTGATTTATCCGGGACAGAAAGGGCTGATGGAGCTGTAAGAGTAATTAACCTCTGTGTTATTTAAATTGAAGATGTCTTGGCATGAAGTGTCCTTGGGAGGCACCAGTGAAGTCAGGCTGATTTAAAAAAGTTCGACAGCCTGGGAGACAGTAAGGGTGTGAGCTCCTGATCTCCCTGAGGATCAGAGCCCTCCCTCTTCCCACCCTCGGGCACACCTTGCTGCCCCTCCCTTCCACAGGCATTTTCCATCACGAAAAAATGTTGCTGGGATTTTTTTTTTTTTTTTTTTTGTACAGCTGGTTTGAAAAGGCTCTGTGATCACTGGTTCTGGAACTGGGGGGAGAGGCAGAGTGAATTCTGCTCTTTGGGGCTGGATGCTGCTGTTTGGGGGTAGATCCATTTGTTTGGGGCTGGATCCATTTGTTTAGGGGGTAGATCCATTTGTTTGGGGCTGGGTCCTGCCCTTTGGAAGTGCCTCCTGACCCCCATAAGTGATGCATGTGTATTTTGGAGCTCAGCACAGAAGTTCATCCTTTGTACAGAGCAGGAAGGGGGGGTGAAGGTGCAGAAATTGGCACCAATTCCTGCTCTCTGCCTGCTCAGCTCTCTGGAAGCCAGGAGAAGCCACAGGAGGTGTCTCTGGAGCCTTGGGACTGGAAACACATCCAGCCTGACAGCACCCATGGCTGTGGTGTTGGGGAAAATAAAGAGGTGTGGGGATCTTGAGTGACTGTCCCCGAACTACCTCCAGCAGTGACCTCCAGGGTTCCCAGAAGCTCACTTTTTTTCATTGTAAACCAGAGAAAGATTGGGAGAAATCTCACCACAAAGCTCTTGGGTAAGTTGTTCCTTTTCTCCCCGTGCAAAGTGGAAGGTTTGGGCTGTGCCTTCCAAGGATGTGATTTTAAATGAATGGGAGCAAAGTCAAAATGCTGCCAGTAGCTTAAAAACATTTTTGAAAAGTTACCAATGGAATCTGTTCCACCATTGCTCCCAGGTGTAGCCCTGGGAACATTTCTGCAAAGTATGAGAATTCTGAGGTGCAGCAATGTGGATGTTAGCTTTGATCCCTCAGCATCCCTGAATCCCTGACTCCTGTCCCCCTGACAGCACTTGCTGGAAGTCTTCCAGAGGGTACAGCCAAAGTCAGGATGGGGTTTTTGGCGTGGCTGCTGGGCTGCTCCACATGGGATGTGGCACAAACCCCACTCTTGGCTCCTGTGCCAGAGGAGCCATGTGTGAGAGCTGCACATGCCAGTGCCAAATACCAGCCCCGTGCAGGGAGCCTTCCCTCTGGGGAACACAGGGTTAATTGCCCTGCTAATCACTCTGTTTCACTAATCAGTCCCTGCAGAGGGGTTCTGTTTGTTTTTCCAGGCTTATACATCCTCTACCCAGCGTTCTGGTGATTTAGTTAAGAGGCTAATTTTTGATTTTGCTTTCTGGTGTTTATTTTAAGGTTTGGTTTTGGGTTTTTTTTTTTTTCTTCACAGCAAACATAAAATCTGCTAAAATATTTCTCCTAGGAATTTTATTGATTTAGCAGGTCTATTCCCAATGTGAGTCCCTATTTCAGAGAATTCCCTGTATTCATGGAAGCCTTATGGACACTGCAGGTTCTTAACAAAGAACACAACTCGGTTTTTAAAGGTCCTGAGTAGAGGACACATGGCTTGGAAACTGGGGGGACACTCTCAGGTATTGCAGCCCTCATGACCAGAGACACTGAGGGGCTGGAGCGTGTCCAGAGAAGGGAACAGAGCTGGGGAAGGGGCTGGAGCACCAGGAGAGGCTGAGGGAGCTGGGAAAGGGGCTCGGCCTGGAGAGAAGGAGGCTGAGGGGGAACCTTCTGGCTCTGCACAACTCCCTGACAGGAGGGGACAGACGGGGGGGGTTGGGCTTTGCTCCCAGGGAACAGGGACAGGATGAGAGGGAACGGCCTCAAGTGCCAGGGGAGGTTTAGGTTGGATACTGGGAAAATTTCTTCATGGACAGGGTGGTCAGGCCCTGGCACTGCCCAGGGCAGTGGTGGAGTCACCAACCCTGGAAGTGTTCAAATGTGCGGATGTGGCACTTGAGGGCCTGGTTTAAGGTGAACATGCTGCTGGTACTGGGTTGCTGGCTGGATTTGATCTTTCCCAACCTTAATAATTCCATCACCCAGTGACTGAGCCATGCACAAGGTACCTGTGCAGAACAGGCTGCCCTTGAGAGTGGCAGCTGCCCTGATTAGAAGCACAGAAAAGAGAGGTGGCCTCCCCCAGGGCAGGAGCTCCTCCTTACCTGTCCAGCAGGGAGGTGACAGCGCTGTCCCACTGTGCTGCCAGCACCAGGCACAACCCATCCTTCAACAGGGAGCACTGCAAGAGAGGGAGGAACTGAGCTTTGGTGCTGCTCTGCTCTTGAACAAGTCTCTAAGTCTGGCTCATGGGTGAGGAACAGGAGCCACAGAGCAACAGATCCTTCCAGGCAGAGCCATGTCTGAGCTGTCTGTGATCCCACAGCCCACCAGGATTCCTGCTGCCCTCTCTGAGTGAAAACCAGCAGAGTAGCTGGGTGTGTTATTCAGTCCCTACCTCTGCTGGAAGCAGGAGCCAAGGTAAATATTGAGATATTGTAGCAAACACTCATTACTTGAAGAAACCCATCTCCCTTCCAGAGAGGGAGAGCAAAGGCTGTAACATTCACCTTTGGCTCAGCAGTGACAGATCTTTCTGGAAACACAGCAGCTCTGCCCAGGGCCATTTATCTCTGACAGGAGGAAGAGGGATGGCTCTGCTCCCCCAGCACTGATTTGTCCTTCCTAGAGAGCTGTGCACATTCCATGTGCAGAGGGATGGATCCTCGGGGGACTCAGGGGACAGGCAAGCAGTGCTTACACTAATTGGCTGCTAGATGTAATTGCTGCTCCATACAGATGTACTTCAAAGGGATGCTGTCAGTTTTAAAAAGCACAACCTGAAAAGATCTTACATGCTCCTATTACAGATAACACCCAAGACTTAGAACTCAGAGCTGGAAGCCCAAATGTTTGTGTTTTGTGAAGGGCCTGCTGTGGTCTGACAGCCCTGGAGTGATTGTTGGTTTGCTACTGCCACTGTAATTACTTTCACCCCTTGTTTACTGTCTGCTGCTGACAGCCTTTCCCTGCACATTCCACCTTCCAGCTTTGCCCAGGCAAGGCTCCTGACTGGGTGGGCTCCTCCACCAAGAGGAAACATCTGGGCCTGGTGTTGTGCTGCTGTGGAGCAAAGGCAGCTCAGCCCAGCAGCACATCCTGTGCCCAAAGCCCAGGCTGGGCTGCACCTGTGAGAGCCACAGAATGGCCTGGGTTGAAAGGGGCCTCAAAGCTCATCTTGTCCTGGGGCACCTCCCACTGTCCCAGGCTGCTCCAAGCCCCATCCAACCTGGCCTTGGACACTGCCAGGGATCCAGGGGCAGCCACAGCTTCTCTGGGCACCCTGTGCCAGGGCCTGCCCTCCCTCCCAGGGAACAATTCCTTCCCAATATCCCATCCAGCCCTGCCCTCTGGCAGTGGAAGCCATTCCCTGTGTCCTGTCCCTCCATCCCTTGTAAATAGTCTCTCGCCATCTTTCTTGTAGCTCCTTCACATACTGGAAGGTTACAATGAGGTCACCCCAAAGCCTTTTCTTCTCCAGGTGAACAATCCCAATTCCCTCAGCCTTTCCTCCCAGCAGAGCTGCTCCATCCCTTTGATCATCCTGGTGCCTCCTCTGGACTGGCTCCAGCAGCTCCATGTCCTTCCTGTGCTGGGAGCCCCAGACTTGGAGGCAACACTCCACGTGGGAAATCTGGCTCAGGCTCCAGGGCACAGTCCAAGAAGAAAAAAGATTTTTTTTTTTTAGCCTTGTAGGGGAGGATTAATGGGGTGATTACAGAGAAGGAAATAGAAACTGTATTTGTATAGAGAAACAAGACAGGAGACAGCAGCAGAGCACACAGAACAGGGTGATGGCTGACTGGAATGAAACATTCAATAAATGAGTGATGGATGGGCCATTCCCATGAGGGCTACATTCACAGGGGATGGTGCTGAGGGCTCCCAGGGACGCAGGAACACCAGGAAGTGTCCCCAGTGCCCACATTACTCACCAGAGGTGCCAGGGCTCAGAGGCAGTGCTGCAATAGTGCCACCAAAGCCTCGGCAGCACATCAGAGCAAAGCATTACAAGGCTCTTCTTTTGTGCCAAGGAAGCAAAGCCCAGTTCCAGCTGTTCCATACCTTTGCTGCAACACTGCCCTTGGCCCTGCTGAGCATCTGGGAGATGCAGAGAGCCTGAGGTGAGTCCAGCACAGCCAGGCGAGCTCCAGTCACCACAGAGCCACTGGCCACCAGCTCCTCCAGCAGCTGCACGTACGGGGGGGGCTCAGAGCCCTGCAGGATTATCCTGGGCAGCACCAGGCAGGTGGTTGGGCACTGCTGCTCCAGCAGTGCCTGACCTGCTGGGAAAAGAGAAAAACACTTTCTGGTGTCTCCCCACAGCACCTCTGAGCCCTCTCAGTGCCTCTGCCCTGGCACAGACGTGTCCATGGTGGTCAGAGGCACCGTGGTGTTGGGATGTGCCCTGGGATGAGCCCTGGAATGTGCCTTGGATGTGCCTGGGATGAGCCCTGGGATGTGTTATAGGATGGGATGTGCCCTGGAATGTACACTGGGATGTGTTATGGGATGGGATGTGCCCTGGGATGTGCTCTAGAATGTATTATGGGATGTGCTCTGGGATGTGTTATAGGATGTGCCCTGGGATGAGCCCTGGGATGTATTATGGGATGTGCTCTGGGACCTGCCCTGGGATGCTCATCCCGAGCTGCTGCCTGCCTTTGTGTCCCTGTCTGGAGATCACAAGACAGCAGGAGTGACCCCATTTCAGGAGTCAGACAAGGACAACTGCTGGTTTGCTACAGGAGATACTATTCCATTTTCATTTTTTCCAAGCAGAGAAAGCTGCTAATCCAGCTGCTTTTATAATCCCAAATGTAATTCTGCTCAGCATACGTGAGGCTTAATGTATTTCATATTTTCCTCATGATAAATCTGGCTGTCTATTAGGCAGCAGCTTTGTGATAATTATTTGCTGGAAGGAGGTTTCCTTGTGTGCAAGAGCTTCCTCTAGTGTCCAAGATGAGCCCAGAACGTGAGTGATGTGTCTGCTTTGCTGGAGGCACTTATGAGATCGTGCCTGACAGTTCAGAGATCACGTGGACTTGCTTTTCCAGGGCAGTAACTCTTTGAAATACATTTTCTGAGACACAAACACATCAGGGCTGTACACTGCTTTCCTTTTTACTCTGCTTAGGCATCTTCAAAGCTAAGATATCCTCATGCAGCAGGAAATTAGGGGCATGTATTTTGAGATTAGCTCCCAACACTGAGCTGTGCAAAGCCTGCAGAATACCTGTGCTCTCTCCACAACAGCTTGTTTTATTATTTTATTTTATGCAATTTCTTCTACAAATAAGTGGTTTGTCACAGCAAACCTGCTCTTTTCCCACTGTGCACAAGGATGATGGGGAAAACACCCTTCCCAAATACCTTGGGACAAATCCTCATTCGGACCCCTGGCACAAAAGTGACTTGGTGTTCACCCCAGGGGCAGAGGACTTGATTTACCACCCCCTCCTTTCACTTCTACACTTGCTGGTATGGGACCAATGCCCCCCCAAAGTCCTGTGTCAGGCAGGGCTGGGCTGTGATTCTGTCACTCCTTTATCCTGCTCCTCTCCCATCCACAACAATCCTGGGGTTTCACTGCTGGGATTAAGGACTGCAGTGATCAGGTGTAGCACAGGAACATTTGCTGAGCTGCCCACATCAGTCACATCAGAACTGAAGCTCCAGGAGTGGGAATAGCCTGCTTCTAAACAATTCTGTTCCCCAGGGAACACCACAGGGATGCTTCGCCTGGTCCCTGCTTGTTTATAAAGGCTTGGGATCAATCCACAACATCCCAAGGTGGGAGCATCCCCTGGTGTCAGTGCCACCTCCTGGCCCTGCAGCACAGCAGTGTTTACACATGTCTATCAAGTCAAATCAGCAGCAAAGGCCCTGAGAAGCTGCTGCATCCCAGCAAGTGTCAGCCTGGCTGAGGCTTCAGCTCCCAATCAAAGTCAGCCTGGCCATAGCTGGGAGTCATTTGGAGCTGGCAGCTGCTCAGCAGCAGTGGGAGCTGAATGAGCTCTGAGCCCAGCTCAGGAGAGGCCTCTGGCCAGGCTGCCAGCAGCACTCCCTGCACCAAGTGATATTTATCTACTCCCAGCACAGAACAGCTCACACTGCCCAGCCCTGTGCTCCTGCCTCTCTGAATGGACACAAGCCACCAGGGCTGTGCTGAGACACGTGGGAAGAGCTCAGAGAGGAACATGTGCTGCTCTGACACCAGCTGTGTTGTCAGTGCTTGTTCTGCTGCTGCTGTTAGGGCCAGCCCTGTGAACAGCTCTGTCTGTAAACCCCTCAAGTGAACAGTTAAAGGCTGGACTCCCCTGGAGCTGTTCTCTGGAGCCCAGAGCTGTCTCTCTCCTGAAAGGACATCAATACCCAATGTTGCTGTCACCAGATGGTTTGTCTTGCTGTCCAATTAATCAGTAGCAGCCCCAATCCATAAGAGGAGTTACATTTCTTACCAGGACAGCCTGGCTGCTCGGAGCCCAGGACACTGGGATGTCTGCCTGGGTCACACCTCAGGATCTTGCGCTGCTTCCTGATTCCCAGGCTGAGGATGGGGTCGTGTTTCAGGTTATGGATCTGCAGGAGGGAAGGCAGGGAGGGAGGAAAAGCAACTCCTGTGAACACATTAGGATAACACTCCTCAAGTATTGATTCAGGCAAGCTGTGAAGCTTTTGTTGCTGTCGTGTACTTCTGTAATTGCCAGCCTAGAAAACACCTGCTTGTCTGGAGAGACAAGAACATTTTGCATGCATTCTTCTTTTTAATTGAGCCTTAATTTAGTGCAACACCTCATCATCCTTTTCAAGGTTCCATATCCACATATCACTCTAAGGTCTCTACTCCCAGCTTTTCAAGGCCAGGAGCTCAAACAAAACCTGTGAGAGTCTGACAGCTTTACCCAGTGCCACGCTGGGGTGTAGCAGCTCGCTCTGTCCCTGGATGAACTGGCACAGTCAGGATGCCCTGCTCTGAGCTGCACACCCACATGAGATGTGGCCATTCCCAGAGCTAACCTCCTGGGAGGACCATCTCAGCTGGATCACCTCTGAGCCACAGCAAAGCTCAAACTTTTCCATCTCTTGGTTGAGCACATCCCAGTCATTCTCACATCATCAGCCATGCCATCCTTGAATGACACAAAGCTGGTAAAAAAGCAGCTCCTGGGTCAAGTGTGCCTTAGCAGCCAGGGTGATGCTGCTATCCCTGCTCCTGACCTGCTTCCAAAGCAATGTTCATCATTTGGGAGCAGCAACCCTGAGCCCTCCCAAACTCACAGCAGAGCTTGCTGAACAAACAGATCTGCAGCAGCTCTTTCTCCCCCCGAGGCTGCCGGGTCAGTGCAGAGGGAGGAGCATCCCAGGACAGGAGAACTTGGCAGCTCGGGAAGCACATCCAGAGCTGCATTATCTGAAGCATAATAGCAGAGAAGTCACGGGATAGCAGGGCCAAAGCTGCTGCTCTGGCACAGCAGGACAGAGCCCAGGAAAGGACAGATTCCTACCTCTTGCTCCTGCACTGTCTGACATTGGGCACAGCACAGCCCTTCTGGGAAAAACAGCTTCACATCCCGGACAGCCATTGGATAGGATCTGGAGCCTGAGACATAAATACAATGAGAATATTCTCTCAGGCCATGAATTAAACATTCTCTAGACTCACACTCATCTTTTGGAGAGATTGATGATGTGCAACTCACTGCAGTAATTGCTTTAAAGGCCAGCTGTTCTGTACAGTAATAGCAAACATTTTAAACCATTATATTTAGAATAGTTCTATTGCCTCCTTGGTATTTTGATTCTGTCCTACTATCACTCAGCAGCTTCCTCGTGTAAACAAGACTCCTTCTATTTCCTAACACTGGAACTGAGGGAATCATGTTAAGGAGACTGTGAAACCTTTCAATTCCAGCTCTAAATCCTGTTGTTCCCTTGTTCTGGATCACACCAGGCTGCCCTCACTGAAGGGGAAGAGCTACTGGTTAGTAGAACAAATGTGCTTAGTAACAATAATGTAGATCCCAAATATGCTGGGAACTCTGACTGACCATGGGAATCAGAATTAGCATGAGGCATTGCTGATGGAACATTTTTCTGTTTCCCTCTGCTCAAGAAAGGTAAATTGAGACTGGAACAGTCAGAGAAATGACATGGGGATGAGTGGGGAAATGGAGAATCATCTGAAGAGTTAAACCAGACCTTGGCTCATTTGACCCAACACGACTCAAAGCTGAGAAACAAATCTGATTTCTGATAAACACTTCAGGGTAGGAAAGGTCAGGGGTGTAAAAAGAGCTACTTAAAATAAAGTCCAGATAATGGCACAGGAACAAATGGGCACAAAGTATATGTGGCTATATTTAAGTTTGAAAATGTAAGAAGATTTTTAGTTCTCTAAGCTCTGTGACATCCATCCAGTTGGGGTGGGTGCTTAAGGAAGGGAAAATGTGATGGGGCTGTCTGTGAGGGAATTAACTGAACTCACTGACTCGAGAGGTCCCTCCAGGCTTAGCAGCTGAATATTTCCCTATAAAGCAACAGGGTTATAAAGCATTACTCAGAATGTTTGGAGATTTGTGGATGGAAAATAGAGAGGGAAAAGCTTTTTCTATTAGAGTTTAGATAGGTTGTCAATGTGCTGGCACAGATCCATGCTCCTGGGATACAAATATCCTCTGAAATATTACCACCTTTGAGGCTACCCCTTCAAAGGATCCCACCTGAGAGCACTCAGCCCTGTTGGAGAGCCATAATTCCAGGTTTTATATAGCCAGAGCCCTTAAGGCAGCAGTTTACAATCCTGAGGTTGTCTAAGTCCCAGTATGTGAGCTGGGCTGGATCCTTTCCATTCCTCCACACCAAACCTTCTGTGCTTCCATCACTTGTGGCATTCATTGCAGAGAACACAAAAGCTCCCAAAATGAGCATTTTACTCTCACTTTGCTCAAGGTACAAGACACTTGAGGGTGCACATGTAAGAGCTCTTTGGATGCAAAAAAAAGCAGAGTCCAATGACTTCCCAAGCCCCAGAGGAGATGGGAGGGTGCAGGTTCACCTCTGCAGCTGAGCCCTACAGGATTAAAGCTGCATTTCTTGGTTCACCAGTCTCCCTGGAACCCCATCATCATCTAAATTGCATTTCCCCTGTCACTTTGGGAGGAAATAGTGAGAGTTTGCTCTGCTTCTGGCATTAACTGAAGTTCTTCCTCAGCTGGAGCAAAACTAGGAAAGCCTAGTGTTCCCTCCTAGGAAAGGAAGATGGGCTTGCACAGTCCCCCATTACTCATTGAAGGTTCTTCCAGCTTAACTTGTAGGTCCATGTTTCACCTGTGTTGGAGGACAAGCTCTGGGAGGTGCAGGGGGTTAGGAACATTCCTTTCCTTAGAGACAGAGGGCTCCAGGGCAGAGCAGCTGGGCCAGATCCATCAGAGTTAGCTACAGCTGCATCCCTGATCCTGGAATGTGTGCAGGGAGGGCTGGGGGGGCAGCCCTACAGCTGGGTCCTACACAGTGCAAGTGCTCTGGGCTCAGCCCACATCTCAAGAGCAACTTCAGCTCCCAGCCAAGGGGTCTGAAGGGAGTCAGAACATCCAAGGATCTCTCTCACACAGGGAGCTCCCTGTAACTCCCAACAGAAATGGGATGAGACTCCGTTCCCTTGCTCATTTTCACTGAGTTATGCTGGGGATGCTGAAATTTGGGATGTATATTATCCATTCTTAGCCATGACTGAGGCATTTCAGAGCAATCTGGATACACAATCTGTGCAAGAGCAAGAGAAACAGGGGCTGACAATGGAAAAGTATTGGCTGAAGAGCCCTGACCACTTTTTTTTTTGTGTGTAAGTAGATCCTGCTCTTCAGTCACTCCCACAAATCCTGTGGGATATCTCCTGGCTGAGTCCAAGTCCTCAGGGTTAAAGAAGGTTCTGCAAGGGCTTGGTTCTGCAAGGGTTGGTTCTCTTTGCCAAGCTGTGGCTCCTTCACTCCCTGCCAGTTCTCAGCAGCCCACCTGATATGGGTGAAAAGAAGGAGTGATTTCACAGCTCAGGATACAGTGGGAAGAGCCAAATAATCCATTGGATCTTGTCAAGAAAATTCCTCTGGGACTTCAGGGCACACAGTGCCTGCCAGCTCAGCTGAGTTTACAGAAATTATTGCTTTATTATTTTTATATTCCTTTAAGTGTTAGTGCAAAATCAGTGTGACAGTGAGGAGAAGCACAGGCAGGGAGCTAACCAATCTTAATTCCATGGGAATTTTGGAATGACATCCTTCCCTCCTTGTGGCAATAAGGCTGCTCTCTCCAGGGATATTTCCCATTGTCCCATCCATCACCTCCCTCCCCCACACTTTAACATCCCAGTGCTTCCCTGCTGGCATTCCAAGGATGCTGCCTTGCCCTGTGCCTCTGCCCATGTGCCAGCTGGAAAGAGCCTTTCCAGATGGGAAGCAGCTGAATTTCCCCTCTTGCCTCAGCCAGAGCAGGTTTGGATCACCTCCCTGCAGCCAGCCATCAGCAATGGGAGATGTTCCAGGAACTCGGGGTCCTGGAGCCTTTGTGAAATCCTGGAGTTGGCCAATGGGTAGGGGAGACATCAGGAAGGGACACACAAGCAGGGAAGACAGATGGGTTCTTGGGGATAATTCCAAAATAACCAAGCTAAAAGTACAAAGTGACCAAGCAGGGAAGAGATCAAAGGAAATCTGTTCTGATAAAGCCAGAGCTAGGGCTGCTCTGGGAAGAGCCCTTTTGGAATGTATCTTTTGGGAGAATATTTCATTGCTTGAGACACACTCAGCTCAGCCACTAAGAAGACAGGGAAAGTTTTCTAGGGAATAATGGCTTGCAGTGCCAGCCAAGGCTGGATGTGTAGTGACAGTGCAGGAGGGAACAATACATAACACATTATCTATTTGTATATCTGAGCCATTGGACTTTTCTTGTACAGAAACCTACCATAAAATCCATTCTGGACTGTGCTGGTGCCATACTGAGCCCTCCAGAGGTGTGGATCCAGTGTTTGGGCCAGCTGAGGATCCTCTGGTCCCAGGAGATCCAAAAGCTTCTTCACAGCATTGGGTCTCTGCAGGCACAGCACGAGGGCGGTGCCCGAGGTCAGGTAGGCACAGTGAGCTTCTGCAGCAGCTGCATCCTGAGGAGAAATCACACCTGAACAGCTTGGAAGGAGCTGCTGAGCACTGGGAACATCCCAGCTTTCCTTTGCCTAGGAAGGGAAGTTGTGAGTAAGCAAATCTGCTCTTGCTCCTTGTTTTCTCTCCTCTTTAATGCACTGCTGGTGTACTAAAGATTCCAAAACCTAGAGCTCAGACACCAAGCAGTTCCTGTGATATCCAGCAGGTCACAGGAGGGATGTTCCTTTGGGGGGGACATGTTGATCAGCATGGGCACAAGCAAGAACACTGGAGTAACAAATACTCTGGGATGAGGAGCCAGGTTTAATGCTTCAGCTGATATAAAAGGATGGATCACAAATACCAGAACTTTGCTTCTTGAATTCACAAATTCACACCCCCCACCCTCCCCACACCACCTGCTTCTCCTGAAGAGTGAATTCCAGACACTAATTAGGATCAGGACTACAGAATTTAAAAGCAGGAGGGTCAGAATTTAAA
Source organism: Toxostoma redivivum (assembly GCA_013397375.1). Taxonomy (NCBI): domain Eukaryota; kingdom Metazoa; phylum Chordata; class Aves; order Passeriformes; family Mimidae; genus Toxostoma; species Toxostoma redivivum. Next base: position 155,703 of record VXBI01013416.1, on the reverse strand, counting down.
AGGAAGGTCAGACCAGGGGCTGCAAGAAATCAGTTTGTTCTCCTGGCCTTGTCTAATGCCCATTGCTCCATAGCAAATTTCTCCACCTTTGCTTCTTTCCCAAGCATGGTCAGTTCAGCCCATGCCCACTCCTGAGCAGAGCTGTGGAGGTCACAACACCCTGGGATCTCACACTGAGGAAGGAGGAGAGGAAATGACAAGAAGCAACCACTGCACTGGTGAGGACAGGCTGAGTGCTGGGGACAGACAGACTGACAGTTCTGGGAGCCTGGGACAGGCAGCAGAGCCAGGGGCAGGCAGGTGGCAGAGTGCTCTGGCCTTGCTGCCTGCTTTAATCAAGGAAAACCGTGGGAAGCCAGGCCTGCTGCAGATGGCTGGGCTGAGCACAAGGTCAGGGTGCCCAGAGCAGCTGCAGCTCTGCCTCCTCCTGCTTCTCCATCTGAACAACATGGCAGAAACATCCAGCTCTGCCTCTTCCTGCCCTTCCATCTGAACAACATGGCAGAAACATCCAGCTCTGCCTCTTCCTGCCCTTCCATCTGAACAACATGGCAGAAACATCCAGCTCTGCCTCTTCCTGCCCTTCCACCTGAATAACATGGCAGAAACATCCAGCTCTGCCTCTTCCTGCCCTTCCACCTGAATAACATGGCAGAAACATCCAGCTCTGCCTCTTCCTGCCCTTCCATCTGAATAATGTGGCAGAAAAATCCAGCTGTGCCTCCTCCTGCCCCTCCATCTGAACAAGGTGTCAGGAGCATCCAGCTGTGCCTTCCTGCACCCCACAGTGCAGCAGCCAGGCCTGGATGTTCTCTCCAGCTTAGAAAACAAGGGCATTTCCAGCTCCCTGCTGGAATCAACCCATGGCTATTTACTTTTTTCCCCAGTTTTTGAGGAAATAAAAACAAGAGGGAGAAAAAACACCACACCGTTTGATTCAGCTGAATCACGTCATTCACAGAGGTTTTAATTTCTCTATTTTTTAATCTTCTAAAAGCAGCAGAGGATAGCAATTCTCTAGATAAAACATTTCCAAAAGCAAATCCTATCATTTCATTTAAAAATATGGAGATAAAACACTTCAAGGCCTCTCTGCTTTTCTATCACGTGAGACCATTCACTGCCTTTGACCCAAATCTTCTCACACTCGCTTGCCTCCTAAATTGCATCTCTGAGAAGTAGGTTATGAATTGACAACCACGGGCTCAAGCCTGATCTTCCCCCCTCTATTTGCAAAGGCAAAATATTTCATGGGAAAACCCCTCTGTGTTTAAATGAGTGAGGTATTTAGGGGTTGGGTGTGGTGTTTGTCGATGCTCCTGCCCCAGGGCACAGCGTGTCACTCAGGGCTCTCCAGTGACAAGAGCTCTGCTTGCATGAGGATGAAGAATTTCAGCTTGTCACAGCGTACTGAGAAATGGTGACACTCATTCAGTTCTTTATAACACAAAACAATCTCTTCTTGCTTGAAAATTTTTGTTAGTTAAGAAAATGGATTTAATCCACTTTTCTATGGGTTTTCTCTTTGGGCAATGAAAAACCAGTGATGTTTTTCATGACAACTTTCAAAAGCACTGATAAAACATATCAATATTCATCCGGGTTGGAAACAGCTGCAAAGAAAACACTCAGTTTCTCTTAAACAGAATAAATGAAAGTATTTTGTTCCAGAGCTTCTAACCAGTGATTTTAGACCTAAATAACAAAACTGTTCTGTCTTTCAGTTGTTCCTCAGCAAATCTATGGACTTGAAGATGATGCTGTTTCTAATGGTTACTGATGGTATCAGGGAGCTTCTGGCAGCTCCTCACAGCCACTCCAGACTCTGCCTTCATTCCCTCCATCCCCATCCTGCCCCCACATCCTTGTGGAGCTGTGCTGGGGCTGCCCCTGTGCAGCTGCCTGGAATTCAGGGAGAATTTCGTAGAGAGGAAATTCCAGCTGTGCACAGGCTCGGGAGGACTAACAGGATTAAAGGGCAGTGGAATTATCCAGCTGCCTTTACTGCTGGAAGCAAAGATGGGGCTGGAGGCAATCGTGGGGTTATTGAGTCCAGTGACCTGCTGCTGCAGGCAATCACAGCAGGTAATCCCCCCCAGCAAGATCTCTGGAAAAATAAAGCCCAAACTGCCAATCTGCACGGGGCTGGATGTGCTGGATGAGCACTGAAGGGAGATCAGCCTCTCTGGCAGAATCCCCTGGGAATCCTCCCTGAACACCACCAGGTCATGCTGAAAGCTGGGAGACAATGTCAGCTCTATTTACATGACCTTTATTTTCTCTAATCATTATTTAACTGCAGTTAAAAGTTCTTGTTGTGGCTCCTGTGATTGGATAACCTCAGCAAAGAGCAGAGCAGTTGTTTTTCCTCGTGCTCCGAAGGCCACGCGCCGCTCCCAGCTCGGGGGGACCATTTCAGTTGGAAAAGCAATCACAGAGCTGAGCTCGTGCTGCCAAGGATATTTGTCAAGTGCATGTAAATAATACATTAGAAAGGAAAAGGAGATGTGAGATTGTCTTGCTTGCAGTGAATAAACCCAGATTTGCTCTCAAGTGCTATGTACACACAACAAACCAGCACATGCCAGTGCTTGGGGGCCTCTACAGATGGATTTTGGAGCATGCTCCAGCTAAAGTGACAAAAAGCCCTGGACACAAGGGACAGACACATTGGCTCCATCTTCTTCAACAGGACATTTCATCATGGATCTCATCAATCCAAGGGTGTGAGGGATAGTGCCAGGCTCTTTCCAGCAGTGCCCAGTGCCAGGATGAGCAGTAATGGTCAGAAACTAAAACACAAGAAATTCCACCTCCCCCTGAGGAAGAACTTCCTTCCATGGAGGGTGGCAGAACTATGGAACAGCTGCCTGGGGTGGGCTTGGAGTGTCCCTCTCTGGAGACATCCCAAACCCACCTGGATATGTCCCTGTGTCACCTGCTCCAGGTGAGCCTGCCCTGGCAGGGGGGAGGGACTGGACAATCTCCAGAGATCACCTCCAAACCCAACTGGGATTATCCCAGCTGGGATTCTGTGATCTGCTAAAGGTCAGCAGTTTGTCCCCATTTTAGGAGCTTCATTTGAAGCCCACCATTGCATCCCCCTGTGCCATAGGCCAGGGAGCAGATCCATCATGAATATTTCTCCCATCCAAAAACTGTACATGGAATTTAGCTGGGAAAAACAGCCCTGCCCCCACGGCTGCCATGGAGCCACTTACTCACCAGATTTTCCAAATAACCCAGTCCCTGGAGCCTGCTGAGGCTTTTTCAAAATGTCCCTACTTATCTTGGGAGCTCAGCATTTCCCAGCCCTCCCCAGTGAGAGCCATTCCTGCTGTTCTAAAAAGGAGCAGAGGCCCCTGGACAGCAGAAAGCATTTCCCACTCTCTGCTCCCCTTCAGCAAAGGCAGACTGTTCTCTTTGCTTCCTCACTTTCAAACCCTGCTTTTTTCCTCATGAACAAAACCCCAACAGTCTGTAATTTTTATACTCATTAGTCACCAGCTCTTCAAGGCAACTGAATCAATGCTCAACAGCTGCTCTGGTGTGTTGGAGAACTCCAAAAACAAGGAAATTTTCAGGAAACAGCCTCTCCTCAAATTTACCCCACATGCATTTGCATTGCTTCCTGAGGATATTTGGGGTTTTTAAGATGTTTTCTGTTTCGTTTCAGATGATCAAAAAGTCATTTTGTATTTAGCTCTGTGATTAAATAACACTGGGAAGCACATCCCCATCAACCCTAATGGCCACTGTATCTGTCTTAGCAGTGTCAATATTTAAAACTCAGATGCCTGTGCTCACTGCTACCATGCAGAAGGCATTAATTGTTCCAGAGCGCTGCCTTGGCATGTGCCTGTTTTCTTCTGGAAGCCTCTACCAAGAATTTCTAGGAGACAATGTTAAAAACTTTCCAAACTTAACCCAAGTGCAATATCAATTATAAACGTTTGTTTTTTATAAAGTCAAGTGGTTAAATGTCTTCAGGAAAGCAATCAAATAACACAGATTGTTTTTCCCCAAGGGAAGTAAAAAATAATAACCCAATTCCTCTCAAATGCCCAGAGTTCAGTTCCCTGGCTTTCACAGTATCCTTACACTTCAGGGTATGTCAGATTGAGGAAAGAAAAGGTTTCTAATGCCATGAAAGAGCAGAAACAAACATCTATTTTTAGCTAATCAACCCCACAAAGCCCTAAGATTTAAGAACTCTCTTTATTGCCTATTAGACATGAGCAAGGACAATTTCCTCTCCTTGCAGGTGATTTTTACAGAGTGGCTCCCAGGGTTCAGCTGTGTCTGCAATGTAATCTCAGGTAACAGCACCCCAGAGATGTGCATTCCCTGACAGGCAGGAGCTTTCCCTGCTATAACCACATGGAATCAAGGCAGGCACACGTGCTCCCTACCTGGGTGTGCCCTACCTGCAATGACCTGGGGAAGGAACACAGGACACAAAGAGACAGAGCTGAACAGATTCCTCCGAGCTCTGCATTGCCCATTTCCTCCCCAGAGTTGGGTCTGGGAGAAAGCAGCGCTGTCTTTATGGCCTGTGATAAAAGCAGCGCTCAGCACTGAGCTCTCTTTGTGCTGATAAGGTACAGATCTGATTGTTCCACCCAGCAACAGCTCTGAAATCCCGGCCGGGGATTGCTGGCGTTTCAGGAATGGATTATCCCCAGCTCGTCCTGTCCCCTGCCGCTCCCTTCACCAACCTGCTGCAGCTCCCGGGGCAGGAGCGTGGCGGCAGCGGCCGCTCCCAGATCCAGATGTTTCATCCCCACCACGGTGAATGTGTGCAGGTGCAGAAGGCGGAGGATGCTGGGCAGCCCCCGGCTCCACACACCGGGTTTGATGAGCAGCACCGTGCACACAACCTGTGCCCCTGCAACAAAGCACTCCGTGAAACACAGCTTGGTGTGCTACCCTGGGGATGGGGGGCAGGAAACCTGGCAGGAAGTTCACAAAAATCCCAACAGAACAAGTCCATAAAAACCCGGGTATATAGGATCATTTATTTATTTGGGTTCGCTTTGCTGGCTTTTCAGATTAAAAATGTATCTGAAACAGTCTAAGCTTGGAGGTTTCTCCATCAAGGAAATCTGCTCCAGGTCCAGAAAGTTTTTGTGTCAGATAAGACTCAAAGCTTTATATTACAGATTAATGTTTTAAGAGAGATAAAATATTCCCTTTTACATTTTTCATATGAATGGTGGTGATTATGTGATGTAATCCTTGAGCAATTATTACATTCTTACTCTGGTGTTCTGTATATTTTAGAGCTCTGTTTCAGAGAGGCTCTAACTACTCTGACAGGTCCCAATTAATGTAATAAACCAATAATTAATTGAATTGTCTTTACAAAATTGACATTCCAGAAAAAATTTTCTGCTTCTGACACAGCTCTCCCAGCAGAGCTGTCAAGAAGGTGCAGCACTATGAAGAGCAGAAAAGAAACCAGACCAAGAGAGCTTTGCTGTCTGATGAAAATAGATTTAAAGGCAGAAAAATACATAAATTCTGTTTTTAAATGACAGCGTTTTCAAATTTTTAGTCTTGCTAAAGTACTTGCCACTAAGAGTATAGTTAATATTTTATCCTTGTAACATCTTTTGGAGATTTATTGGCAAGTGCAGTGTCAGAACCAGTCTGTGAGGCCCAGGAACTGCTGGTGCTGAACCACATCAATCAGCACAAGCACAGAGGAACATCCTACAGACTGCTCAAACTGATCCAAGCTGATCTGTTTGGGTACAAAAATGTCATTTTCTGTTTCCTCTACACCCCAGTACTAATTACACAGATGTCAATGCAGCAAAGCATCAACAAGGCTACCTGGAACTTAATGCTGTTATTTCCAGGTGACAAGCAGGACATGGCACAGAAACACAGGATCAAAAATAAAAACTAAGATCATTTCCTCCCCACTTGATATGGAAACTTAACCCTTGTGCTGCAGGGAGCCCTCCTGTTACAGATGTGCTGTTTTCCTCACATCATTCCTGAGCAGAAAGGTTCCATAGCAACAGCCTGGGGGTGCAGGAAGCTGCTGGCCTCCACCTCAGCAGCCTCAGCCCTGTGTGTTATGTAAGCACTCCGTGGCTCCAGATGTTTTCCTCACCATCTGCTATGTTTTTGGGCAGATATTCTCATTTTTCTGCTGTGTGAGTCACCACCTGCTGCATATTTAGGGACTTTAGACACTTCAGGAGGATTGCCAGCTTGGTTTGCTCAAAGACACCTTGTCAGAGCTGGCTTTCTCTCCTCAGCAATTATAAGAATTAGAGAAAATACCACTAATTACCAATGGAACAATCTCTGCTGATCATGAATTACCAGAGGTACCTGTTTGGCAATGCTCAAACCCGCCTGATTTCCAGTTCTGGCTGCTCAGAACCTTTCCTGGTCTTCATTAGCTTTCTCTACTTTGTAACATTTTAGACCTATTCCTCACAATCCTTTCCTTTTTGCCTCCCCAAAAAATTATTACATAGGTTTTGATTTCGTAGCCTAACTGTGAAAATAGAGTTTAGTTTATATGCTCTTTATAGATAATAGTTCAGATAAGTGTGACTTCAAATAAATGGGAACTCAAGACAAACAGATCCCACATCTCCTGACATGCTCAGAGTGCATCACTGCCTGGATTCCAGCCTAAGGAAAATGTTGGTGTAATCCTTTTGTTTATTTTGGGCTGTTACATCCAGATGATTTAGTTCCACCAAGTCCCTGTCAAACCACTTTTTTCCATTTGCTCTTGTCTTACCTGCTTGCAGGTAGGAAAACAGGGATTCTGCTCGGCACCTCCAGCTCTCACCCACTAAAGGAGAGAAGATTTGTGTGAGTTTTGTGTGTTCTGAGGCAATCTGAGAATTGTGCTATCACCTCTGCATAAAGCAGCCAATATTACAATGGCACACTGATATTTTAGGGTGTTACACTGGGACATGGATGGGCTGATTTCAGGGACATCCTGGGAGGGTCACACTTCCCCCTCCCTGGTAATCCCAGGCTGATCAGGACTGCAAGTTCTAAATCATGTTGTGTCTTGGTAACCTTTTCTAGCATTTCAGGGAGTGGTTAACAGTGGTTTTAAACCTATCTGTGCTCCTAATATTCCACAGGCAAATCAGGTGCTGCCCTGTTTCTGGTGTTCCCAGGGCTCAGGTGCTTTGTTTGATGTTCTCTCAGAAACAAAGAAGTGTTATGGATCCTGAGTGCTGCTGAGAAAACCTCCCTGTCCTCCCTTAGGACAAAAACCAACAAAAAAAGGTTCCCTTCTGTCTAATGTAAAACCTGCAGTGGCCTGGAGATGAGGAAAATTAAGGCACTTCATGCACATGAGAATTGAGAAGTTAACCAGATCTAGGGCACAGTGAGGGGAATCCTGCATCAGATTGATAAAACACTTCCTTTTCCAGTGACTGGCAAGTTTAGCCACTGTGATGTGCAAGGTAGATAAGAAAAAACTAAAATCTGTTTGAAACAGAATTACCTTTTAACTTTTTTTTCTTTTTGGTTTGGTTTTCTTTGTTTTATTTCTTTTTTTTGTCTTTATTACTGTCCAAAATCCATATCTATCTATTTTCCAGGGCTATGCACTGGAAGGTATTTAGCCAAAGTGTTGTTTGTTTTTTTTCTAATGAGCCCTCTTTCTCTTTCCACATGTCTGTTGCAATAATAAGAGCACAAATAGCAGGTGGAACCAGCCCAAAGGTCCTTGCCTTGTCTCAAAACTTTTTAGCTCCTCCTTCCAGCACCAGCTTTTTTCCTTAGTGCTGGGGTTATCTGAAAGGGCTTTCAGGATCTGTGAATCCCATGGAGACCTGGGCAGCACTGGATGGAAATGACAGACATCCCATTTGAGACATAGGAAATTCACCTTCTGCCCTGATTTCACCTCTCTAAAACATCATGAAAATCATCATTTCTGGGATCTACACCTGAAAAAGGCCACCAAAGAGCTGACATTAATTACTTTTCCAGCTGACTTTCCACGCCATCCCTCAGCAGGTTGCTCTCAGGACTGTGGAGAGGAAATGATGTGACAAAACTCACACCTTCCCCCAGCATGGGGTGGACCTAGCTGGCCTTTCCTTCCCAACTGCCTGGGATTAGGATGTGTGACCAAAGGTCTACTAATCCCATTTCAATGGCTCTGACATAGGACACACAGTTTTCTTCAATCTATTTCAGAGTCAAAAATAACTTTGGGGCTTTTTTCAAGAGGTAGCTGGTGCTTACCTGTGGTCTTCCCTTCAGTCCTGGAGCTCCTGCCAGGTGGTGGCAGGTATTTCACAGCAGGGCAATGTTCTGTATCTGGAAAAGCAAGCACAGGTATTTTTATGGATTCACAGATGGGAAACCTTCACTGTTTGGGGCTGGAGGGTGACAAAGGTAATTTTATTTAGCAGGGCAGATGTTCAACCTGCTACAAAATACTGAAGAGCTGTTCTTGAGCATGGAGGCCTCTCCATTCCTTCCACAACAGTAAAAACACAAGGAAAAAATGGAATGACCTTATAAAAGAGATAGTGCAGGATGCTGAAGTTGTGCCTCAGCTGTGCTCCTGTGTTCCTCACAGTGGCTTTGGTGCAGAAGGCTGGCACTGCCATTACAACCTCCCTCAATGAACTGAGCTCACAGCTCTGCTTGCCTCTTTTCCTGCCTTTGCCCCTCAGGATAACTTTAATTAAGGGCTGCAGTGCATGAACTCTTACAGTTTTAGACACCACTTTGGGATGTCTGATGCCTTCTCTTCTGAAGGTTCCTCTTCTTGCTCACCAGTCTCACAGAGAACACTCTCATAGTCCACTGACAAATCGAACTTGCTGTGAGCCTAAACCCAGGATCTTTTCCCAGAAAAATCTTTCTTGGTGTTCAGCAAAGTCAATTTGTTACTGCACACTACACAGGCACAGTGGGTTTGACACAAGTGTCTAAGCTGGTGTTGATGACAAAGGACTTTTCTTCCCCAAGGAAAGGTAAAGGAAGGGCTGTAAATTCAAAGCACGAATACACTTAAGGGACGGCATCGCTCCCCCTCAGCTGATACATGGTGTTACCACAGTCTTTGATTTCTCCCTGCTTCTGAGAAATCATAAAACCCCACAATGGCTTGGGTTGGAAGGGACCTCTTGTTCCAACTCCCTGCCAGAAACTGTCAGGGCTCAGAACTGTTTCTCCCTTGGTGTGAGGAGTCAGGCAACCCCAATTCTTCTCTGAATATTTCACATTAAAAGAAAACAGCAGGAGCTTGTAGTCTGCTGCTCTAAACCATCCAGTATCAATAACCCCAGAGTCTGAACAGTGATTTAGTTTTAAGAGGCATGGCTATACATTTCCTGCTACAGGAGGAAACTATCAAATTTACTGTGCTGAAAGATCGATGCTGGCACACATCACTGAACTCTGAGAAGCTTTTGACAGCAAAGGTCTCCATTCCTCTCTTCATTCTCCTCCAGGATAAAAAGAAATTCTCAAGAAATCTGTTTTCTTCAGCTCTTTTCTTCAGATTGGTCACACCTTCATCTCCCTGAGCACAGGGCAAGGCTCAGGCATCAAGCTGGAAGTCAGGCACCACAACTAGGGGCCCACATTTAGGTGGGAGAGCTCCTGGGCTCTGTTCTTCAGTTTCTCTTACAGAGAGGGTTTAAAATGCATGGTATAATTTACTGATCCTGCCAATTGCTCTGATATCTAATTAGTACTTATGAAGTACCTCAAGATCATCACAAAGGGCACCAGGCCAAGCACAGCCACATTCATTAACTAGACCACCTTGTAGATGACTTCAGCTGGCTCCTGCTGGTTTCATTGCCTCACCTTAATTCAGCCAAGCATAGAATTTACCCTCACATTATGACATTTTTCTGTGCCTGAGAAAACCCCCAGCACTGGATTCCTTTGTCCAAGTTCAATCAATTCCCACACACCCTCTAGCCGAGGATAACACAGACAGTAAAAACGTGCCTTACCAGTTACCAAATCTTCCTCTGTGAAGAAGAGGATGGCTTGTCTGAAGGCCACCTCTGGAGTCAAGGCCATCAGTGCCTGTGGGAGGCTGTCCCCTGTGCTGAGCCTGTCCCTGCCCTGTGCCCATGCCTGCAGGGCAGCAGCCAGGGCTGGGAAGGCGTCGATGGCGCGGAGCGCGCACACCAGGACAGGGCTGGATGTCAGCGTGTCCAGGCTCCTCTGCCAGGCAGTGTCCCCAGCCTCAAAAGGGGTCATTTCCCTGGCCTGGCACCGAGTGAGATGGGGCAGCCACTTCAGGCCTAGCAGCTCAAATCTTGAATCAGGCTCTGCTGCAAGTCAAGAAAAATGTCTTTAGCACTTTAGCAGCCTGTGTTCTGTAGGAGCTGTGCTTTCTTTTGGACACAAACATTTTATTTCACATTGATTTTTTTCCCTGCACAAGTTCCAATGCTGTTTAGGCTTCTGTTTCATCCAGAATGGACTGTAATGCAAATATGGGAATATACTGGGAAAACTCACAAGATGTGAATTCTAAGAATTGCCATTACAGTGAAGAACAAAGGAAGGGCTATCTGGGAAATCAACAGGGAGCCACAGGGAGCAAGTGCCATGATTTGATTAGAGAGCACAGCTAATGGAGGAGAGTTAAAAGGGAATCACTGAGAGTACACTGATAGCAATGTGGCTTGGCACAGCATAATTCATAATTATGGATCCTTCAGCACCTCTCATAACACTTTAAGCAATGTTCATCATAATAACAAACTACAGCAGAATGCTGACTTGTCTCTAAAGTAGTTTCAGTGTTGTTGGGTTTGTAAAGTTGTCTTTTGACTATGTAGGAAGGTATTTAGGGCTCAGTCCACGAGTGCTGGAAGTTTCTGTTGCCTCAGATCTCAGATACAGAACTTCATAGGATTTCAAGTGGTATTTCAACACAGTTTTGGGAGAGTCAGATACAACACAGTGTGAGACAGGCAGACTTGTGCCCTTTGTGCCTACAGCTCCTGTGTTATCACACTTCAGTGCAAACTGCACATGGAATTACATAAACTCCCAGTCCTGCCTAGGGCTTGACAGCCCTTTTCATGCACATGTGAGCACCCAGCATGGGGCTGGCATTGCTGCCCCTCCTGTGGGGGAACCGGAGTGTGAGGCCGTGCAGTGCCTTGGTTCTGCTCACCAAGGCTGGCACTGGACACAACAGAGCCTGTGACTCCCCATTTCCTGTGCCAGTGCCAGCCCAGCCTTACCTCCCAGTGCTCAGGGAGGGACACAATGCTCTGTGTTACATAAAAGCTCTGCAAGCCAAAGCAGTACTTGGAACTCATTTGATGCTCTGTGAAGCAAATTATGCCCACCTGAGCTGTTTGTGATTGCCCATAATAAAACCAAGATAAATTCTTCAGCTCTTTAGGGGGGGAGACAAAGAAACCCATTCTTCCTGAGGCCTCCTTCCAAATTTTCCATGATGTTCCTGCTATGCTAAAAAGAGCTACCCAGGATAAAGTTTCCTGCCCAAGGTCTCCAACCCTGCCCCAGAGCTGGGATCACCTGCACTCCAAGCCTGATCCCTGAGGCCAGGCAGCAGGATGTGCTGCAGGAGCTCTCCAGCACTCTTCAGAGCCTGCATCCCCACCACTGTCAGCATCACCACCTGCTCCATGCCAGGCTCAGCAGCATAAACTCGGTGGCACAGGAAATCCAGAGGGATGTGACGGGGCTCTGGCACCACGCTGAGGCTTCCTCCTGCCCAGGGACAGCAGCAGAACAAAACTGTCACCCCATGAAAACACAGCTCGAGCTTTTCACTGGGAAGGAATTGCAGAAACCCCAGCCAGCATTTCACAGTCTCCTGACATTGCAGCTCAGGAAAAGCCTCCTGAATGAGGAATATTAACACAGCAAACCCCCTCTAATTAGTCCCAGTCCTGCCCTGGAATTACATTTTGCCGTGTAAAGCAAATACATTCCCTTGTAATTTTGAAATCCTTATTCACACCATTAGGCAGAGCTGATAGATCTGTACCAAAATGATTAAAGGCACCAGTTTTGGGTTGATAACTAATGACTGACTTCACATTAAATCAATATCTTATTTTGCTTTCTAGGACATTGCAGAGCACACAACTGGGAGCTAATTTGGGGACTGCTGTAACACTGTGCTTATATGCACAGTCCCATTGGGAACAGCACAGCCTGGAGAACCCCTGGCCCATCAGAAATCCCTCTTTGTTCCATACTGATTCACTACATGATTATTTAAGCAATTGTATCAATAAACATTTATTTACTTACTTATTCCTACATCATAACATTTCATAATGGTAGAGAGTGCTGAATGACATGCATTTAATTTTAATTTTTCCTTAGGATTTAGTGTCAGTTTGGTTTTGGAGAGCAATATATTTTAACTCAAATCCTGGCATCCAGATTTTCAAACAATTAGATTAAATGAAACTAAATTAACTTGCTGAACACATAAAAACCCCCAACCTGTAGTTAGTGCAATAAACATCGGATTTTTTTACTCCAAGTGTACAGAACTAGGAGGTTTAAGACTCACCCATGTGAGTCATAGATTAAGAACAAAAAACCCATTTCCTTGCTGTTTGAAATCCTATCAATCTCCTATCTTTGAATGAATGAGTTTCCAAAGTGAATACAACTATACAAACTGAAATTTAGAATATCTGAGTAAAATGAAATTTCAAAGTGCCTTTTCTGCACCTACAGAACTCTAGCTGCCAGCATTTATCACTTCAGCACGTTCCAGTTTTACACACAGCCACCAATTTATCTCATTTTAACATTTTGACTTCTCTTGAAACTATGGCAATAAATATTTATTGATTGGCTATTACTCTTTTAATTATCTTAATTAAGGCTTAATTGGATGTTATAGTGTCACGTTTCCATAATTTCTGTTCGCATGTATCTTTTAATTTACTTGAAAAAGATATTTTCATGTAGATTTCCATTGATTCTTCCATGAGAGTTACTGTGATTGACTGGCAGCAGAACAGTAGATGAGCTACTACAGACAAAAAGCACATTCCTGATGGCTTTATTCAGGAAAAGCCCTTGTTAATGTGGCTGCTCCATCTCTGCAGTGTCCAAGGCCAGGCTGGATGGGGCTTGGAGCAGCCTGGGATAGTGGCAGATGTCCCTGCCTGTAAGAGCTCAAATGAGGGATGCAGGGCTCCAGACTGGCTCTTTAAAATGCTATTTATTGTACCTAGATGAAACAGAAATTCATGGGTTGTGTGTGACAAGAGCCAAGCCCACAGCTTTTTTAGCATCAGCTGTTGGTTCTACTGAAGTCACTCTAGTTTTAGTTACAATGCATGATACACTTTTCATTGCAGAGCATCTTAAAACATGACAGCTAATCAATACTTTTACTATTAGCTATAGCCTATCATAACTACTAACATTACCATACCCATGTTACTATTTTCCAATCACAAAAAGTTAGTATGTTACAGTTTAAGGTAGAAGTTGTTATTCTGTTTCTTTACAGTGAAAAATTGTGAGATTTTTCTTTCTACTTGCAACATGACATTTTTGTTTGCTTGTGAAAATCTTTTTGCTTAGTAAAAACAATTTTTGTTTGAAGTAGATTTATTCTTTGCTCAGAGTCATAAAAACTTCTTCTAACTTACTAGTTCTTTTCTTTCTAGTTATTCAGTAAGATTGACTCAGCAATTCTTTTGCTATCATTTCTATTCTTTCTTCAGCTTTTACATTTACAAATTGTTGTTATACACACATATCTGTGAAACCTTTACTGTCAAATCCTTCTTTTTCCCACCACCTGCCCATGGCATTGAGGTCCCTGCCAAGCCAGAGCATGCCCTGGTGTGTGATGCTGTAGAAGCCAGTTCAGAGCAGTTCTGACCTACCCAGGCTGTGCAGCAGGGCCTCGCTGTAAGGAGCTCCGTGGAAGCAGAGGGCTGGCTCTGCTGCAGGGGGGATGCTGTGCCTGCTGTGTCCTCTGCCCAGGCCTGCCTCTGCCATCTCCTCCATCAGCCCTGTGCTCAGAACAGCAGGAAATGTGAGCAATGCAGAGCTCTGCTCAGCCTGACATGAAACACTTTGCTAAGAGTCATCTCCCAGTTTTTATTAATTTATATTCTGTAGTAAGTAATTAAATTGATAGGGCTCCAGTTATGGTGTCAAATGAGTCACTTGAGAAGGTCACTATTGAAAGTCCACAGGGAGTCAGAGAAAGTTTAGTGACAATTTTTTTTTGCCTTGGTTTTTATAACAATTATAGTACAACCATGTAGTTACATGTTCAGGGAGGTAGTCCTGATCTGATACAAATATAGAATGAAGCTGGACTGTGCTTGACCAAGCAAGCAAAACTTACAGTTAATTATTTCAGAAAACTTGTCAGGAACTTTGTTGCTGCTGAGCAGGTCTTTGGCCCTCCAAGACAGAGAACAACTTATGTATTTGAAAAGTGGCTCCAAAGTGTTTGAGTCACAGCTCCCTTACAGACTGAGCTTACCTGAGACACCAAATACAACTGAACCATCCCCTCTCCCCAGAATCACTTAAAACCACTAAAAAGGGGCAAGGAGCTGTTCAAAACTGAGCCTGGCCCACAGCTTTCCCTGGCTTTTTTAAAAGCACCCAGCTGTTTGTATCCCCTTCTAGCTCCTGCTGGGAATTGAAACATGGAACAAGTGCACAGATGCTGCCACAGAGCTCCTGAATAAGAATAAATATCTTAAATAAGGTGGTGTCCACTAGGAAGAGTCCCAAATCTGAGCTCAGTGCTCATGTGGAAGCCATCAAGGTGTCTCACACTTCCAGGCATGAGGCCAAAGTCCTGCATCCCACAGGGCCCTGGTGGGCAGGGAGGTGCTGCTGGGGTGACAGACCTGAACAGAGACATCATGTTCTGCTCCTGTGATTTCCAGCCCGGAAAATATCCCATTCCACACCACTTTTACAGACACTAAGTGCTTAAAGCCACGATCTCTCAGCTCCCATTCTCCCTCCAAAGAGCTGGGCTGTGCACAGGCAGTGCATTAAGGTGTTGCATACAGTACATTTCCACAACAATTAGTTCAGCCTTCTGTAATAATGTTTCAGGCCACAGTTTTAAAGGCTTGTTATTTTTTAAATTACTTTGTACACATTTGATTGCTTCCTACCCTACAAGCCTGTCAAAAATTCACTGTAGTGGAGCATGGGAAATGGATTATTGGTGCTAGAGGCTGATGGTGAAGCTTGGATGTCAAATGTACCACTGACAGTCACCTGCTCCTCAAAATTCAAAAGGCATGAGGCACCAAAAATGGGTCATCACTGTCCCAGCAGTATTGCCTGTTGTTTACTCAGACTCAGAGCATGGCAGAAAGTAAAGCTTGGACAAAAATCTCTGGTGTTTGAAGCTCAGCACAGAGACCCTTACCCACCTATTTATCTGCTCTGTTTGAGGAGTAATTGTCAAATTTGAACTTGCTTTGAAAATTGAACAGCATTCAAGATCTTGAAGGAGTAATTGGTTTTCATATTGATTACAAATGCAAAACTTCTTAGTGAGGTATTTACCCTACTCCAATCTTAGTGCTATTCTGTATTTCCCAGAGGCCAAACCAAATCTTGTGTGGAAAGAATACACACTTCCCTTCTCCAGGGCTCTGGAATAAGGACTAAGGTGTCTTTTTGCAGTACAGGACTGATGAAAATAGCACAGAACACATGGAAAGAGGCATTTGCAAAATCTGTCACAAAAAAAGGGAAAAAACCCTGAGTTCTCCAGCATGAGGGAAAATATTTTACCTTTCCAGACTACCCTTCGTTCCAGCCTCCCCTATATATTTCTAGTGGAAATTTCCCCGTGCAAAACATGAACACAAAACATCATCTGTGGCACTGAGGGAAGCAGCAAAAACTGCACTTTTTAATGAGCAACTTTCCCTGGGTGCAGAGGCAGCAGGTGACACGGGGCTGTAATTACTGTGCCATGATTAATCCTCTGTGTCTGCACATGTTTTCAGAACATTCTGTGATAGTCTCAGGAGAAAAAGCCCAGGACTATTTGAATTGTCATTGTTTCCCCCCTCCTCCTCCCCAAACCTCTAAATGTACTTTCCTATTGTGGATGAATTAAAGGAAGCAATTGGGCTGTGGATGAATGTCTCCATCGTGGGCTGTGTGGGATGCTGTTAATGGAAGGGTCAGCCACAGTGACCCCTTGTTGGGAAGAGCCAAGCAGGGCAGGATTTCTGTTCCCTCCTGACCACTGCTGCTGCCTTGGATCTTCCCCAGATGAGGTCGATGTCAACTGATCCTTAAGAAAACAGAAACTCAAGTAAGAAGATTTCAGGCAGCAACTTGCTGGGTTTTGGCAGTCCCTGTGTATAAAATGAGGTAGCTTTGGGGTGCTTGGAAATCACAAGGATGCAGGGCTTGAAGGTGAGCTTGACAGGATCAGATGCTGCCCTCAGGCTCTGTGGCACAGCTGTATTTTGGCTATCCTACCTCTCCAGGCAAAAAGAGTTTCTGAGAGGAGGTGATTGAGGCCATAAAATCCCAGCAAGTCCTCACAAGGATCTTTGAAATGCAACTGCTGGCCCTGAACAGGACATGTTTGAACAATCTCCATGTGTTGGGTGTGAGATGCCAAAGTCAGGCCCAGCTTTGAAGTGTCCAGGGACAAGGCTCACAAATCCAAACAGGGGGTTACAAATTCACATAAAGGAAAAGCATTGCCCATAATGATGGAACAAAAGCCCAGGGAAGCAGGAGAATCTCTGTCCTTGCAGATTTTCAAGCCCTGAGCATCCTGAGGGAATTCATTGCTGATGCTCTGCTGAGCAGGCTGTTGGATGAGAGGCCTTCTGAGGCCCCTTCCACAAGGAACTACTCGGTGATTCTAAGTTCAAGAGGACTCCAGAGCTAAAGATCAAACAACTGGCAAAGGTCAGGCAGCTCTGTTGGATGTGTAGCAGTGACTGATTCACATGTTGGTCTGGAGATTCCTACAGCAACATGAGCAAGCCTTGATATTCCCAATAAATATTCCCTGCACTGTACAGCTGTGGTTGGACTGCTAATGTGGGACTCCCACACTCTGAAATGCAAACCCTGCCTGCCAGGCTGCTGGGCAGGGCAAGCATTACCTGTCAGCAAGGCAGGGATGTGATGTCTGGCGTTCTCCCTCCTCAGCAGCAGCACCAGGCAGTGCCTGCGGGGTCCAGCAGGGAATTCTCCTCCTGCAGGATCAGCAGGTGAGCTTGAACTCTTGCCAGGGCAAAAGACAGCAATCTGAAATAATGAGGGGCAGATTAGACTGCTAAATCCAGATGTAATTACTATAGGGCTCAAGCAAATAGATAAATTACAATGGCATAACAAGATCCAGCTCAGCACCGAGCCATAGGAACTCCAATAGCTGGGTGTTCTGCGTCATCTTTTCCTGAGACAGAGAAACTTAATTTAAACTCAGGGAAGAGGCTTAACACAAAATCATTCTGCCCTGCAGCTGGGCTGGGCTAAAATCACAGCAGTTGTAACTCAGCTGATGGGTGGTACCATCCTAAATCACTCAAAGATTATGTGGAGTTCCAAATGAAAGGATGATTTTCAGAAATTTTAGCTCCAAACAACATATTGGAGCAATGGTTGCTGTTGTTAACTCCTAAATGGTCACTTAGCAGCATGCTCCAAATATCTGGTTATTTGGGCTGTAGTAGTCCATAAATGGGCTATATTAATTCTACAAAATATTATGGGCAGAGACATTGTTATTCCTTAGGCTTGATCACAGAACGAGCAGAAAAGAGGAGATTTGTAGAGTTTGATTTGCAAAATTATGCATTCCCTGACTGACATAGCAAAGAACCCTCAGCATGATGATTTGAAGTGTGGGGTCCACTCCTTTGTGAGAGGTGTCATATGATTCCTCTGGGATTTATAATGTAAGAAGAGCAGCACTGGACTTCTTGCATATGCTAAGTTTGACTGAAACTTTGCATTTGTGATTATTGCTGTTTCCTTAGGCCGACTTGTCAAAATGCCAAGTGCACTCTACCTCAAACCTATCACCATGTTAGGCAGAGCTTTAAAGAAAAAAAAAGTTATTTTTGAAAGCTCTTTTTGAATCTCATCTGGAATGCACTGAAGTAGGGGACTTCATGCTGAAGGGCCCAGAGGGACTGTGAAGTACATCCCCAAATATCAGTCAGTGAAGACTCTTCTGAACCACCTTTGCAGATCAGTATTTTGGTTCATGGGGCTGCTGCCAGCTCTTGCTTATTCTGACATCAACGGCAAAATTCACGTTTGTTTTAGTTGGAGCAGGATAATGAATTTCCACTCCTGTTCTCCATGAGAGGCCAAGGCTTTGTGGGATTTTCCTACAAGGGAAAAATCCAGCAGCCAGAGCACCACTCACAGGAACATGGAGAGCTGGAAAAGAAAGAATGGGTGTCCTCAAGCTCTCAGGGGCACCCAGGGCACAGTACCTGCCCTGCTGTCAGCCCCAGCTCCAGGCCTTGCTGTGCTGAGAGCTGGAGCTGCCGCAGTCCTTGCAGCACAAAGCCCCGGCGGGCACAGCTGGAAAGCACAGCCCCATAGGCACGTGGAGGAACCACAGGTGACACCAGCACAATGATGTCCCCTAGATCAAAGAAAGGGAAAGAAAAACAGCATGTTATTGTCACAGGAGCTGTGGTAACACAAGGCAGCTCTCCCAGCAGCTGCCTCCACCTTGAAGCAAACAGCTGCATCCCAAGCAGTGACCCTGTGTTTTACGGTCTGTTTGCTGCATCCAGCTCATCATGACTGCAATCCAAGGCCAGCCCAGAGTGGGAAAGCTTATGGCATCATCAGTAATATCTTTATGAATCATCAAATGAGACGAGGCAGGCTGTCTCCCCAGGTCTGGGAGCTGCTCACATGCAGTGTGTCAGTGCTGGCTGGGCTGTGGGAGCTGTCCCTGTGCAGCCCCCAGCAGCCAGGGCAGGACTGAGACCTTGTAAGCCTGAGCACACTCTGAGTGACAAAGAGGACAACAAGAACTACTTGTTCTTGGTCATTTGTCCACTTCAGAGAGCCTAAAGGAGCTCTGGCCATTCCTCTCTGCTCTCATTCCTCTCTGTTGTTACTGATGGTCTCAGCAATCCTGCTCAGCACCCCCTTCCTGTTGTCCCTCCTTTGTTCCTGCCTTTAGCTTTCATCCCACACCTGTATTGTGGCACAAGCTCCTGGAGCTCTGATCACCTGGGATCTGACCTGGTACCCTCTGGGGCCTCACAGGTTCCTTGGACATCATGGTAATGGTACCAGCCTGTCCTACCTGATCCTCTTCCAGCAGGTCTGGCTGGAATCCCTCAGCCCAGGACATAAGTACATACACAACTGGAATTTACCTCAGGTTAGAACTTTGGGTTTTCAGACTCCTGTTTTCCAAGTTGAATCCCAGGTTCATTGCCAACCTTCAGCAAGCTCAGGAGAAAGAGCCTCCAAGGCCCCACGTCTGAGCAGCCCCCACATCTTAAGCACTGTCAGACAAGCTCAAGACTTTTCCCTGATCTGCCTGAGCTCTCTGCTTTTATCATGACCCTCATTATTACACTTTCTCCATCCTAACACAGCTTTTTTATCCCTCACAATGTATGTTCAGATCTCCATAAGCTGCCAAGAGTGAGCTCTGAAGACAAATCCTCAGTACCACTTCTACATGGGTTTCCTCTATGCTGCCTCAGTAATTTCTTGTAGCTTTAACCAGCTGAGGTTTATGAGATTGGAGGATTTTTTTTGTTGTGTCCCAATAGATTCTGAGGGTAGGCCAGTGAATATTTCTTTTTATTCTAGACTTTGTGATATGGATATCAGTCCTGCCAAGGCTCAGCCTGGTAGTTCAAAGAAACAGCACCAAAACAAGGGAAACCTTGTATTTATCACTAAGGATGGGACAGGCAGGGTTGTTTTTTTGCCTAAAAATCTCTGTTTGGCTTTATGGCTTTAACACTGGCTTTTAGTCATATTCCTGATATGGGAACTGTCAAAATCTAGGATTGTTGACGGGAAGATTTTGGCTCCTCTCCAGTTGATAACACTTTAAAAAACATTTTTTGCATGCACATATCCCACATCAGCAATATCTGCTTGGGCCACTAAAACTCTGATTCCTGAGAAGGGGCAGGTCTACCTAGCTGCAGTACCTCTGCTCTGCAGGGAGAAATATTCCTGTCTCCAAGAGGAGCTGCTGGAGACCAAAGGGAAGGAGTCAGTGAATGTTTCTTTTCCTGAAAATCCCAAGGGTGTCTGCTCCCAGAGCAGAGTTATCTGAGGAGCAAAGCTTGACAGTGACTTCTGAGGCTCAATGCAGATGGAACGTGGTGTGGTGGAACTCAGCAGCCCACAGCAAATGTGAATCATTAAGGGCCATAAAAGGAAGGGGAGGCAGCAAATGTGACTCATTCCATCAGTAGCCACCAGCTGCCATCAATCCCAATCCCAAATAACAGAGCCAAGGGCTGCCTGCCAAACTACCTGAGTTAACATGAGCCAAAAGATGAAAAACTGTCACAAAATTGGTTTTTTCCTTTCTCCCTTCTCTATTTTCCTTCCCTTCCAGTCCTTTTTCATCTTTTTGCCTTATGCTTTCATCCTTTTCTCGTGGATTCTTTCCTTTGGCAATGTAATTCCCTGTGCCTTCTTTCTCTGTCACTCCAATCCTGCTTTCCTTCTGCCATCTCCTCTCTGACAGCTGCTGAACTTCTGCTCCCCTCAGGCTTCATTCCTGTGAAACCACCTTCAACTGGGCCAGCAGAACAAGTCAAGAGCTCCAAGAGCATTGTCCAAAAGCCCCCTGCCCCCCCAGATGTGCTGTGCCAGGCCACTCCAGACAATGCTGGCCATTACAGCAGGACCCCAACACCTTTTAGGCAGGCAGGGCCTTGGCAGGTGTCCCCTGGACACAGTTTGCTGCTGGTTAGGGACAAATTCAGGCCCTGAACACTGCTCCTACAAAGGAAAAATGGGGATGTGAGTGGAACCAGGGGATAACCCATTGATTTTAGTCCCATAAAATGCTCTCCTTTCTGACTGTGTGGTCAGTCCTGCCCTAAACGAAGCCTTAACCATTTAATTCCCTTGACTATAATATTCAGTCTTCAGCAGGAGAGGCAGATGACCTCTGATCAATAAAAAAGCAGTTTAAGGACTCTATTAGGTCTTCATGTGACTGTTTCTTTGAAGAACAGGCCCCTCTGTGAAGAGATTTCCTGTGAAGTGTTTTTTGTTTCTTTTTTCCCCTTCAGTGACACCTAAGCAGCCCCAGGGCTCCAGCAGCTGCTCCCATGAGGAGGATGAGGTGGTGCCACTTCTTTGCTGCTTCATTTCAGGCAACAGTGTCCCACTAGAAATTCATTCCTGGCTCCAGAACTGGTCAGGTCACAGCCCTGAGCAACCCAGAGAGGAAAAATTGCCTTAGGTGGGCTGGAGTAAAGTGATGTTATCAGTGAAAGAGAACCATAAACCCTCAAAATGCATTTCCTGACACTGACCTTTGGTAGTTGAGACAAGCATGGCTGGAGGTCGAGGCAGCATCAAGCCCTGGAGGTCAATTTTTTCTTCATCTGCTCTTGCCCCAGCTGGTGAAGGACTCTGAGAGCTGCAGAAAAATGATAAATATGAAATAAAAAATATTAAAGGGTTCTGACTCAAAACTACTTTCTGTGACAAATCCAAGGCCACAGAAACTTCTCTGGTAAAACTGCTTTACTGGAAAAGCCATTTCAATCCCTTGTCCATGACATGAGCTGCATCAAGGTCTCTCTGACTGAACATCTTTTCATATTACTCTCCCTGAGGCTCTCTGTGTTCAATTAAAAGTAGCTAATGCAAAGTAGCCAGCTTGGCAAAGAAATCTGGGAATCAAGAAATATGTCAGGCTGCACTAGCAGAGCTTTTCCCACCCACAGACACATCCTAGTTGCTATTCACTTTGGGTTCTTTAGGCTGAGTTTAACCAGTTTGAAGGGTTCGTGTTAGGCAACAAGCACGATCCAGTCTGGCAGAGATGTTCATGCCAGCGAAACTTCCACAACATTCCTGCACATCCAAAAGGACCCAATCAGGGCAGGGTGAACAGAAGGTGTGCTTGAAAGCCAGGGACTGTCTGGGAACAGTTCTGGCTGGGACTGTGAGCTCAGGCTGCTCAGGCAAACCTGCCTCATCCCTTGCCACCACCACGGAGTGGCTGGAACACATCCTACTTGCTCACTCCCAGGAGCCCACAGCATTTGCAAGTCTAATCTGAAAAGGGCAATCTGAGCTGCAGTTTGTATTCCTGTCTCCCAATAGACCAAATTACCAGCATTAGGAGAAAGACAAGTGCATTATTTAGGATGTAGCACTGCTCCGGACTGAGTTATACCAGAGGAGCAGAATTCATCATCTTTGTAAGAGGAAAAGGGCATCCCTGAGGAAAATAAACAAATAAAGAGAAAGAAACTTGGCCAAATTGATTTTTTTTAAAACATAAAAATGATGAAAGTTGCTGGTTGTGGCCAAGTAGAGCTGAACTCTGACACATAATCCCCCACAGCAATCCACAGGTTAATTCCACATGGCTGAGCTCTGCCACTCACAGAAAGCACTGACAGCAGTGCAGAGGATCTCAGCTCCAGCCTGCTGCCTCTGACTGTGCCACCCTGTCCCCAGGATAAGGCAGGATCCCTAAAATCCTCTGCAGAACCTGCAGGTCTGAGCTTTCTGCAGCAGTGTTTCTCATGCAGTTAAAGGTTTATAAGCCACTCTTCATTATCATACACTTCTCTCATCATCCTCCAAAGAACCTTTTCCTACTGAATCCCTTTATCAGTTGATATATAGGGCAAAGCCAGAGGTTTCCTAGGAGAGGGTCACTCCCTGGCACTCAGCCTTGCAGCTCTTCTCCAGCACCAGGTTTCCAAATCTTGCAGCAAGAGTATAAATTACAGGCCTGGATATCAGAGAACAAGGAATGGGAAGCAACTGCAACTGTCCCACATCTGACACATTAGGAACTGAGAGAAGAGGGGCTGGAGCTGTGCCAGGGGAGGGTTAGGCTGGATATCAGGAAAGGCTCTTCCCCAGAGGGTGCTGGGCACTGCCCCGAGGCTGCCAGAGCTCCAGGAGTGTTTGGGCAGGGATGCCCAGGGTGGGATTTGGGGGTGTCTGTGCAGGGTCACAGCTGGGACTGGATGATCCCTGTGGGTCCCTTCCCACTCAGGATATCCCATGATTCTATGATCTGCTGCAGAAGAGAGAAGGATTTCTGCAGCATGGATAACTGCCTTGCAAATACAAAAGTGGAGGAATTGCTCCCCCTGCACTCCTGTGCTGCAGGACCCTTGGGAGGCTGACATAGAGATCTCTGAGTGCCTGCCTGCCTCCAGGGCTCACTGCCTGTGGAACAACAGCTCCAAACCATGTGGGGCCATCACCTGGAAGCCAGGGGCAGGATTGCAGCAGCTCTCCCCCCAAACCAGAGGCACAGCTCCCTGTGCACCTGGCTGGGCAGGGGCAGGGACACGAGAGGCTCCTCCTGGCTCCGGGCCCATGGAGAGCCATGGGTGATGTCCTGCAGGATGCCATGGGCTTTGGGCCCTCTCACACCTACTGCCAGCACTGGGGGCACCTTGCCAGGCTCTGAAGTGTAGGAGGAAGGCAGCTTTTCTGTGGAAACAAACACATGTGTGAGTAAAACATGGAACAACCCACCCCAAAGTCATTCACTCCACTCAAGGGCTCTTTTCAGATCTGTCAGAGCCAGACTTCAACAGAGGAACCACCTGGTTACCTGCCCTGGGAATTCATCACCTGGTTACCTGCCCAGGGGGAGACATGCTGGGAGCACCTGCACACTTTTACCCAATAGCAAACCTGAGGTTAATCAAGGCAGTCTGTTGAAAAAAGATAAATTGGTTGCCTCATGTTTGCTGTGAAAAGTTATTACAGAGCAGGTGATGCACTGGGAGTGTCCCTGCCCGTGGCAGGGGTTGGAACTTGGTGGTCTTTAGGGTCTTTTCAGCCCAAACTGTGACTCGAAGCCAGCACTTCAAGTTCCTCTTGTTCATGACCACAAGCAATGGTGGGGGATTGAAGGACAGGACAAGAACAGGGGCCTGAGGAAATGGATGATAACAAACTGGAAATCTGGGGACTTCTTTTTTACATTATTTCCTTCTGCATTAAATACAGATTTTGTATAATGCTGTAAGATCCAGGCAAATATTTGATTTGCCACCTTTAATTTTCTGCCAGGATTTGAACCCTGACTTCCCTTATTTCCTTTAACAACTCTTCCCTATGAGTCTGGCAAACCTTTCTCCAGCATAGTTGGGGCCCAGGAAGTAACCCCAGAAAAAGCAAATTTGCCTCCTTTCCAGTTCTTACTGCAGATGTCAGAAAAAGCAGCAAGGTGTGTGATTTTCTTCCCTTAGGTTTAAAAACATATTCCAATGTATCATTTCTTGCATAAGAATCAGAAGGCAGAACACAAATCTCCAGAGCAGGTAGATAATGGAGCAACTAGCTGTAAATATTTAAAATAATAATTTTAGAGTTATCAAGCTAAGGGTAAAAATCTAATTTACAAACTTGCACAGCAGTTCTCAGCTCAAATGAATTGTCTCTTCATACAAAATGTTCTTAAATAATGGTGCATGGTGCAGAGCATTGAAGCAGATCTGCTGCCTGTCAGCTCCTAATGACTGCTGGTTTTATGGTTTTCTTATTCATTTCTGGAGGAATGAACACACCAGGAATGGGTTCCATGCACGGCACTCAGACAGCTGCAACTGCAATCCCATTCCTAAGGCAGTCTGCTCCTATTGCTTTTAAATGCAAAAAGGAGTGAGGAGTCTGGGGGATTTTCTTCTGCAGAGAAGGAAGTAATTTCCCTCCCTCTCAGCCTGTGCTTTTCCCAAGAGAAATGGATTGTCTGGGTGAGATAGTGTACATCTGAACCTTCTAGAAGAACTTTCTGGCTTAAAAGGAAGCAGAAGCCACAAGCAATCTCCAAACTCTGCAGCTAAGGGAACACCTGTTGCTCTGGAGTTGTGCTGCAGGAGCAAACAATAATATTCCATAAGGCTTTAAAACAGGCTTCACCATCTCTGGTTCTCAATGGGAGAAAATAAAGACTTGAGTGGTACCTGCCAGTATTTGACACATTGGTGTGTGATGTTCAAGACTTTGTGATTTGAGTTCAGAGCCCAGGTCAGGTTTATTTACCTTATCCTGTTGGTCTCCCACCTCAGATGGGATTCTATTCAATAATGTGGTGTTTTGGTGATGGTTTATCAGCCAATGCAACTATAGGACAGATAAATCAGAACTCCTGAAGTCCCACAGGCAATAAGATGGAGGAATTGTGGAAAAGGGATGCTGGATTTTCTGCAGCTGAAACCTTCAGGAGTATCAGTGGGGAACTAAATTATTATATTTAACTCACATGAGCCTATCCCTGGAGCTCAGGGCACTGAAATGTGGCAAAGCTCACTGCAAAGGAACAACAGCTAAAGTTTGAGACTCAAAAACGTATCAAGGGTTAAAAATTCAACACTGGGAACAGAAAGAAAGAAACACTCAAAGCTATTCTATCATTTCTTTTGGGAAAGATACAGGAACTGATAAAGCAACCCTCATGCAAACCTGACTGTCATCAGCCTTCAGCTGAGTGCATTTGCAGATGTGTGCCCTCCTCAGCACCAGGGCAGGATGAGAAGCAGAGGGATGGAGGAGAGCAGAGCTCACCTGAGCTGCACAGCAGCAGGGGCTGCCCGGGGTAGAGCAGGCGGAGGCCGCACACATCCAGGCCAGAGCCCAGCAGCAGCTGCAGGGTGTGCTGGGTCTGCAGGGGGCTTTGGAACACAGCCTCAAACAGCAACACCATGGCAACCTGGGCAGCCAGAGAAAAAGGTGGAAAAATGAGAGAAATGCTCCCAAGCCCACCAAAGCTCAGAGCTGCAGCCCTGCTGCTCACCTCAGGAGGGATCTGCACTGCCACAGCTACAGAGAGCCTTGGGTTTGGTTTCTGTTGTGTGCAGCTCACACAGAAGGCTCTTGGGCTAAATCACAACTACCAATAATTACAATTTAATCTAGTTCTGCTGGTATAACTTTGCCTTTTGTCACATAAACCTACTAGTAAAGAACTGCAAGGCCTTGGGGCAGAGCCCACAGTGCATCCTTCTGCTGTTGACTTTGTGCAGTACCATTTGCCCATCTTTCTGCAGGGTCAAATAATAATAGACCAACTGGTTGTGTCTTTATACCTTTAACAGCACCAAAATAACACTAAAAAAATCAAAAGGCAAACACATCACTGATATTGTCCCAAATTTACATTTCAGAGTCTTCTTTATCAGCCCAATCCAATTCAGGCCATCCTGATGTAGGAAGACACACACCAACACATTCTGAATGTTTATACCCAAAAGGGAAGCAAATTATTGTTATTTTCCCCATCAGAGAAACAAATTGTTTTAAAAAGCAAGTGCTTTACGACAGGGAGTTGTGTGGTTGTGTGGATAATAAATTGTCTAGCTGGGGATCAGACAAGCTGATTTTCTGGCCCTAAATTTGGGCATGGTGCTCCTGGATGTTGAGCAGCTCAAGGATTTCCCCAGCTCAAGGTTTAAGGCTGCAGCAAACGCCAAATGAATCCATCACTGCTGGACACAGAAATGAAATGCTACTGCCCCATAAAGACATTATGAGGCTTTACCATCATGATAAATGAAGATAGAAATTAACTCAAATCATATAAAAGTGGTCTAATTAGGAATAAAAGCTCCATTTCTTTATGTTTGTCTAGCTGAAGCTCTCCTGCTATTAACCCAGTACTCAGAGCAGCCAGTAAGGAAGGATTTTCCTGTAGCTGCTCTGGGTCCCTGGGGCTGCCTGGGCTTGGGGCCAGCTGTGATAACGGAGCCATCCAGCACTGGGAAGCCTCAGGAAGTGCCAGTCTCCCCTTTCCTCAGGAGCCTGGCACTTGGCCTTGCTCTCCACTGCAGCTTGGTTCACTTGTGCCTGGCCTGGTCTGGGACATCACCAATTCTGGCCACTGGCTGAACCCTGAACTTTCTGCCTTGGCCTTGTCACTGAGGACTCCCTCCTGCAGGGCTGTGCCCAGTTCTGGGGCCACCAACACAAGAGAGATGTTGGAGCAAGTCCAGAGGAGCCCATGGAGATACTCCAAGGATGGAGCCCCCCTGCTCTGGAGCCAGGCTGGGAAAGCTGGGGATGCTCACCTGGAGAAGAGAAGGCTCCAGGGACACTTCAGAGCCCCTTCTAGGGCCTAAAGGGGCTCCAGGAGAGCTGGAGAGGGACTGGGGACAAGGGATGGAGGGACAGGACACAGGGAATGGCTTCCACTGCCAGAGGGCAGGGCTGGATGGGATATTGGGAAGGAATTGTTCCCTGGGAGGGTGGGCAGGCCCTGGCACAGGGTGCCCAGAGAAGCTGTGGCTGCCCCTGGATCCCTGGCAGTGCCCCAGGCCAGGCTGGACAGGGCTTGGAGCAGCCTGGGACAGTGGAAGGTGTCCCTGACCATGGCAGGGGTGGCACTGGATGGGCTTTCAGCTCCCTCCCCACCCAAACCAGTCTGTGGCTTTGTGACCTCAGCTGATCCTGTTACTGCTGCTGGCCCTGCCCTGCTCTTCTCATTTCACATGGGTGAGTCCTGAACATTTTGTGCTGCACTTCTAACCAAGAGCTAATTGAAATCACTTTAACCTTCTCTTCTCCTGGGGTAGAATCAGTACATTCGCTCCCTGCTTGTTTGTACAACACACACAGTTCCTGAAGGTCAGGCAGCACCAGAACCTTCAGAAATTTCTTAGAACGTTTCTGAGCCCAAGTTTAATCAAAATTGTGCTGTTTACTGACTTACAGTCAAGTGGTTTCAGGTTATCAAAATTTTGTCTACTCTAACAGATTTGCACCTGGTTGGCAGCAATTTCTCCAACCCACACGTTTCAAAGTTTAATCTTCTGTGGCTCAAAGCAATCAGCACATCAATACTGATGACATAAAATACTCAGCTGATATATTTAGGTCTGAGAGAAAAATACTTCAAGACCAGTATTTGTATCAAAGCTCTAGACTGAAATATTCCAGGGCACTTAATTGTGTCTCAGTGTCCCCCCCTCAGCCCCAGAGGAGGAAGGAGGGGGTTGTTTGTTGTTCTTTACCTCGGTGTCTGTGTCTCTGCAAGCCTCCATGGCACTGCTGTCAGGGAAGTGTTTGTCATCACTCTCAACTGTCTGCCAGTAAAATCCCTTTGGCACTGCAAATGCCTTCTCCACTGCCTGAAATGCACAAAGGACAGCTCTCACTTCCATGTTATCTTGGTCCCTTAAAATAAAGCAGAAAAACCAGGATCTTATGGCCACAGAGCACACAAGGATGCAGCTGGTGGATTAAACTCAGCCCAGTGTTGTTAATTTATATAATTTGCTTTCTTGCAACTATTCCAGCAGCTGCATTTAAGTGATATCCCAAGAATATGAATCTGCAACTGCTTCCCAAGAGCCTGAGCATTCCCAGGGTCCAAGCCAGTGACTCCCCAACACTCAGAGCACCCACAGACATCACCAGGAGCTGCATCCATCAGCTGAGACCTCAATTCTCCAGGACTGAGCACTCAGCAGAAAAGGCTTTGTGGATGCACTGCTCTAATTAACCAATCAAATGGAAGGTTAGGGAAGGGATTGCATGAACTTCTACATGCCTGTAGCCAAAATAGCACATTTCTCCTGGGCTCATGTCACCACAAGTGACACTTATCTGTTAGTCTCATCCTGCCACATCCTCATGGACAGGCAGAAAACTGCCATTTAGGTCCCAGCTCAACACAAGCACAGAATTTCCCCAGGCTCAGCACCTTCTTTTGTTTCTCATCCATTTTCTGGGCAGCCAAGCAAGCAACTTGTACAAGTGCAAGTGTAAGGATGTGTCACTCAGGAGAATGTGCTGTGACTGCACGCTCTGTAAGCAAGGCCACAGTCCAGGACAAAGGCAACTCTTGAAAGTCACGTTTGGCAGCTTCTGGTTTGAACATTCCAGAAATACAGATGCATTTAGGCAGAGTTCACAGTGGGTAGGAATCATTCCAGGGATGAAGGAAAAAAAAGAGTCACTTTTAAAATACAGGCTCAGGTCAGCTCAAAGAGGCTTCACTACTTTTAAAGGCTCTACTTTGATTTACAGAAGGTGTTAATTTGTCCTCAGCTCAGGTGGACTGACCTTTTCAAAAACAGAAAAAGAAATTAATTTTCAACATGGTCTCATCAGGACTTTTATGATGGACAGAAAAGGGGCTAACCCTGTGTGGAGAAGCATCCACTCTGCATTATGAACTCCATATAATGAAGTTTAATTGTGTAATCACCTGAAAGATTTCGGGTGTGCTGCTTGGCAAATGATAGGCACTTCAGAGCATTCCACAAATGTTTCAAAGTAACAACCAGAAAATGAAATTCATTTGAATAGTAAAACCCCTCTGACAACTGCCTTTCCACTTCAGTAACCTTTTGTGTTGTCTCCTTCCTCTATTTCCTGTGTTTCATGAGATATTTGACTGAAAGCAGAACTGGGGATTTCACTTTCCCCCCTGTTTCAGCCAAATCAACTGCACCAAACCAAGGGCTTTGGCATCTCTCAGTGGATCTGTCCATTCTGTCCTGCAATCCATCATTCCCCAGCCTCCACTGCTGATATTACACTTGGTTGCTGTGGAAAATATCATCAGAGGAAAAGTAGATTTAAGGAAAGGGATCTTCCCCATTTCCAGTGCATGATGCCAGCTCCTACCTGCAACAGTGGCACAGTGCCATGAGCCCAGACAAGCCCTACAAAGTGGGAATGCAGCAAAATCCCAGTTTCTTATTTCTTCCAGCTGTTCCCTGAACAAACCTCATGTCTGTGAGTGTTCCAGAAGGAAAAGAAGGGACAAATGTGGTCAAAGCAACACCAGCCTCTATTTCCATAGAAACCTTCAGGATAATCATCCAGCTCCAGGACACAGGGTGGAAAATCCAAAGGGAGCACTGGGGTAAGCTGTGGATCCATGGTGATCCCAGGATGCTGCTCCAAGGCCTGTGGGAATTGTTCCTGTCATCTGTCCCATCTATTTTCCAACAGCCAGCCTGAATGGGAGTTCACAAACCAACAGGAACTTGAAAAATCTTATTTCTCCCAGAAAATCCTTCTCATGAATTAGAAAATAGACAGATGGCTGCAGGATGAGCCCCTGCTTTGGCCAGCCTGGCTCAAACATGGAGAGCTCTCAACACAGCCCTCCTATGCCATCAACAGGGAAAAGTCACTTTTTCCCTGTGATGTAGGAGAGAATTGCATGAAGCTCAGTTCTAATACTGGGCTGAGCCTTTTTGGACACAAAAAGAGAGAGGGACCCTCAGCAGGCAGCTGCAGGAGCCTTCTCCTACTGAAATAACTTGGGCACTATTTCTGTTTATGATACTTTAGTGTTACTTTTAATGTTCTACAAGAGGGTAGGTGTGAGAATTCTATTGGTTTCATCTCAGGGCTGGTTCCTCTCACTCCTCCAACATCACAGCAGCTGTAACTCCTTTCCCAAGCCTGTGGAAGCATCCTGACTTGTCCCCTGGTGGGAGGAGAGGAGACTCCCCAGACCCTGCAGAATGGTGAAGAGGCAGCCCAGCCTTTGATCCCTAGCTGAGAACACCTCTCCAGTGAGGCTCAGAGCCCTGTCCCAACCTCCCATCTCCTGGGAGAAGCCTTATCCCAGGGAGGAAGGCTCCCTGCACTCAGCCAGCAGCAGGGACACTCTGACTTCTGCTGGGACAGGTTTCAAACCCCACACTCATGGCACCATAGCCATGTGTGCCTGCAGGGCTTCTTACAGCACTGACATCCTCCCCATGGGCAGGATGAGCAGGGAGGGAGGCCACATCCATAAACTCCTGGGTTTCATTATTCCTTTTTGCCAATTTATCCTTAGTTGGTTTGGGTGACAAATTCCAGCTTCTGCTATCTTAAGACACTGAAAAAGACCACTTTGTGCCACAGCTAGGATTGAACACACACCAGCTTTTCCAAAAGCATTTAAAAGACACCCCAAGCTCCTGCTTTGTTTCAGATAATATTATCCAGATGAAGGCAGACAGTTCTGGGAAGGAAACACACAGGAGAACAAAAACCTGCTGTAAAATCCTCAGCAGAAAGAAGAATAAGCACGTTTCAGAGGAGACTGGAGCTGCAGCAAAGCCATGAATTTTAACTGGCACAAAGAAATATGACCAAGCCTGTGATCCCCTCTTGGTGCTTACAGTGTTTTCTGTTCCTATCTCTGACAACAAAGAAGAGCTTTTGCTGTCAGGTGATCTGAGAGAGTCTTTTAAGTTGCAAGAAGTCTTCCAGGCTGTTCCCAGCCCCAGCAGGAAAACAGAAACTGCAGGAAGAATCCCCATGACTCCACAATCTCATCTCCTCACACACAAGGCAAAGATCTGCTCAGCCATTATCTCTGTGAGACAACACCAAAGCCCTTGGAGAAGGAACTGTGCTTCCAGCACCTGCAGAGCCAGGGGGGAGTTCTGTGCTCAGGTAACCCTCCCTGCCAGCCCTGCTGAGCACATCAGGGCCAGCAGAGAAAGCACTTCTCCCTCTCTTTCTCACTCAGCAAGGCTCATGTCTGATGTGATTCACCAAATCCTACCCCTGAATCAGGCAGTCTCTCTCAGACTCTCTCCTCTCCCTGCTGTCCTGTGCAGGAGCACAGTTCTCCTGGTAGAATCCAGATTAACACAATGTTGAGTGTGCTCCCTGCACATCTTCCCTCCCCACCGTGCCTGTTCTCTTCAGAGGGCTACAGAATTCAGTACAGGAGAGTGGAGGCACCACAGGCAGCAAAACATCTGGGATAGAGAGGGCTCATCAAGGAAGACATGCAGTTCTGGTGACTGTTTCAGGCAGTTTGAAATGGATCTCACTTCCCCTTGTTCCCCTTCTGGATTGGGAAAGGGATATCTTAAATCCCAGCAGACAGAATGAAACAGTGGCTCCCAGCCTTTGTGCCCATCAGCACTAATGGCAAAGCACAGTAACTCAAGAGCTCTTTAAAGCTGCTCTTTTCAGGAATAATGAGTGATGGACACAATCTAAATGCGAGCTGTCAAATTTTAGGAAGACTTAAAACCCCTAATGTTTTATTCCTCTCCAAGCTTCTTTTTGTTCCAGCTCTGGTAGACATCAGTGTAGTCCTTCCTCCTTCTAAACGTTTGAGGTTTTTTATTTACAAATGGCAGTGGCTGCCTGAACTCCTGGCTCCATAAAAATAAATGCCAGACTCCAGCAGGATTCAGCCAGGGCCAAGATGTCACCTTCTGCTTCCTGAAGATACAGCCATGCAGCTATTCTGGGCTTCAGCTATGGATTCTTTTCTATAAATGTGAATTGATGAAGTCTCAGGACAGACATTTCTCCCTCAGACAAGCCTTATCCATGTGGAATCACCAGATGTGCTCTCACCCAAGCTGTTGGTACAACTTGAGCAGGCTGCACAGCAACCTCAGGGTGTCAGCCAGGCAAGACCTGACCCTTTTCACTAACTCAGATAAAGACAAGCCACAGGCAAGACCTGAAAGCAAAGGGCAGGATGAACCTGTCCTTTTGAACCTCCTGCTTCAGAGCTTCAGCCTGGATGTCCCAGAGCAGAGTGCTGGACTCCATGGCTGGCACTGCCAATGCTGCAGGACTCATCCTGCCAGCTCTGCTTTGGGTGAGCCCATGTGGAGGAGCTGTCCTGGGTGTTTTATCCCTCCCTAATTCCCACTTCAGCTGCACAGCAATCAGATCTTTCAAGCTTTGGAGGAGGAAAGCACAGTGCAGGGCTATGAACTAAATCTGGGAGCTCCCAGCAATGTGGGGATCAGGCCTGGGAGCTGAGCAAATTGTGCTGCTCTCCAGGGAGCTCAGGCAGCATCTCCATCCCAAAACATGGCCCAGCTTGGGTGCTGCTCACACAGCATGAAATGGAGCAATAACCCCAAATCAAACCAGAACTGCCACCAGCACAGGCACTGGAGCACAGCAAACCCCAGCTCCTGCAGTTTGGGATGTGTGAGAGGCAATGCCCACACAGCCAGGGCCTGGAGAGTTGGGTGAAAGGCTGATGTGCTAATGAGCAGCAGCTCCCTGAGCATGCTTCCCTCAGCACTGAAATTCAAAGAAGTTACAGCAAAAGACAGTGGAAGATGCTGAAGGCAACTCAGCAGGGCCAAGGCCACGGTGCTTGTCAATGAAATAATGTCACAGCACTCAGAGTCTAAAGCTCAGAGCATTCTCACTGAGCTCATGCTGAAACACACATTCACAGACCTGAAAGATCCTCTGGAAGTGCCTCCCACTCCCTCTTCACACAGAGTTTGGGAATGTCAGCTCGAAATCTGTGCCTCAAGTGCACAGAGCAACAAGTGCTGCATCTGGGGCTGCTTTTCCACAGGGAGTTCAAATTTCAGCAGCAATGTCTAGTTCTTCATGTATCCAACATGGTTATTTCAGAATGTGAAATTAAGTGTGCAACTTTCAAAGCTTGTGTGTGTGAGAGCTCCTATGGCAACACAGTTAACATCAACTCCAGCAGGGAAAAAATTGAAATTTCACATGAAAGAACTGCTCTACTTTCTGCCAGCCCCCTGCCACACATCAGCCTTGCTGTTAGGTCAGTCTGTGCTGCTGGGCATTTTCAGCAGGCCTGGGCTACAATATCAGGGCAAATTCAACAACCTGGACCCATTTCTGGGGATTCTTATCTACAGTGAGCCAGAAAAAAAATCAACAAAAAAACCCACCACCACCAACAACAAAAAAAATCCCACCACCAAAACCTGAGCTTTGCTTAAGCAAAAAGTAAGGAGGGAACTTAGACCTGCCCTTAGTCATTGCTATTTAAAAAACCCACACAAACTTTGTGCCAGAGCAGGGAAGCTGCTAAAGTAGCAGCACGAGGGGAACTGATCACCAGGAGGTGCAACAAAATCAATTTTCTGGAAATTAAAGTCAAAAATCACCTTGACTTAGGGATGTCTAGGAGGAGGGATGGAGGTTCCTCTTCTTCCTCAAAACCTCCCTGAAAATGCTGCTGTGCCCTGACTCCTCTGCACCTGCACAGGTTGGAAGCTCAAGGACATGCTCTGGAAGATCTGGAACATCAAGGGCTGCACCTTTTGAGCTAATGTCCCTGTGTCCAGAAAAACTGAGGGAGAGGAAAAGAACTCCAGCATGGACCTAAGAGGCTGAGGACCAGCAGCATCAACACTGGCTCTGTGTGCTGTCTGTAACCCAAAGGTGAACGTTTGCATCCTGAGGCTTAGCAGCAGAAAGTACTTTTATTTTATGCTAAAATGAAGAAATGCTCTTTCTGCTGACAGGGGACCTTGCAGTTAACAGCTTCCACAGGGATGTTGTCACTCCCAGCCCAAGCTGGGCTCTAATGACTGCATTGTGAGCTGCTGATCCTATCAGGAGTGAATTGCTGCAGGTTAATAGGCTCATAAAAATGCCTCCAAAAGCCAGCACAGGCAAAGCAATCTGTTTGAGGTCCAGAACAAGCAGAAAATCCAGCAGACAAATTGACTGAAAACAAGACATTGGCTCATGCACTAACAAACAAAAAGCATAAAGGTTATTACAATTACTGCTGGCAATTGCTCCCCAGATCACACACAGAGCTGCTCAGTACACAACAGCTTCCCTCTCCCTCCATTTCTACCCATTTCTTTCCACCATCCTGCCAGGATTTGTCTCTCAGACTCTGATCTACCTGGAGCAAAAGCAGGGGTTCACTGCAAGTCCCTCCACACGTGGGTGCAGGCTCTTTGGGCTGCAGTTTTGTACACACTGCCTCAAAACAAATGTACAAATGTATAAAAAGCAAAGCATGAATCACTGGCCTTGTACCAAACCTTCAGACCAAAGAAGTTAAAAGAATATGATACTGAGCATTCTATGCAGCACTTTCTGGTTGTATTTTAATGACACTTGGGAACATTCTCAGTTGGTAGCACTTTGCAAAGCTCCAGGGCAGACATCAGGGTGAGCTGCTGCCTGCTGAGAGTGTGGCTCATTGAGCCCTGCTTTGGAAATCAGCCTTGCTGCCTAGCCAGCTAGGAAAATGTGCCTGTCCCACCCTGCAAGTGTCCAAGGCCAGGCTGGACAGGGCTTGGAGCACCCTGGGACAGTGGAAGGGGTCCCTGCCCATGGCAGGAGGGGAATGAGTTTTAAGGTCCCTTCCAACCCCAACCATGCTGTGATTCTGTAACTGTGAAAAACCACAGCACCCAGTGGTGTCAGCCTCCCTCAGGCCTGGGGGGCACAGAGCACTTGAACTTGGAAGAGAATGTGGTTTTTAAATTGACATCATGTTTTGCATGGCATCAAGGCAAAGATCCACCCCCAGAAAGTGCCTGCTATCTTGCTGTTCAATTCCTAATGATTTATAATTCCCCTAATAAGGGATTTGCATAAAAGCCCTGGCTGTTTTAAATGATGCCTTATTTTATGCCTTAAAAGCATAGAGCAGATTTATCTTTTACAAGTACGTCAGACTCTTTATGGCTCTTGCTTCTGCTTGAAAGCCACAGTGACTGCAAATCAACAACACTAAGCCTCCTTTTCCTGCACACAAGTGGGATAAACCTTTAGGCAAATTGCTAAGTGCACTGCTAAACCCCTAAGCTTTCATGGCATTGATTCTCACAGAGTCATAGTAATCCCCAAATCTGGTTGAAATGGCAGAAAAGTTCTCATGCTACATCATTTTCAAAATTAAAACTTCATTGTGAACAAGAATTTCAGGCTTTGCCATTCCCTGGAATTGTGTCTCAAGGGTTTTATTCATCTAAAAATATTAGGAAAGACTGCAATTGTCCAAAGGCTGGTGCTGTTGTGGGAAAAAAATAAACAAAACATTCCCTCCAAAGGCATAGAAATCAGGTCATATTAAGTGCTGCTTTGAAAACCCACTCTAAATATTTACACCAAGGTAGGACAGGCTGGTAAAGGTCTGAAAGCAGCACTGGATGCCCTCAAGGAATAAATTCCCCCAGTTAGTACAAGGAATTCGTGTAACATTTAATTCAGTGGAATATTTGTTATGGAGCACTTGCTAATCTGACAGAAGTGAAAGGTTAATTATTCTTCTGCTTATAGACAGCAGTGAGTGCTCCTGCAGACATTTCCAGGCAGGCAAGAGACTGGAAGCACTTGGTTTGGAGAGGTGCTGTGTCCTTGTAGCTCACAACCTCCCTGGAAATCCACAGATAGTAAAATCACAGAATATTCTAATATTAGAAGCATTTGTTTTCAAACTCTGTTAAATCCTTTGCTAAAGCAAATGAGAATATCTGTTAACCCTGGAAAAACAACTTTTACTGGACCTGATAAAAAAATTACCAGAAGTGCAAGTGTTTCTGTACCTGAGGGTCAGGATTAACAGCAGTGATGTCACTGAGCAGGACAGAGGGAATGCCAGGAAGAAGAGGCCACAGCTGGTTTTGGAAGTGACTGGCCAGTTCATCTCTCCACCAAATAACATCTGGAAGCCATGTAGAGGTGAGAAATGCAGAAATCTTCTGGTAAAACCTGGATGATCCCTGGAGATGTTCTGCAGTCTGCAAAGAGTGGTTCAGAAGCTTTGGTGATGGCTCAGAACTCTGTACCTTGCACCTGCAGCAGCTTCTCCTCTGTCCATGGCCATGCCAGACTCCAGTTCCACAGAGCTGCCCTCAGATTCTCCAAACCAACCCCTGGTGGGACACCCTGCACCCCCCAAACCCCCACACCTTCATCCCATGCTCATGCCACCCATCAGCTCACAAACCCTGCTCCAAAGCACATCCCAGCACACTCACAGGGAAGAAAAGCCCATCAACAGCACCATCAAGCAGCCCAATAGAATGAAACATTAACTTCCAAAGGCTTTCTATGGGATATCAATGAAAACATTCCCTGCAAGTGTTCAATGCCAGGGTGCAGCATTTGTTCTGACAATAAGAAACCAAAACCAAGCAGGGATGTTGAAATCTGCCCCACTTCTAGCAGATGTTTGGAGGAGGACAGAAATAAAACCACCCTAAACTACCTCAAAAAAAAATATAAAATTGAGAGGAAACATAGCAGAACCACTGGAATAGGAATAGATGAATCCCTTTGAATAAGCCAAATGTGCTAAGAACAGGAGCTTTTCTCTGGAGAAGCCACTATTATTATTCTAATTAGAACTGTTACACCTCGGGACAGAGAACTACAATGTGATAAATAATAAAAGATACACGGATAACAGTGAAGTGGCCAGTAAATAAGAAATTGATGGTTCAGAGCTCCCTTTTGGGGCTGAAAATGGGCTCTGGGCTCTACACATTAATATTAAAATATCATTTGTCATCATGGTTAACATTTACACATACTTAGTCTTCTTTGCATAATCCGAAAAAAGTGACTTAAGGTCTCCCTAAATTCTTCTAACAAACAGATGCAACAGAAGCACCTGGAAACCCAAATCTATTTTAAAGGTAAGCCCTGAAAAGTGTCTCTTTGTGCCCACAGGAGACAACTGGAACCAGAATGAGTAAATTCCCCAACAGGATTTAGTTTTTCAATTCAGCCACTGAAAACTTGCACATTGAGGACTGAGGGCTGCAGTGTGAAGAATAAAGTCCACATTTCTCTCCACAGTAGCTGAAGCTGCCCAAGGGCAGGAACAGGGAGAGACTTGCTGTCATTTTCCTTGTCTCTGCTGGGGCTGATGTCCCCACTTGTGTTGTTCCTCCCAGCTCTGATCTCTGCTGGGGAAAGCAGCAGTTCTACAAATGCCTCAGGAAAGAAAGATTGACACAAGTCAGAGCTACCAGGAAGGCAGAGGCTCTAATGAGGGAGAAGAAACCTGAGTTCTGCTTGGAAGAACTGCCCCAACACCTGAAATGTCACTGT
Organism: Toxostoma redivivum; assembly: GCA_013397375.1. Lineage (NCBI taxonomy): Eukaryota > Metazoa > Chordata > Aves > Passeriformes > Mimidae > Toxostoma > Toxostoma redivivum. The sequence continues at coordinate 117,732 of VXBI01013416.1, read as the reverse complement.
TGTGCAACACAGCTGAGCTCAGAAGTTTTTCATGATGAAGGTGCTGAGGCCTGGCACAGAATTCCCAGAGGAGCTGTGGCTGCCCCTGGATCCCTGGGACTGCCCAGGGCCAGGCTGGATGGGGCTTGGAGGAGCCTGGGACAGTGGAAGCTGTCCTGGCTTCTTGCAGGAATTTGGACTGGATGGCTTTGAATGGCCTCTTGCAATCCAAACCATTCTGTGATTCCATGATAAGAACTGGAAAAATGGCACAGTTTGTTCCACCAGGTTGTGATTTAACCCTTCCCAGCTCCAACCACACACTCAGGGCAGCCTGAGCCCACAGCTCCTAAAATCCCTTCCATTCTGTAACCCTGGGGACATATTTTGAGCATAATCAGTGCTCAATAATTTTGGTGCTTTGGCCAAGCCCTCAGCTGGAATCAGCAGAGAGCAGGTCAGGCTCTGTCCCTCCTTTTGCCTTCCTCCACACAGGAAACACCTTGAATTCAGGTGTTTGGTGGAACCAACACCAAGTCCTTGTCCAGTCCAGCAGAGCCTGGTCTCATCAGCCTCTGCCCAGGGCTGCTCAACCACTAATGGAAAAGCTGCTCATTGTTTTGGGCTGGGTTTTTTTTGGCAGTGTTTTAATCATGATACTAGGTGCCAGCATCCATCATTTATTTGCAGGAGTACTGGAGCCACAGCTGTCAAACTCCAGGTTTTGTGATGTAACACGGGAAATTCAATTTTGCTGCTCCCAGGCAGCAGCTGCAAGTGAAGAACACTTGCTGCAGCTGAAGAGGGGATGCTGAAACGTGTTTTAAAAACATGTTCACACATCCTGTTCCATTTAGGCTCCCCATGGTGTGGCCAGCAGGTATAACACAGATATCTGGGGATGAAGCAGGCAAAAACAGAGCAGAAAATCCAGTCCCAGCTCACTGAAGTTGCTTTGAGCCACCTGAGCTCAGCAGAGCACAGGGGAGCAGCTCAAAGGTTCCTCAGCCACAGGACAGTTATTCAAACAAGTGGCTCTCAGAAGACCTGGGGGACACAGGGATTGCTGCTCCCCAGATCCACCTGGCCACACGTCCCACAAGAGTCCCCCACACTGCTCAGGTGAAATAGGTACTTACACCAGGCAGGAGTGGCAATACTACCTGAAAAGCTGTCTCCAAAAAAGAAATAGGTACAAGATGCTCCAACCTGTGTCAAACCAGCTCTGTGAAAGAACCAACAGAGCAGAGCCCAGAGCTGCAATTTCACAGCTCTGCTGTGGTCAGGACAGGAGTTCATGTCATGTTTTACATCACATGTGCTAAATTGCCTTCCAGTTTTATTGCACAGCTCAGGCTCTGGGGCCCACCAAAACTGAGGGGAGGCTCAGCTCCTGCCTCCAGGCCTCAGCTCCTGGCAGTCAAATAAAAATAACTCCTCCTCCTGTGCCACACTCTTCACATGGTTAAAATAAAGGAGGAAAAACCACAATAGGTTCCAAAGGATGTGTCTCCTCCAAATCCAGCTAACTTTCTGCAGTGTGAGGTTACATTAATGAGCAACTGATAAAAGATGATGCCACAGAGAGCTGGTTCTGGTCTGCTCATAATGAATGCAGTATAACTGAGGGCAGCTTGGGTTGGCAATTAGCTGGGAGCAATCCTTCAGTTCCACAGCACTGGGCTGTTCCCCCAGCCCAATTTGGGCAGCTCTTACCCTGCTCTGTCCTGCCTTGCTGGAATTTAGCTTCAATTGGCACATGCAGCCTGGTGCTCAGTACAGAGCAGTGGTGCTGCCCTGTCTGCACAACTACCAGGTGTAAATGCTGCTACTCACTCCTGGCTCCTGGCTCTCGGGGCAGCTCTGGGCTGAAGGTTCCTCTGGTGCCCCCAGGCAGGCATAGAGGGCCAAGCCTTCCTCTCTCCAGGCCTGCTGCAGCCCCAGCACCTCAAATGGAGCTTTGGGGCCATCCTTCCTCTTCACAGGAGGCACCTGGAAATCCATTAGAACACAATTCCATTTTAAAATGAACTGAAAAAAACCCTTTATCTTGCTCTGTTGCTTTTGAGTAGAGCCCCACAACAACCCAGGGAGCACTCTGCTTTGATTAGTAGATTAGCTGTGGTTTAGCCAGTAGAAAAATCAATAAAGACCAAATTAAATAGGAATAACACATTGCTTTTGATAAGCCATAGGATTTATTTTCTCAATGAGGACTTGCAAGCTCTGACTTCCACCAGTTTCACTATGTGGAAGCAGGAATTCACATTATTTCCCTGGTCCAGCAAGGGGTGAGCACAGAGCCCCTGCCAAGAAATGTTCCTGTCACAGCAGCACCATGTGTCCCTTTATCTGTGACACTGAGATCAATCCAATCTCAGCTCACAAATCCATGCAAAGGGATGATGCCTTCCCAAGGGCTGCTGCAGGCTTCCCTAAGAAGCCCCTCACCAATAGCCCAAACCCCACCAATCCCCATCCTGTGAATCCCCTTTTAGTTGGGCTGAGGTGATTTTTTTTCATGGATTTTTTTGTGCACGTATGTGTGGGAGGTAAACATTCTATTTTCCAGTTTATAGATCTGATTTAAACCAAAAAGGCTAAAAAGTTATTTCTGCAACCCCAAGACATAAATTATTATTGTGAATATCAGTTTAGATCCAAGGAGAAGGCTCCAGTAGGACAGACTATGCCTTGGCTCTTAAAGTCAGATGAAACATGATCCACTTTAACATGCAGAATACACTAAAAGCTTGATTATAAGTTAGAAAAGAGAGAGGAGAGACACTTGAAAGAGCCTGGGCAGGCACTGGGATGCTGCAAAATGTCCAGGGCAGCTGGTGAAAAGGGGCAGAAAACTCTGGGAAAGCCAGACACAGGGAATCAGCAAAGCCAGGAGAAAGGAAAAGCAGAGGTACCTGATCCAGAACGTGCTCTGGATGGAGAGAAAGGCAAGTCTGAGCTCCAGGACTGGAATTCCCTCCAGGAAACATTCAGTTTCTGTATTTGCGGATACAGAAGTCTTGTTGTCCTGGTTTATCCCATCACCAGTCTCCAGGTGCATTATCAGCTCTATTTACTGCACATATAGCCCCAAACCATTTACAGGGAGGTAAAGGCCTTTAAAAACATGTTTTTAACACAGGGCCAGGCTGGATTTTGAAACTGCTGCACAGCCTAGCTGGATCATTCAAAACACCAGCAAGTCCTGCACTGCCTTGAACACTGGATTCCCATGGGGAATTCTGCACCATCCAGGGGATCACTGCTCCCAGCTGGCAGCATCCAATGGAATCAGTAAGGATATGCTGATTTACACAAGCCAGACAATGGAATTGCATGGATTACCAGATGAGAATTTGGTCTAAAAATGCCTCAACATTTCCAATTCTTTCAGTAAAAGAAATACAAACTTCTTCATTGCTATCCAACAGCCATTCCAGAGCCTGTGCAGAATAAATTGGTGGATTTTACCCCAGCTTTTCTTGGGCACAAAGTCCAACATGTGACCCTAGAGCCAGCAGAGTGAGGTACCCTTTCAGGCTCAGAGAGAACTGCTATGAGTCAGAGCTCAGGTTTGGATGTTTTTAATGGGAATAACACAAGGGAAGGGAGCTCACACTGCAGCTGGTCACAAGCTAACAAGCCTGAATGGAAAATTCAGGATCCAGGGCTGTTCCACTGGCAATTTTCATTAGCACTGAACTAACACTAAAGAATGTTAGCAATGTTTTAATGCAAGCACGAATATCATTAACAATTAATTGTGTTTAAGTGGAGTTTAAGTGATTTAAAAGCCTGGCTGCTCAGGGTGAAATCTACCTTGACTGCATGGATCAGTATTGGTATCCCAGAGTCCTTCCCAGAAAGAATAAGGCCACTGAGCAGGAAGGAAAAATATTACATTGGGGAGGAAAAAGACACTAGAGAATAAAGGGTAATATGGATGGGAAGGAGAGAAGATGGGGTGGTTTCTTTAGAGGAGAAAAACATGTGAACCAAAGGACACTAAAGGCAGCCCCTCACTTGCTCACAGCACTCTTGATTACCAGGAAGGTCTATTCTTGTCTAGAACAAGTGGTGAAAACCAGGAACCCGTGTCCATTGCCAAGGACAAAGCCTAACACCCAGCAGTCACTTCCAACAATTGCAAATCTGCCTCAACAATTTTTCACTTCTTCAGAAACTCCAGACACAACCCAGCTCCACTGACTGCAGTGAGACTTTTATTTACTGGCTCTGAGGTGAATTAGAACATCATTTCCACTTTGTTCAGCCACTGTTTTGTAGCTGTTGGGGGGTAAAAAGGAGATTTCAGGAGTGATTATGTATTCACTGGGGGTATAAACACAGCCCTCACCACCCAGAGCCTTTTGTGCCAGCTCAGTGCACTCACCAGGGACAGCAGCCACGCCACAAGTGCCTGGTAGATGTTGGCTGCTCCCAGCACCTTGTCAGGCACCTGCCCTTCACACTGATCCGTGGCCACTTGGCCACAGCTTGCCAGCCAAATGGTCATCAGCAGCATCTCCTTTTTCCCACTGTGGCATCCAGGCAATGTGTCAATAGCTGGCATAAAAGAGGCTTCCTGTCAAAAAAAAAAATAGTATGAAAATAAAACTCATTTGGATTACTGGAAGCGTGTTCCTCATCAGGAATTAATTACATTCATTGCCATCACAGGAGGGGCATTTAACACCCAGAGAGCATTTATCAAAGAGGGAGAATGAGCCATAAAAGCCAGGTTGTTCCATCAGTGACACCTGCCTGAGCACTGCAGGTTTTCTTGGACAGCTGTCACCTGAGTCCTCATTTAGTCACCCTCTGCCTGGTGAATGGAAGGTTACACAGTCACAGCTGGAAAAGTGGGATTGAATTTATTCTGTATTCAAGACTCAGTGTTTGGGGTTGTTTTTTTTAATCAATGAAAAGCCCTCAAACAAGCCTGATAGTGTGAAAACTCATTATTTTCTGCCTCACCTAACATCTCTCATCATTTCAGACATGAGGTCACAGTTAAGGGAACTCACCTCCTTTCTTTACTTCAGCATTGATAGTTGGTTATTTAGGATGCAAATTCCTTCTCCTTTAAGAGAACTGTTCGAGACACAACTTGAAGCTCCAACTGTGGACTTACAGCTGTTTGTCCTTCCACAGCAGCTGCAATTACTGGCTGCCTTGTTCTTCCTCTCTATATTCAACTTGCTGCCCCTGACATTTCTTTGGTGAATTAACCAACAACTCCCTAAAACCCCAAAGATTCTCCAGTACTGCTCCTCAGCAGTTACAATCACAGAATCATGGAAAGGTTTGGCTTGAAAGGGGCCTTAAAACTCATCTTCTTCCACCCCCTTCCACAGGCAAGGACAACTCCCACTGGACCAGGCTGCTCCAAGCCCCATCCAACCTGGCCTCATGTTTTCAGTTGCTCCATGTAGCCCATAATGAGGATTCCTGCCCACACCTCTACACTGAATGAACCTTAATTTGATTTACCTGAATTTACTCTGAAAGCAAAGTAAGCCAAATCCAATCACAGCCACCTTAATTCTGAATTAAAATGTCCAAAAAGGTGTTTCATGACTAATCCACTTGACAAGTTAATGTAGCTTGACTTTTGTGCTGCTCCTCAAAACAGACAACTTCTTAAAATGATTTAACAAGGAATCAAATGAAAGCAGCTCTACTGTGTCACCCAGTGTTTTGGTACCATATAAATCTGTAATTAGTAATAAAAGCCATGGAAATGTGGGATGCTGCAGATTTGTATTAATTAATACAAATTAATACTGGGGTGTCAACAGAATTCCTCAGGGCTTTGACCCCTCCACTGAAATCCCCTGAAGAAAGGCCTTGGAGAAACTCTGGGACCATGAGGGAAAAGTTTCTTCTCCTACAGCCTGTGTTGGAGACAGGATTCTTCCTTCCTCCCTCAACAAGGGTGTGGGATCAATGAGAGGAGGTGATTTAAGAGCTAATGACACAAACAGTATCTATAACTAATATTCCAGCAAGAAATCTCCAACTATTCCAAACTTCCTCAGCCCAGCAGCAGGGGAAGGCTCAGTGGCTTTTCTGACCAAAATCAAATAAGTTTATTTATTAAGGTTCTTTCTGACTGAAGTTTTGGTGAAGGTTGGACCTTCCCTCTCCTCCCTCTGCCAGCCTTCTCACCCCAACAAGAATCTAAGTGTAGAACTTGAATAACTTCTGAAATATTAAGACTAATGAACAAAAAAATGAGCTAATCCAGTTTAATTCTGGGCAAGAATAGCTGAAGAAAGATACAACTGGTGCTTTCTGGGTATGGCTTCCCACAGCACTGCCCATTTTACCCAGGCTGCAGAGGAGAGTTCAATTTGCCCACATTACACTGGTTTTTATTTGTGACAGTATTAGGTTATAAAAAGCCTAAAATTACTCAAATGCTGGGCTATTTTTGGTTGCTCTGGCTAGAATTGTGCTGTCACTCAGAGATAGGCTTGCAGCTGATTGCAGTCAAGTGCCAACAATTACCAAAGAGTAAATAAGATAAAATTTCCTCTTCCCGAGTTCTTGCTAGTTTATTTTGCAATTAAAGTTTATGTAATTCCAAGTTCCAGCCCTTCAGCTCAGTTTCCCAACCACCCTCCATCCCCAGCTCTGGCCTTTTTTTCTCCACTCTCACATAAGAACAGTGCAAGGAGGAGCAGCAACCACACTGAGCAGCCAAGGAGTGACCTCTGCCCAAATCCACACCACAGGGAAATGAGCAAAAAGGAATTGCAGGATAAATTCAGGACAGCCACATGACCCAGCCTGCAGTGCCAGTGGTGCTGAACTTCCACAATGGCCTTAGGCTGAGGAAGGGCAGGGACAGATGGGATATTGGGAAGGAATTGTTCCCTGGGAGGGTGGGCAGGCCCTGGCACAGGGTGCCCAGAGAAGCTGTGGCTGCCCCTGGATCCCTGGCAGTGCCCAAGGCCAGGTTGGACAGGGCTTGGAGCAGCCTGGGACAGTGGAAGGTGTCGCTGAACATGGCAGGATGAGCTTTAAGGTCTCTTCCAACCTAAACCATTCTGTGATTCCATGATAATCCCAAAGGAAACTACTATTCATTAGAAACTCATTTTAAAAAGTGACAATTTAACTCCATATTATTATTATTTTAAAGCAGAGCTGTTTATATGACAGCAAGCCAAGGCCTGGTGGGCACAAGATTGCCAGCCAAAATTAACATCATTTTATTTCAAATAAAATAGCTCAGACTGGTTAAATGATGCTTTTGTTGATGATTTTTAGAAGAGTAGTTAGCATCACTCTTCCTACACATCCATGTTAGATTGGACAAAGAGTTTCAAAGACTGGGAAACATTAATATCAATGCTGTGAGAGGCTGGAATGACCAAGGAGAAGTTTAGGAGCCAGGCTATAACTTCACAAAGATTTCTGAGCAGAATCAACTCCCCCAGTCTGAGGAGCTGCCCCAGTGGCAGGACAGGCCAAGGAAAAACCAATTTTTTCCTTTAATAGATACAATCTCTCCTTTTAAGGTAAATAAAACTTCAGGATTTCCCTCCCAGCACCTTTCCCAACACTAACATGGGAACAAGGCAGCATGTTCCACCCAAACACCCCCTGCAGCAGCAAGAGCTCCATCCAAACATCCCCTGCATAGGAAAGGAAGAAAGGTTAAAGGAAGGAGCTTAAAGCCTCCTCCTTCACCACAGAGGGGTGAGAGAGGGGCAAGGGGAGGAACAGGAAGACTGTCACTCTCATTGGCTGGAAGTTTAATCCAAATAATTGTTTTCAGCCCTGTCTAAATTTATCCTCCTATGTCATCTGCACCCTAGCTTGGATCCCAGATTTAAGAGGCAATCCCTGATGAATGGCAAATTACTGACTGCAGAACTCTTCTGCCAAACGATGCATCTGCTGTGGGTTTGTAAATGTGAGCTGATTTCTAAGTGCTGGAGCAGCTCGAGCTAATTTCTCTAATGAACCTTCCCCTCTCATTGCACAGCTGCTCTGGTTCCATGTTCCTGCTCTGCCCTGGACAGAACCATGATGATTGTGTGGTTATAGCTCTATTTCCACACAGTCACGTGGGAAATGTTGGATTTTTAGGACACATTTAACAATTCTGGCCATCTAAGGCAAAGCAGATTATCACTATTCCACAGCTCCTAAAAATTCTTGCATTAGATGAAGACATATTGGAAATGTCAAGTGTTTGTTCATTTTCATTCTGTGGGGAAGGAAAAATGATGGCAATGCCATCTGTTAGATGATTTGAAATTCCACATTAAAGTGTGGAATAAACCCTGAAACCATTCAAAAAAACTGCTTTATCACTGCAAAGTGGGAGCAAGGGGTGAGAATGAGGAGAGGATCTGCAGTTCCTGCATGCAACTGGCAGAACACTCTGGAATTAGGAAGTTGACTTTTCCTGACAAAAAGGAGACTACAGTTGATGTTTAATGGCCTTTCTGTAAATGCATTTCTGTACCACAGTCACTCTGTGGCACCACTGCCATCATGCTGAGGTTATGGATCTGAAAAACACGATGAGGGCAAGGTGGTATTGAAATTTCTGATGTGGATGAGCCTCAGATTGCTCAAACAGAGGAATTGTGATGCTCCAGAGCAGATAACTCTGCCAAGGGATGTTGCAGGGATCTGCATAATGGAGCATTATTTGCTCTGATCTCCATAGTTTTCAATTCACTTTTAGGGCACTCCAGATCGTGAGAGTTTAAGTTAAAAATATAATAATAAAGAAAATGTCTTTGCTGAAAGTTTTCTTGCTCTGGACAATTATCCTTAATCTTGAGTATGAAGAATAAAACCTCTTAACTGCACTAAGGGAATTCTCAGCTGCTTCACTGGAGTTAATGGCTCATCTATCAAAAGATGTGGATAAACCCTCTTCCATAGGAAGCAAGGATCTGGCCCATAGGATTTATTAGCAGAGAGATGCTGTGGATCATACAGGATTAAAATATTTTTGGTCCAAATTCAAAAAGTTAAAAAAAAATTCAAATAACTGGTAACAGCTTTTTTTTTCTTATAATTTCTTCTTTATTTTTTAGAAGTGGGAGAATTTTCTGACAAAGGCTCAGCTCAGGTAAACACTGACCTGAGAAGTGCATTCAAATTTAAAGTGAAGTAACACTGAGTCTTATTGGAGTTTGTTTGCTTTCTGAGACACAACCATTAAAAATGAGAAGTGCCTTTTCTATGATTGGTGTTTACACTCCAGTAACACTTGGAGAGGCTCAGAAGGATTCCCAGCCTCATTGTGCTGATGTTCTGAGCACATGTAACAAAAAGTTCCTCCTCTAATGAGTTTATACTCCTGGTTAATGAGAAGCAGCTGAAATGAGTAAAGGAAGTTTAATTACTTACACATTTCATGTGAGCACAAGACTGGGAATGGGGAACTCGTGCCTCAGTCCTGGCACTGGAATGAAGGATTTCTCTGTGGAACTGTAAAGTCAGGATAATATTTCCTTATCCTGGTCCCTGTCTAGCTGGATTAATTATCAAGACTCTGTAAAGTGCTCTGGAGAGGAAGAGTGTAAGATTATGAACAAACTCTCAAAATTAACTTCTGTTCCCTTCCCTGCTCCTAGAAGTGCTGTGGCCTCTCAGCCCCCTCAGTGTGATCTCATCTGCAGCTTCCACAATTTGTTCTTCAAAGGGTTCCAACCTGCCTTACACAAGAGATGTGTCAGGACTCCCAGACCCTCTGAAGGGAATTAGAAATGTTGGGACAGAGCGTGGAATTGGTCCTCAGCCATGTGAAATCTAGGCTGGCATTTGGCACATGCTCCAAGCTGGGTTTAAATCCTATGGAAATGGCTTTACTTGGAGATTCCCAGGGGGATGGAATGAGATCATCTTTAAGGTCCCTTCCAACTCAAACTATTTAGGATTGGTTCTGTGATTCACCATGCATTTATCAACTTGGGGAAAGCCTTCTTTTTTCTTCCCATCTATTTATCTTTTTCATGTATTTCCCTTGATACTCTATGGAAATCCCCAAAGAAATGAAGGAAAATAAAGGGTCTGGGGGAGGAAACTCTGCTCAGCTGCTTTATCAGGAAATTTTAGCAGAGCTAAAGTGGCATGTTTTACAGACTGTCAGCTTCCAATTAAAATGGATTGTATCCAGTTTGTCACAGGCTCTGTGCTCTTCCCTCCAGCTATAAAACACCCTCCAGAGCACCCTTCAGACCTGTGAATTTGGGGCTTTGTGATCTTGAGAAGTGCTAAGTGCTTACAGTGTTCCCTGAAGCTGGTGGGAACTCCAGGTGCTTGGCACAGAGCTGGGTAGAGCTCTGTGTTTGCAAAATAAAAATAACTGCACAATTCTTCCACTCCATAATCTCGGATAAAGCCCTGAATTCCATTCCTTACCACTGAGAATAATGCCCCATAATGAGTATTTGTGGAATAATGTGTTTACAAGTTGTAACCAAGCTTATCCCCCTGTGTGCTGAGATTTGGAACATGGGCCTAGCCCAATGCTGAACAAGAAGGCATGAGGAAAACCAGGAGTGCAGTTTAAATCCTGCAGTTCCTTTAACAGACAAGACTGAACATCCTCTTGGATAAACAGAGGGGCAGGTTCCCTCCTTTCATCTACAAATAGCATCAGTGATCAGAGCCCTGAGGTAAGGCCAGGAGTTGGGAATTCTATTTTGAGTCTGAGAGAGAATCATGGCAGAAAGTGTTTGTTTCTCTGTGTCACTAAACGTGACTGGCACTTGTTCAGAGCCACTGCAAACCCAGGACAGCTTTCTGCTGCCAGCACAGGGCCTGGCATGGAGCAGCACCTGAGGAGACAAAAAGCCCAGAGATGGTTTTGTGTCCTCCTGCTCTCTCCAGGATGAGAAACTGAACTTGGCTCATGGACATTTTATATTATTGTCTTCAAGTTTAATGTGAACATCCTGCTAATGTGAATGGAGGAGTATTCAGGACCTCTACTGGCAGCAAGCTCATGCATGGAATCCTGGAAACTCTGTTCCTTTTCCTTGTATTAACCTTTCCCTTAAGCAACAGCAACAAATGTTCCCATCTGTCAAACTCAGGCAGGAGTGTATTGAGGAATAAGCCTAAATGCATTTAATCACTTCCAAGATATGCTGAGGAATAGAAAGGATTAAATATCTGCCATTATCCTAGAGCCTTTTCAGACTGTAGTCAGAGAAACAGCACTGCAAGATCTCCTTGCTTTGTACAGCTCTGGTTCTTCAATTCCTTCCACAGCTGGAAGAAGCACAAACGTGGGAGCCCCTGGGAACCATCAGAGTGGCTCTCCAGGTTTTCATGGAAGGCTCTCCATGGCTTTTTGGTGACCCTGCTACATTCAGCACAGGTGAATTTCCTGGTTCTGAGCATTTCTACAGCAATTTGGCTGGACAACCTCTTAAAGCAGCCAAAGCTTATGAAAGCAGCTTTACTGTGTGGCTCTTGGACCTGCTGTGGTGGTGTGAGCAGAACTGGGGAGAGGAGCCATGAGGAAGGGAAGTACAACCTGCCCTAGGAGTGCCTGGGCACTTCCATAACATTCCTGATCTGGGAACACAGAGAACAAAGTGCTCCTGTGTGGAGGGAGGTGTTTATAACACACACATGCAAGGCTAGACCCTCTGCTTGCCTATTCAATCAAATCCTTAGGTCAGAACCCTGCCATCCTGAGCCTCAGCTCCTGGGAGTTGTGCCCACACCAGGAAGCAGCTACTCCAGCAAAGTGCTGTGCCAGCAGATCCCCCCATTTGCTTTCCCTGGCACCATGTGGGAAGATGAAGAGGAGGCCAGAAACACAGGCTCTGTGCCAGCTGCCAGCACCCATGCTAGAAAAACATTTCCTTGGGATCTTCCATCTATTCCAAACGCTGTGTGCTGGGCTGGTGGCACAAACAGGAATCTTGGCCTTCTGTCTCTGTGTACTAAGTTTAACTCCAGCTCTAATTGCCTTAGTTTATTTTTAAGCCTTTCTTGGTCGAGGCAGAGGGTTCATTAAGTACAAGAGATTTTAATCTTGTTTCAGGAACTCATTAAATGCCTGGCAGGAAAAAAGAAACGGAGGAATTCAGGGGCCATCTGGTGGCTGTTGGGCACGGCACTGGTGGCCACAACCTTGGCATCAGCCCAACTGGGAGAGCACCTGGAGCCAAGCAAAACCCAAACTCAGCCCTGGTGTCTGAAAAAAATAGTCTAGGAAATATTCAGTGATTTTTACAATTAATAGGGTCTTTTAAAGCTATATTAAAATAATAGTAAGGGCTACATGCTGTTATAATTACATTCACACAGATGCCTTGGTCCAATGTCAATGAAAACATTGCTCACAGGTGATTTGTACTACCAGGATCACCTTTGGAGTAATACAGATATAGAAAAATTCAACTACTGTGTCACAAAATCATTATAATCCTAAAAAGATTTTATAGGTTTCCTCAGCTTCTCCAAATAGATGTACTGCACCACATTTTGGGGGATAGATTGGCATTTCTGTAAGGAAGTGGCACAAAACCTATTCCTTCATGAGTAGTTGATCAAGCCTTTGTCCATTCTTTAAGTGGAGACATTATTTTGACTTTCTTGCAGTCTTTTTCCTTTGTGCATTTTGCACCTGGCAATAAAAGTGGTGTATTTTTAAATAGTGCTGAGGCCATCACCTCAGTGCAGTCATGTGAGCAGCTCCAGAGGAGCTGGGGAGGTGCCCAAGTGCCCTGGTCCAGCAGGTGAAGTGCTGGGTTGGGATCCCAGGATCCTTCAACAACCCAGAGATGGAAGTAAAGGGCAAATTCCAATGCTGATGTCAGCACCATTGCCTTAAAAAGATCAAAACACCCATGGATCAGCAATGGCAATCACAGGCACCTATTTAAGGAAGACAGGTAAAGAATCAAAAGCATTTCACTGACAATTTGCAGATCAAGGCACCTCCTACTTAAAAATAACTTCTGGGGCCAGTAACTGAACTAAAAATATTTGTACAAGTTTTGGAAATCAATTCCTACTTTCAGGCTGTGCTGATGCAGGGTAACTGTCCCAGTAGCAGAATGTGCTGCACTTCAGCACCACTCTGATGGTAAATATGGATTCTGTCAGGGATTTTCCCCTGAAGAAATATCAGATCAAAGAAAGAACAAGGCCATCAAAGGATGAGGAAGGATTTGACCATAATGTATTGGTAATTTTGTGGCAATGCAAGGAGAACATCTTGTGGTTGAGAATTCTCCCTGACACCAGTGAGCTGAGTCAATAGAATGTTAACATAAAGAACCTGCTGATTTTGACAAAAAAAAAGGTGATGGAGCCTGTGTTTACAAGATGGAAAGGAAAGTACCCACATCATCTATTTGTTAAGGTAGAATGACTCTGTTGTGCCTGGCTGTTTTTGTTTTGTAAGGCTAAGCTGCAATGAGATGAGGATCATGGTAATATAATTACTAATACAAGGTTAGCCCAAGTGATTGTGAATGCCAAGAAAAATGAGATGCCTCAGTATGAGTCAACACATTCATTTCCCAACCACTCTGGCTGTGCAAGGGAGATAAAACTGCTTATAAGGGGCTGGTTACAAGGTGGCTCCTAATAGCTCTCCAAAAACATTATCTTGTTCTGCCATATTATGATAAAGCAATAAATGGAGAATCAAGCTGAAGGCCTGCTAGAAACATCTACTTTGTCCCAATAATAAAAGAGATGAGTACAAGCTAAATTCTAGTTGCTCTGTGTTAAATGAATTCCAGGGCTGGATGGGCCATGCAGGGGTTTGGCTGCAGTGTTCTAGTCCGGGTCTGACAAAAGCTCAGGTGTCTCACTTCACATGGGGCTGCTGGGAGAGGAGCTCTGTGAAGCTGCTTTTTCAGCACAGACATTTCCCTCGGTCCTGGACAAGCTGCAGGGCAGCTCTACCTCTGCCTGGCCTCACCTCCCTCACCTGCACTGCTCTGACTGTGTGGCTCCATCACTCCAGACCCCCTGGCTGATCACCCCTGGCTCCTGTCCCTGCCTTGGCTTTCTGCTCTTCATCTTGGACCTTCCTCACTCCCAACTGGCCACCCTCACTGGAACAGCTCTGCTGCTCCTCTGGGACTGTGGCACTGCCCTGCCTGCCTTGCTCTCACCTGCAGATCCTGCTTTGTGTTCCCCAAAGGCTTCCCACTGCCAGAGGGCAGGGCTGGATGGGATATTGGGAAGGAATTGTTCCCTGGGAGGGCGGGCAGGCCCTGGCACAGGCTGCCCCTGGATCCCTGGAAGTGTCCAAGGCCAGGTTGGGGCAGTTGAAAGTATCCCTGCCCATGGTAGGGGGTGGGACTGGATGGGATTTAAGGCCCCTTCCAACTCAGACCAGTCTGGATCCTGTGATATCCTAGGAATAACCTGCTTGTGCTGCTCCTCACATAAAACTCAGCTCTGAGTCTGGCAAATGTTACCAGCATTATCTGGATCCCACCTAATGGGAATGTGACAGGAAAACAGCACCAGCACTAAGTTACTTATCATAATAAGCAAGATGAATGAAGTGACAGATCAAACCCATTTCATTTTACATCCTCCATTTAACTGCTTTACATCCTGTGAGCATTCCTTCTGCCTCCCTCATCAATAACACTGCTGAAATAAAGAAACAAACTCTGTGTTGTTCCTCCAAACTACTAATTCATCCTGACCCTACAGCAACGATCACACCACCACTCTGGGGGCTTTCACAGAACTCTAGGTGCTTGTATCAGTTCTGAACCAGATCCAAAGGTTAAAATGTGGTTAGGGGGCCCAATTTCAGAAGACATCAACTCATTGCAGTCTTAAATTTCACTGAAAGTTTGGGTGGTGCAGAGAAGGAAAAAACCAAAAAACCCAAAACCAAAACATAGCATTAAAAAAACCACTGCATCATTTTTTAAAACTAGAAGGTGAGCCAGACTTCCCAAGTATTTAGACACCTACAGACATGGACTTGACAGGCAGAATTCTTAGGAAGAACCCACTGATTTCCCAGGGAATTGGCACCTGCATGTCTTGAAAATCCACTGGATCTCAGTCCCTTCTCCAGCAGCTGATTTCACCTGGAAGTGAATTCTCAAGTCTCTGAAGTTACCTCTCCCCAGCCCTGACTCTGAGAGTGAAGATGAGGACAGAGTTTGACTGAACTGGGTTAAGAAAAAGGAGATGACACATTAAATCTGCCTTTACATTTTAGACAAGGACTCTAATGTAACCCTAATGCAGCTTTTCAAATTTCCTTTGCCAGTCTTTCCCAGCACCTCAGCTAACAGTAATTGCAGAGTTTCTAAACTTTCCCTCTGATTATTATTCAATTCAATTATGTATGTACATTATAAATGGTCAGAGGAATTCTGGAAACTGTGACAAGTGTTCCAGATCTGAACATCTATCACTGCCAAAACAAAGGACTTACGAAACAAATTTGCAAGTGTGCTACTCTGTCAAACACTGGGGCTTGTTCTTTGAATATATGTGTTTATATATAGATATTAGATATTTTCACTGAGACATAGCTGCCACATTACAGGGGCTTTTAATTTTAAATGTCAAAACAGTCGAGTTTTTCTGACTGTGTTCATAAAAAAAGAAAGAAAAGAAAACCCTGTTCAAATTCAAAGGAAAAAAATGCTGCTATCAAAGTGGATTTCAAGTAATCTTATAAAGGACTGTTGTATTTGATAGATGTTGTTGATACATTTTTTAATCTTAATTTTAATGATGAATATTTCTGAATAAGAACTAAGATCAGAGTTGCCCAGACAACATGGTTATTATGGGTTGTGCTGATTTTCTTTTCCCATTGGTGCCTGGGAAGTCAGGCACCAATGTTCCCCTGGAGCAGGCTGGCACTCAGTTTGGGATCATGGAATGGTTTGGGTGGGAAGGACCATAAAGATCATCTCATCCCACCCCCTGCCATGGGCAGGGACACCTTCCACTGTCCCAGGCTGCTCCAACCTGGCCTGGGACACTTCCAGAGCTGGGCCAGCCACAGCTTCTCTGGGCAACCTGAGCCAGGGCCTCCACAACCTCACAGGGAAGAATTTGTCCCCAAATCCCATCTTAACCCTGCCCTCTGGCAGGTTAAACCTGCTGTGCCGTGTCCTGTCACTGTATAACAAGTCCCTCTCCCTCTTTCTGGGCACTGGGAGCAGCTTGCAGAGGCAGCAGGAGCCTGTGAGAAATGCTCCTGTCCCTGCTGCCACAACTGGAACATCATCCCATCCCTTAGGGGAATATTTACAGCTAGAGTTCCAGCAAAGATCCACCCTCAGCTCTGCTCCAGACAAAGCACATCACCAAGTCCATCCTCATTTTATTGGCACCAGCAGAGCAAATATGGGAAATGACCAAACACAGAGTGATTCTGCACTGCCTGGTGCATTATCAGGAAGGAGAGAGCAAGGCCCATGTGGATTTCTGAGGAGCAAGTGAGTGTCTGCATCTCAATAAGGGCTAACTGGAAGTGGGTGGTACCTGGCAGCAGCCAGGGAGGAGCAAACCCAAAGGATCCTCAAGCCTTACACTCCAAAGCAGAGCTCTGGGCACTGTGCTGTCCTTGTCAAAGCAGGGAAACTCAGCTGAGAGCTTTTTAGTCCTTTACTCCTCCTCACTGACTGGTCCAGTGCTAAATAAAATGAGCTTTCAAATCTCCACAACCACAACAATCAATTTACAAAGCAAACCAGCCCCAAATCTATAGCTGTGAAGTCTTTTGACTTCTGTACTAACAGTAGAGCTTTGTTATTGGCATTAGCCTAAACAAATCATTATGGTGGATTCATGGTGATTCTGAAGTTTCTCACCTCCTCTGATTTCTCATCTGGCCTTCTGTTCAGCAAAATGAGTGTATGATGAAGCAGGACTGCATGTCATAGAATCATGGAATGGGTTGAGTTGGGAGTGATCCTAAAGCTCATCTCATTCTATCTCATTGTCCTCTGCTAAGGGCAGGGACACTGATAAATCTGCTGAGGAGTAACAACAGCCCTGTCCTCCAAGCCATAATTAGGCTTTGGCTAAAATCAGGATCATTTCATACCCCCTTAATGAGGAGTAAAACCTATTATTAAATCCACAATCCTCAAAAACAACCCACAAAAGTGAACTATAAAGCTGCTGAAGGCAGACAAGAAGGACTCAGCAGAGACAGTAAAAATATTTCACTTTTTTAGGAAAAGTTATGAATAATAATGTGAAGTAGATGCCACTGAGGCCACTGATTCCAGCAAGCCCTGACAGGTCAGAACTGGAGGGGAGCTCTTCCTGAAAGAGAGAGGGGAAATTCTCCCTTATTAATTCTCCCAGGAAAGAGAGGAATTCTCCTTTAGTGTGAGAGAAGAGCTGTAGGGCTGCTCCTCTCCTCAGCTAATGGTGCTCTATAACCAACAGATTTGAAACAATAAAAATGACATTTTGCTGCCAGCTGGGAGCAAAGTGGGAGCCCCTGGCAGGCCCAGCTCCCTGAGGCACTGACCATGTGGAACAGGAGCGGGGTGTTCTCTGCCATGGGCTGCTTCCCCCTCACCGAGCGCTGGGGCTGCCACTGCTCCAGCTGCTCCTGCAATCTGCAGCTCCTCTTCAGCTCCTCTTCCTTTTGGGATAGCTCTCTTTCACTTCCTTCTCTCCTGAAAAATACACAGAATAAGCTTTTCACTTGGGAAAAAAAGCCACTGGTTCATCTGGTTGCACTTCTTTTTTTTTTCTTGTATTTACACCGCACACTTGAGGGGGAATCATGGCATGAAAGGCTAAAATAGGTTTAGAAAGCAATTCTGGTGTTTGTGGGGGACACAAGAACTTGTCAGTGGATGGAATCATCTCTCTAAGAAGAAAAAAAAAAAACACAAAGAAAAGGAGCAGAGATCAAACTTCTGGTAAGTGGTGATGATCTATCTGGAGATCAAAATCCTTTAAGCAGAGATGTGTTTGTGATGTGTCACTCCCCATCTCCACACCGAGATTCCCAGTCCAGACCCATTTCCTTTCCTATCTGCTACAGGATATGACAGAGATAAAGTTCCCCTGACTCCAAGACCTCCCATCTTTCTACATCTGGATGCCCACAGAAAGATTCCATCTGCCATTTCTGTGGCAAACACAAACTTCAATTTCTTCTGAATTCTTCCAGCCCCAGGTGCCCCAGCAATAAGTAGAATAGCAAGAGAGAAAACTGCAATCAGTGAAAATCACTGAGTTATCACTCAGAGACAGATTCTTGCCTGGCCATGGGCTGCCTTCCCAGGCTAACAGATAATCAAAATGGAGTTTAGTGTTCCTGATGGAAGCAACGAGCTTAATGTCAGGAATCCCAGAGGGAAAAACCCTGCAAGCAATCACCTGCCATTTCAAGCAGGTACACAGGAGCTGAGGTGTCTAAGTGGCAGGGCATGCAAGTGTTTAACTCTGACACAGTAATAGTCTCCAGAGCAGGTAGATCCTGATTCTTTCCAGGGCTCATATGTCAAAGTCACAATGTTAAATTTCACTCTGAAAATAGCAGGATATAACCTTTGAAAAGGCAGCATAATGCAGCTCTCCCAAACAGTTGGGCAGGTGCACAAGGCAACCATCTGATTTCACTTTGAAATTAGACCTTCTGCAGAATACACTACATTGAACTGAGCCCAGGGAGGCAGAGGCCCAAATAACTTTGCAATTTCCTCAATTGATATCACTCTTACTTCTATTTTTTAAAGCTTTCCAAGATCTTCCTGTGGCATTCCTCACAGGTGTACTTTGTAACTCCAAGATCTTGCACTTTTCTTGTTGGCAAAGAGTCAGAATTCCTTTGTTTGGAAGAAAAAAAATTACAAGGGGAGACTGATACATCTCCCAGTTTGTAAAAGGTGTTTTAAACTGAGACACAGAATAAACCATTTTCCATTCCTTCTGGGAACACAACAAAAATAAGCTTAAATTGGAGAGGGGATAATTTAAATTAGACTTAATGAAAAGCTTTACAACTCGAAGGATAATTAAACAGCAAAAAATGTACTACCTGGGAGCCAATGAATCCTCACCCTGAGGATTTCAAGACCAAGTTCTATAAAGATCTGCCAGGAGATATTAGATTTTACCTCACTCTTTATTGGCACAGGGAGACTGACCCTTCCAGACCTATTTTCTAGGAAGCTGTGCTTAGGAAATCTCAGTGCTGTTGTTCCTAAAGGAGATCAATACTGCCTTATCCTCCTTTTCTGTAGAATAAAAGCTAAAGAAAAAGGCTCAATTTCCAATGTCAGAAGTGGCATAACTCATCCAATGCCAGGCCCCACTGAGGCTCTAAACCTTCCAGCAGGAGCTGCCAGGATTGTTGTTCTTCCCAAGCAACAAAACCAGACTTGCTCCAACTCACAGCCCAGGTAAGCAATTTTCTTTAATCCTGGACAATTAGAGAAGCCACATCCAAACCCACTGGTTACTTTTCCTGTGGGATACCTTGGTGATTCTGCTGTCATTAGAGGACACTCTGGAGTATTTCCTGCATTTTGAATCTTCTCAGCTTCCATCTTGTTCTCTTTCTCTGTGTCAGCTCCATTGCCCCCACAGCTTGAAAAGGGGGGACTTCCCTTGCCTGGTTCCAATCTCATCAGTTTCCTAGGAACCACCTCATTTGTCTCTTGCCTCACTTTCCAAGATTGGTTTTGACTTTTATGAGAGGAATCTCTGTGTTCCAGCCTTTCTGGATGCAGTTTGTCAGCTGGAACAGATCCTTTATGAAGAAGCTCCAAGGCTTCCTTGCGGGCTGCTCGGAGTTGTTGCAGTAACAGGCTCTTCCCTGAGCAATTCCTCCTGCAAAGGAAATCAAAACCTGATTTCATCAAGATAAAGCATCACAGGAATAAAATCTCTGAGGAACTTCTCATACAATGAGAGCTCAAAACAAGGACTGGGCATCTACAGGAATAATAACTGTGGGTGACAGCAGCACCAGCACTCAGGTGACACAAGCAGAGCCAGAACACAAAATTACCTTCCTGGCAATTTATTTACCTCTTCTGCATTCAGGCACAACAAAAACATCTACCAGAAGTGAATAAATGAGTGGTTAGCATGGAAATCAGAGCCTATAGATTTTTGTCCCCTTTGGATACAGGGGGTGGGGTTCAAATGCACAGAGATGAAAAGTTTTTCTAATAATTATTACAATTTTTGAATGTTTGGCTTAATTTCCTCAATGAGGCTGCAAAACTCAAAGCAAGCACATTACTGTAGTAGTGGAATGTCCTGTCATGACATAATCTACATGCACAGAGTAATAATTCCTGTTTAATAATTTGCTCCAGATAAAAATGGAACTGGATAGACCCCTCGTGAATGAGATCAGAATCCTGCCCTGCTGAGACCACGAGGATTTCTTATTAAGGTGAATCAAAATCCAAGCTCTGCTCTCCATCACTGCAGATCTACACTGATGGAACTGCTGAACTCGTGTCAGTGCCAAGGAGAGCTCCCCAAGCATCCCCTTGTCTCTGCTTTTTACTGGTTTTGGATTTTATGTTCTAAATTACATTGTTTGGGCTCTGTTCCTTGTCAAATCATCTCTTTCTTCCAAAAGAAGTGGAAGTGGCTGGCACAAGAAGACACATGTTCTGCTTGTCCCTGGCCCTGCTGTGATCTGAACTTTCAAATGGAACCCAGAGCATGAGTGCAGGTAAAATTTGACACCTCTGCTTCACATTAAACAAATGTCTAATAATTTATGGATATGAATCCAGGAGTTTAGCAAGAAAAGGCTGACATTTGTACCTGTTGAGGAATTTACACTTTAGGATTGCCCCCATCACACTCTCTCAATGAAGGAGAACTGGGAGAGTCCCTGCCCATACAATATAGTCAATATTCTCTTTAAATCTCTATCCATTCTAGCCTGTTTTATTATTTCTAAAATTAAAAGTCTGTCTGAGTTAACGCCCTACAACACTTCCAAAGTTCGATTCTGAGTCATGTCAAACACAATTGTGGTGTCACTCACACAGGGCTGGAGAAAAACTCACATTTTCCAGCCCCCAGGGCACCTCTGGCTGTGTTTTGAGCTGTCCCAAGCAGCTGGACAGGTGCAAATATTGCCTCAAGGATCAACAATTCTCTAGCTTTGGTAGCTCTACCATGCAACAGGAGAAGAGTGACCTCCTGGGGCCACACTGGAGTACTTTCAGTACTGGGCTTTAATTTTTTTTCTTTTTTTTTTTTTTTTTTCTGTGAAGAGCAGGAATGGAAATATTTAAGTACACAAACTTTCACTCTGATCACTGTTAAGGCAATTATTTTAGATTCAGAAAAAATGAACATCATATCACTTGAAACACACTCCTGGTAAGGAATCTTACATTCTCCTTTCTGCTTCATCCTTAATTGTCTCAGTCTCTTCTTCTTCTTCTTCTTCAGAGGAGGAGGAGGAGGAGCTGTCACTTGCACTGTGAAACAATCAGACCATATTAATTAACCCTGTTCCAGGTGAGTGCTGGTTCTTGGGTCGTTTCTAGGACACAAATTTAGAAAATGAGGAAAAAGGGAGAGATACTTCCAGAGATGATCTCAAGGTGCTATGGAGAGTTCTTCACACTATCCAGCAAAAAGAAAACTCAAATATCCAAGCAACTAGATGAAAATGTTTACCTGTTTATTATTTATCAACTACAAGGTTTCTTCTTATGACAGAGGTGTGAAAAAATATTTTTAAAGTTACATTTCACCAGCATAAGATTCAGGTTTCAGTTTCTCACCTTTTATGACTTATTTCTCACTCCCAAGAAAGCCAGGATTTACCTTTGTTCCTCTTCAGGGAGTGTCACTGACTTTGGTGGCTCAGCATCTCTCAAATCTATGTCCACAGCTGCAGGTTTTGGCAGGCCCTGGAAACTCATCCTGCCCATCCTCAGGGAGCTTGGTGGGGATGACAGCAAGGCAATATCCCTACACACAGAAAACAGCAGCTCAGCATATCCTCTGCCTTATCCACCCAAGGAATCCTGCAGGGAGTGCATTAGGATCAAAACTGCACTGAGAAAGGAGCTTTGTGCTTGGCTACCACACAGATTCTGACTCTGCTTCTGCCTGCTATCAAAATCCAAGGCTTCAGCTTCCCCCAGGAACATAGATCACAGGCAGGATGAACAGGGATATTTAGTTCTCAAAATGTGACAGCACCAAATTGTTCTGGAGAACAAAGGCAGGCAGCAGAGAGATCACAACTTTTAACATCTCAGTGTAAGAACAAGTTCCCCTTTCCTCTCTGCCTCTTCTGGCAATTCCATTTTCTCTTCCCAGGCATAAAAAATGCAAATCATCCTAGTGGCTCTCCCTGCTCTGGCAATGAGGATGTTTCCCACCTTCCCCTCCACTTTTTCACTCATTATTTCCTCTGTGCTGCCACCATTGATGTTGCTCCCTCTGAACAATGCTCTTCCTTCACACAGAAACCTCCAAGAAGCACTGGCATCTCCATTGATACCCACAGAAAATTATCTTGTGTGTTTCTGCTCAATTGAGGTACCAGTAAGAGAAATTGGTACTCTAGAC
>VXBI01013416.1:60921-95155 GCA_013397375.1 Toxostoma redivivum | reverse complement strand
AAAAAAAAAAAAAAAAAAAAAAAGTGAGCAGGATAATTGGCTTATCCCCATTTTCCTGCCTTTCCCATTTATCCCAAATGTCTGGTAAGGTTTAGGCAAAGGTTGATGGAGAATGCCAAGGTATTTATCATATTTAAACTCCAATATCAGCTTTCTACAAGGCTACAGAGAAAAACCCCAATGGAAGACCAGGAGTTCCCCAGTGTCCATTCTGGCAGCCAGGATTAGCTGGGACGTGTGACAGAAAAGGACCTACATATTGTCCTGCTGTCCCTGGAAGGAGCAGAGCTTGGCTGATGGCCTCCCACAGGGAGGGGACACTGCCCTGGCCTGCCTGGCACACAGCTCTCCCAGCCTTTCCATGAGTTCATCTTCAGACTTCTTCCTGAAAGTCTCTGGAAGAGCAAGAAAATAATCATCAGTTGTGGTCTTCTGCCATGGGATCACCCATTATTCCCCATCTACAGCCTGGCAGCAGGGGAAGGATAAAGATAATATTGTAACTGGCTTGTCTGGCCCATGGCAGGCTGTGAAGCACTGGCTTCAGGCTAGGAAACCCAGATGAAATCTTGAGGGAAGCTAATTAAACATGCTATAGAAGCATTTAAAAAACACATTATGACTTATGTATTCAAAATTATGCTGCAGGGAATTACTTAAATACAGGAACCTGAGTTTTATTTATTTTTATGCATTTTCAACTAGTGACATTACCATAATCTGCTGGGAAGAAAGCAACTTCTGCACGAGTTTTATCTCCCTGCAGCTCCAGCTCCTCAACATTCCTGTCTACATCCCATTTCTCAATATTCTGAAAGAGGACAAGAGAAATGTGATGGAAAGTTTATTCCCAAAAGACCACCCCTAAGTTCAGTGCCAGTTTGCTTTCAGCAATTCCAGAGGAAGTGCTGTAAGGAAAGGAATGCATTTATTACATCCCTTCAGACACTGCATCCCTCCAGCTGCTTCAGCTACTTCTGCTGAGGCTTTTTCTCTCATGAACCCTTTTGATAAGACTCCAAAAAATCACTGGAGATAGTGGAACAGTGGCCTGATGCAAAGCCAAGCATGTGCATTATGATCCTGAAAAATGTGAGAACTCCTCGCTGCCACCCACAGAAGGACTTGTGGCTCTTCAGTTCTTTGAGATGAGCCCTTTCCTCCCCCTCCAGCTTCTGAGCAGGGTAAATTCCCATTGCTCAGGGTACAGTCAGTATCAGATGATATATCACAGCTGCTCACCCCATCCTGAAGAGAGGATCATCCATTTCCTTGCTCTGAATCCCTGCTGAGGGCACACTCAGCTACAAGAGGCTGCCATGAAAGTCCACATGCATTTAAACCATCATTGCTTTTCCCTCAGAACATTAATGGAAATTGAAGTTTGAAGGAAAAGAATCCACACCCATGTGAAATGTCACCACCACAAATTAGAAGTGCTTATGAGTTTTATTGAAAGGAAGGGGGCTGTGAGTCGTGACAATGCCACCACTGCCACAAACATGTATTTAATACAACCACTCATGGCCTTTAAAAAAGCAGAAGCAGCCTCCAAACCCAGCAGTTTCACCTCCAGCATCTGCCCCTCTTGTTGAAGAGAAGGTCCTCCCTCATTCCTGAGCAATAAATCTTCACACTTATCTCAACCTTGATTAGATCTATTCTAACACTGCAGCACTGGTTTAAGTTCCAGAAGGTCCAGAAGAAATAGAAATGAAGGTTTGCACAATTCCATTTCTAATACAAAAAGGGACTTAAGGGAAAAAAAAAAAAAAACATTTCAAATTAATTGATAGGAATCAAGAAGAAACTGTACATTAGGTTTAGCAACTTGACACAAATTGAGGTGCCTGGCTGAGATCAGGAGCAACAACTCCCTTCCAAATGCAAGTGAGAACACACTGAGCCTGGTCTCAGAACTCACCCCAAAGCACCAGACTTCAGCTCATTGAAGTCACTGATATCAAACAGGTTCTGAAAGGCAAACAGTGCCTCCTGAATTAAGAGAGACTGAATTCTATGAGGGGAGCTGGGAATTACATCCAGACCCACTTGAAAAAGATGTCCTTCAATGATGCAGCACAATTTAACTCACAGGCCAGCAGCTGCATGATTTGCCTGGACTGGAACAGCTCTAACATCAAAAAGTTCATTTCTGTGAATACATGAAAGGGGAAGGGAAACATCTATACCCTGACCTGTGGAAGGTTTGAACAGAAACATCAGGACCTATTCTGTGCTGATTAAGTCCTAATGAACTTAAAAATCACTAGAGGCAGATCTGTAACTCAGAGCTGAAGAGAACCACCCCCCCACTCTGGGTTTCATCACATCCCAGTTAACACTGAGCTGCTCATCCCACCTGCCTTAGGTGGGTGAGATTTAGGACTTCAGGAACAGCCCTAAACACCTCCTCACCTCCAGCACTCCATGGGAAGACTAGAAAGCTCTTTGTTTTAATGCAAAGTCTGCCTGTGACTTGAAAAAACTCCTTTCCTCCCCAGGGACAGATGTTATGGTTGGCTTCCCTGAGCAGTTCATGGACCTTGCTGCTGATCCATGGCTTTTGCCGTGCTTTGGACTTGCACTGACAGCTCTGGGACAGCTTTTGGTCTTTGTGTAACACAGTGTGGTGTGTCACAGTGTGGTGTGTCACAGTGTGGTGTGTCACAGCGTGGTGAACTGGGCACTTCAGCTCCTCACTTCAGTGGGACTGTGCAGGCACTGCTCTGTGCCCCCACCCCGCTGCAGCACCCCCCAAAGCTTTATTTGAGGGCCACTTGCCTGCAATGACAAATGGGTCACTTCTCCAGGATGCTCAGCTGAGGTTTCTTCCTTTGCAAGTCTTCCTAGAATGTTGTTGATGCCATGGGAGGGAGGCTTGGCATCCTGCTTTGGGGATGGCCTCACAGGGACCTTGGAGAGTATCTTTGTCTCTATCAGCTTTCTTCTCTCCTTTTTACTGTACAGCTCATCCACAGACACTGCTGTGCTAAACCAGGAGTTCCCTCTTTCCTTGGCCTGTGTCCTGCCCATTTCTTTATCCTCAGGGTGATCTGTGGAATCTGAGGGAGGCTCTTCAAGAACAGCTCTCTTTTGGTTTGGCATTTCTACAGTCTGTTTGGCAGGTTCAGGAGCCTCATCTTTAATCACTTGTACATCTTCTTTTGCAACAATTTGGGCACCATCTGTTTTTTCCTGAAAGTCAAAATTTTCCAGGCCTCTGTTCCAGATCTCCCATGGAAGTCTTTGTGTCTCCTGGATTTGCTACAGGTAGAGAAAGCACAAACATGCAGAAAGTCAATCTCCCTGAGCTTTGGAAGTGGATAATAAACCAAAACAGAGTGATTGGCAGCCAGCAGCTCCAGCTCAGACACCATATGGAAACAGCCCACACCATACCCCTCATGGAAAACAGTGAGACTGTTTACTTTCCAAAACTTTAATTTCATGAACTGCTAAACATCCTTTCAAGTACTTTTTCTCACATGTGCTCATTATTCCAACCCAAACCATTCTATGACTTCATGTTTATCTTCATCACTGAAGGAACAATGTGATTACTTTATCCCAGAAAAGCTGTTCAAAGAGTAAATTTCATACTTCTCCCTCTTTCTGCACTGTCCTAATTCATTTTCTGGACACAAAATGATTGCACAGTGTTAATTAGTGCAAAAGAAAGAAAAACAGCAAAGGGACAATAAAAACTGCCAGGAGATGGGACAAAAAAAGGTCCCAATTCTCAAGAACAGAGAAAACTTTACAGGGTCACTGCAAAAAGCTTCTCCTGTTCAGACAAATAGGTCAGACATCAGCAGCTGCCCACATTGGGAAGAGCCAGAAGAGAGGGGTGACAGAACAGCCCACTGTCCCAACCTGCTCCTGGGAGTCTTCCAGAGAAAACATCAGCAGTTCTTCTGACAGGTCTGGAATTAGGTTTGGCAGGTCTCGCTGGAAGATGAAAAGCTCCTCATCACTCTCACAATCAGACTGCAAACAGAAAAAAAAAATAGAAATTGAACAGGAGCTGCAATACTCACTGATATTGGAATACCTGGTTTGCAGTGACAACTCCCATGTTGGCACCTCTTGAAGTGCAAAGACAAGAAGTTTCCTTGCAGTCACACCTTTACTAGACAGTCTGGTAGCCCAAGAGTCAACAACCCCACATTTCAGCAAGCTACAAATGTAAAAAACCATGTAAAACATCAAATTCCCATGGAGGTTGATGACAAACATCCTGCTGAGAAAAGCAATGGAAAGTGTGGGAAGTTCTCTAACTCAGTGATTCTCTGTGCTACCTCATTCACCATCAGAGAGGCAAGAGCAGAGCTGCTCAATATTTACAAGGGCCTGGAGGGACAGGACCCAGGGAATGGCTTCCACTGCCAGAGAGCAGAGATGGATGGGATATTGGGAAGGAATTGTTCCCTGGGAGGGTGGGCAGGCCCTGGCACAGGGTGCCCAGAGAAGCTGTGGCTGCCCCTGGATCCTTGGCAGTGTCCAAGGCCAGGCTGGACAGGGCTTGGAGCAGCCTGGGACAGGGGAAGGTGTCCCTGCCCATGGCACAGGGGGGCACTGGATGGGCTTTAAGATCCCGCCAACCCAAATCATTCTGGGATTCTCAGGGACTGGAAAGGCAAGGGCTCACCAGGCAAAGCCCAGCCCCACAAGCAGGACAGACCGGGGGAGCAATCAGGCTGAGGCACAACTCCAGATCCTTGGGCAATATTGGACTGATGAGGCTGCTCAGAGATCAAGACTGAAAGTCAGCTCACAGGTGAAAGTCTGGCTCAGGCAGGACCATAACTAGAAATCAAAACTCTCTCTCAAAACTCTCAGCCAGATCTGAGCTTAAATAGAGCTGCTGGGAGCCCCAGGTGAGGCCAGGCAGGGCCATGAAGGCTTTTCACCACCCTCAGGACCCTGATTCCTGTTCAGAGCACAAAGAGTGATCTGTGTTTGGCTGGGCAGCATTTAGACAGCTCTGAAAATCCCTTTTTTAAACATCAGATATGCATTGGAGATGAATCCTTATGCATGGACACCAAAGGGAGATTAAGCACCTCCTCAGCAGTCAGGACACAGCTTTCCTTCTTGTCCCTTTGTTTTGCAAGTGTGCAGTTTTGGGAATTCACACTGCAGAGAATCCTCTCTGGTGTCATTAACTTAACATGAAGCCAACTGCAACAGAACATCTTTCCTCTTAATAAATTGCATGTCAGGGTAATCAAAGGGCTTCAGGGCATAAAACACATTTGTGAGTGCCATTTTTGGAGGTGGGAGCAGAGCACGTTCAGGTGACAGCTCTTGGATGCACAAATGGATCTTTCTGCACCTGGAAACTCCTCGGACAAAGGTGCAGCCCTGGAACTGCAGCCTCAGCAGGGCAGGGATTACACAACCAGATCTTTTGAATGCAAATGAAGTGCCAGACAGATTGCCTCAGTTCCTTCTGCAGGAAATGTTTTCCATGTGGGATAGAAACAGAGAATTTGGAGATTGTAAAGAGTAAAAAAAATATTCAGCATGATTTGGGGTTATACAAGGGTGTGTGGCACCAAAATCTGGAGGTGCTCCTCTGGCTTAGCCTGGGTGTAACTTACTCAACAAGAGAGCCTACAAATAATTTCAGTCTTGGGCCTTCATCTGTATTACAGAGACACACAAGGGTTGTTCAGAATAATTAAAACAGTGCAGGTAGAGGGAACTGAGAACAATGAGGGAATGTGGCTTGTCCAGCATGACAGTGAGAGATCCAGGTGCAGAACCCAGGTCATGGAATCCCCATCAACACTTTAGCAACCAGCTCACACTGCTTTGGATCATTGATTAATAATAAATAATAAATACCCACTGGAGGCATTTCTGGCTCTTTCACATCTCTCAATCTCCCCCTGTACCATTAATGGCTACACTAAGTTGGGATAAAATATATCTTTTATATGTTCAAAACGTTGTTCAAGTTCATACAATTTTGAAAATTAACACAATGTTCTGATTTGGACAAAATGCCACTAATAATCAAATCTTGAGATATATTATCCCCTCAGAAAAGTCAATGCCAGAGCATCTTGGACTAGAGAGGAGCACCAGAGCAATGCTGTCCTGTGAACAGAGATGTTCAGCAGCCAAGAACAGCCTGGCCCAGACCCAGCAAGTGAAAAACCTGTACCAGCCAAGAATGCTGCACAACACCTCTCAGTCTCACACCTCATATGAAAAAGTTTCTGCAATTATGCTTCTTTGGCAGGTAAAAAGCATGAAAAAGCAACATGCCTTGTGGAGAGGACATGTGACACCAGCCTCAAATACATAATAATCCATAATATCATGAAATACCAGGATGGTTTGGGTTGGAAGGGACCTCAAAGCCCATCTTGTCCCACCCCTTGCCATGGGCAGGGACACATTCCACTATCCCAGGTGGCTCCATACCCTGTCCAGCCTGGCCTTGGACACTGCCAGGGATCCAGGGGCAGCCACAGCTTCTCTGGGCACCCTGTGCCAGGGCCTGCCCACCCTCCCAGGGAACAATTCCTTCCCAATATCCCATCCAGTCCTGCCCTCTGGCAGTGGAAGCCATTCCCTGTGTCCTGTCCCTCCATCCCTTGTCCCCAGTCCCTCTCCAGCTCTCCTGGAGCCCCTTCAGGCACTGGAAGGCCACAAAAAAAGCTTCTCTTTTCCAGTCTGAACAATCCCAATTGTCTCAGCCTGGCTCCCAGCAGAACTGCTCCATCCCTCTGATCATCCTGGTTCCTCCTCTGGACCCACTGCAGCAGCTCCAGGTGGGGTCTCACCTGAACTGAGCAGAGGGGCAGAATCCAAAGAATACAAGGAGAGGAGGTGGCAATTACACTCTGATAATGAAGGATAATCCAGAAGGCTGTGCATTAACACACAGTGTTCCATAGTCAGGACAGGCAGCCCACCCAGGGTGCCACACCAGCCACCTCAAAATACCTGATAAGGTCACCTGCTCGTGCTTTTGAGAGTTTTTATCCATGACCCAGAGGGAAGAAAGGCAGATTTTCAGTGCTTACTGTGGAGGAGTCAGAGTCCAGGGATGGGAGCTGGTCCTTCACTGCAGCAAGGATGGCTCCCCACTGGAATGTCCTGTCCCTCTGCACAGGAGCTGCAGGAGGCTCAGCTGCATGCTCTGCATCCTCACTTTGTGCTTCTGAGGCCATTGGGACAGCTTCCCTTCAAGCAAAGGAAAGATGAGCTTAAGGACAGCTCTCCAAACATGAGATAACATCAGTCCAAAACAGGACAAAATGTGTGTGGCCAGGAATACCCAGCACTTCCAGCAGGAAATCTTAAAATCTGCATTTGTGGAGCTATTCCTTCCCACCTGAGTTGAGAAAGGGCTGAGAGCTTTTTGCCCTACTCACCACACACACCCTAGGGACAGTTTAGCCCCTCATTTATAAAGTGTTTTCTGGGATTCTTAGCCAGGGTGCTGTAACTGCGTGCTCTCCAAGCATGTTCCCAAATTCTGCCTGCAAGGACAGGACAGGAACACAGCAAAGGCAGCTGACACCTCTGCTCCCAGCTGGATTGACTCCTCTTCCCAATTTCCCTCACACTCCCCTCCTCACTACTCAAAAGAGATAAAATGATCACAAAGTCATGGAATCTCATAATGGTTTGGGTTGGAATGGAACTTAGACTATTTCCTATTCACCTGCCATGGGCAGGGAACTTTCCATGTGATTCATGTTTACTTTTGTTTTCACTGGATTTTTATACAAAAAAAAATAGTTAAGAATAGGCACATTCATGGATTTTGACCTCTCAAAGTGTTTCTAAAGTGGATTCTTTCCTCCTGTTCCTTGATGTCCATAAGAAGTTGAAACAACACAGAAGGAACTGCAGCTGAATTAAGAGGTCAGATAATTCACCCTCACAAAAATACCTTTACATTTTATGCTATAATCACATGGTTTTCTGGGCAATCAAACATGAGAGTAAATAATTTCTGGTTCAGAGGTTTCACAGAATACCCAGGGCTGGAAGAGACCCACAAGGACCATCAGAGGTTGGTGACTGTGTTCAGGACTGAAATAACTATTCAAGGGATCACACTGGCACAGTAACACTCCTCAAAATGTGAAGTTAAACTCAACTTTTTCCCTGGGACGTTTATAATTTGCAAATTGCCTCTGTAGATACTTTATAGGCCACATCTATATGGTTTTGTTATGTGAGACATAATTTCTGAATTTCACTTAAGATAAAAAAGAGAGAAATCCTCATGACTGGAGCACTGTGCTCTGACACTGAACACAGTTTGCCAAGGGTCACAGGAGCCCCTGGGGATAAAACAAACTGCCTAGTATGGCTGCCTGTGCCAAATTCCAAGCTAAATATCCCAGTTATGGATGGACACTGCATCTGACTTGTCAGTCAGGTAATGCAGCATCCTCTGGGAGCACACAGTGCTCTGTGTCCACAACAAATACTTTCTGTACAGCTTGGGCATGGAGGTGGTAGCTCAAAGGTTGGACTTGATGATCTTGGATGTCTTTTCCAGCCTTAATGACTCCATGACTCTGAGACTTGAAACCCTGAGCTTCTCTGTGTCACCAGAACTGACATTTGCTAGGAAGGAGAGGCAGTGAGGATACTGGCAATGGTGGCATGTTGGATCCCAGAAATCTGGAGTTTTTGAGCTTTCTGTGCTTTCTGGCACTGACCCCCTGGAGAACACTGCTTTTGACCTGAGGCCTTGGAGACAGCTTCTAAATATGAAAATATGAGTGGTGAAGTAGAAATCACAAGTGTGCAGTGAAGGAAAAGTGTGTGCTTTCACAAGGTGGATGGGTTTTAAATTTGAGGTTTTTATAGTATAGTAATAGGCATAGGACAAGATAGAAGTTTTTGAGCATTGTCTCTTCCTTTGTTCATCTTTCTTCTTCCTTCTTTGTCATGAGTTTCACGCAGTAGTTTCTGGTTGGTCAGTTAGTGTCACTCTAAGGGTCATGGAAATCTAGTTATTAGGTCATAAGTATAAGTAAGTGTTAATTCTCTATTAAACTGTTTAGCCTTAAAAGACCTTGTAACAGTTGCCTCTGTAACCATTTTTCTTTACTTCTAGCAAGGAGCTGGAAGTGCTGTCATACTCTCTGTACCTTCTAATAAGACATAATAAACATCCAAGCCCAAACACGAGAAAAACTGTTTCAATCGTGTTTCTGTTAATCCTGGCTCTAAAGGAAAACAGTCGAGACTGATGACAAACCACTAATTAGGTGGTGCAAAGCCTCCGCACCGCTGCCTACAGTGGCAGACAGAGCCTGGCCTGGGGGCTGAGCCCCTGCAGCCCCGGTCCAGCACCGGGCCAGGGCCGGGGCTCGCCTGAGGGATCCCTTCACAGCCCCGGTCCAGCACCGGGCCAGGGCCGGGGCTCGCCTGACGGATCCCCTCACAGCCCCGCCATGGCGGCCGCGCGGCGCACGCGCACCGTTCCCATGGCAACGCGGCTCCCGCGCCCCCGGCCCCGCCCCGCTCCCCTGCCCTCACTCACGGCGCCCACCGCCCTGCTCAGCGCCGGGCCGGACCGCGGGCACAGCGAACCGGGGGCACCGGGACGAGCGCAGGGCTTGGGACAGCGCTGCGGGACCGCGTCCTCGGGGGCTGCCCGCTACAACCGCCCGCCGCCAGCCTCAATCCCATTGGCTGCCCTTCGCCCCGCCCCTCCCTCGGGCTCCTCCCATTGGCCCGGTGCCGCAGGGGCTCTTGGGTGTTGTAGTTCACCGCCCCGGAAGGCGGGGTGCTCCCGGCATGCCTTGCGTGGGCGAGACTACTTCCGGCGGCGACGCGCACCGGGGCGCAGGTGAGGGACGGGACGGGACGGTGGCGAGGAGCAGTAGCGGTGGCACTCCCCCCCTGGGGCCGGCCCTGGGCAGTCACCGTCCTCGGTGGGCCGTGGCCGCAGCGGTTCCTACCGGCTCGCTGAAGTGTGCGGTGCTGAGGCCGCGCTGCCGGCAGGGCCGCGAGGGGAGCGGGTGCGGGGGTAACGCCCCCGGGGCCGTTTCGCTGTGAGGCGCTCGGTAACAGCCGCGTGGCGGCCGCTGGGTCCGCCTCAGGTGCGTTGTGGTGTGACCGGAGCGTGCCCGGTTGGGTGCCGTGTCCGGCTGCCTTGGCGGGCACAGCCCCTGACAGGGGAAATGTGCTCCCTAATGTGGCTGCTCTAGTGCTTTTGTGCCTCTTACCTCGTTTTTCTGAGGTTGGCTGATGTGCTTTAATGTGCCTGGGGGTGACAGGCTCGTGATGGAATCACTCAGCTTGGAAAGGACCTTTAAGATCATAGAGTCCAAGCATTAAAAGATGAAGAGCTTGGTGTATTTTGTGTATTTTTAACAGACGTGGGTGGGATTGAACTCGGGTGTTGTGGTTCCAGGAATGTTTTCTCTCGCCCACCTCAGGAACCTGCTGTAGTTCCTGCAGCTGAGATTTGTGCCAGCTGAATCAGTCAGTGGATGATACACTGCAAAAAGGAGATGTTCTGGTTCCTGTTGTTGTGGCTGAGCTGGCAACAACTGCACCTAAAAAGGGATGTAAAGAGGCTTTTTTTACTCCCTCCAATAAGTTGTTGCTGGGTTTAGTGGAAATAGAACTAAGGAGCCGAAGAAGAGTGTGTTCCTGCTCTGCCTCGGTGGCAGAGTCCTGGGGGCAACCACGATATCAGAAAGATCTAAAGCTGCTGGAGAGTGTCCCAAAGGGGGGACATGAGCATGGGGAAGGCTCTGAGGAGAGCTGAGGGCAGGAGAAGGAGACTGAGAGCAGAGCTCAGCAGGAGCTGCAGCTCCAATCTCTGCTGCTTGGGACAGGGACAGGACCAGGGAACGGCTGGAGCTGTGCCAGGGGAGATTTAGGCCGGATCTCAGGGAAAGGTTCTTCCCCCAGAGGGTGCTGGGCACTGCCCAGGCTCCCCAGGGAATGGGCACAGCCCCGAGGCTGCCAGAGCTCCAGGAGGGTTTGGGCAGCGCTGCCAGGGATGCGCAGGGGGGGATTGTTGGGGTGTCTGTGCAGGGCCAGGGGCTGGACTGGATGATCCTTGGGGGTCCCTCCCCACTCAGAATATTCCATGACTCTCTCTTGTCAATTTGCTGGTTCAGTTGGAACCCCCATGCTTGTGCTGCCTTGGGTGTCCCTATTTTGGGATAGAAGGATGCATGTGGATGTCACCTGTGCTTGTGGGAGGGGACATGAGAGAGTGAATTGAGCAGAGCCTGGAGATGAGCAGGGCCTGCTGACGTTGATTAATGGGCAGGGTTGGATTTGTTCTGTGTTGGGAGCTGGTTGCTTCTCAGATCACCTCCAATTTATTATAGTGGCCCTAAGATGCTTTTGTGCTTCAGCTTTCATACTAAGTTGATTTTTTTTCTCCGCCTTCTGGTTTGCTTAAACAGCAAACTCCAAATCCAGGGCAGTGTGGGGTTTGCTGCCTGCTCTGTGCCCCAGCACTGTAGAGCTCTGACCCTGATAAATAGCTGAGTGACAATGGATTAAATTGAATAATAATAATAACAGCAACCTCGTGGGTGTCATGGCTTGGCCCCAGCTGGTTACTAAAAAAAAAAGTACCACGCTGCTGCTTTTCCTTGGTCCATCCCAATGGGATGGGGAGGAGAATCTGAAAAGAAAGTAAAAAACCTCATGACTTGAGGTAAGAACAATTTGATTATTGAAGCAAAGTAAAATATAATAATAATTATAATAAGAAAATAAACCCAAAAGAAACTCAAAAGCAACATGGTTGCTCAGCACTTGCTGATTCCCATCCCATATCCAAGCTGTGATGGCCCCTCCTGGCCACACTCCCCAGTTCTTATACTGGGAGTGGTGTTCTGAGGAATGGAATATCCCTCTGGCCAGTTTGGGTCAGCTCTCCCCTGGCTTCTTGGGCACCTCCATGCTAGCAGAGCATGGGAAACTGGGAAGTCCTTGCTTTAGGGTAAGCACTTCAGTGTGTTATCAGCATTCTTCTCATCCTGAATCCAAAACAGCCTGTGCCAGCTGCTGGGAAGACAAAGAGCTCTATCCCAGCTGACAGCAGGACAGCAGAGATGGGGGAGGTCTGTAGCAAATGTCCCCCAAAGCAGGGGAACAGCCTGTGAATGTTCTGGAAGTCTTTGTCAAACTGACACTGTAACCCAGTGTCCCTCAGTGCTCTCGTGTTTACTTTGACAGGGATTTTTGTGGGCTTTATCTAAAATGTTCCATGCTATGACTTGAGCTTCTTAGGTTCTGTGGTGGCTCCCCCATCCCTAGAAGAGTCCAAGGCCAGGTTGGATGGGGCTTGGAGCAAGCAGGGACAGTGGAAAGTGTCCTGCTCGTGGCAGGTGTGGATAGGATGGGCTTTGAGGTCCCTTCCAACCCAAACCATCCTGGTGTTCTATGAAATGATGGATTATTATGTATTGGATGCTCACGTCACATATCCCCTCCAGGCTCCTCCTCTTTGCACAGACAACCCCAATTTTGTTTCATTCAGGTCTTTCCATTTCAGTCCTGAGGGCTCTGATCACTCTTGTTGTCCTGGAGATTGTGAGCAGCTGTCCTCAGGTGCTTGCAGAGCTGATAACCTGTGAAATTTCAGAGCTTTAAAAAAATAAAAATCAAAAAGCAAATCTGTAGGCAGAGAACAGGGGAGGTGTAGGAGTGAGGCTGAATGTCCTGGATGGTCTGTCCTGTATTGCCCTGCTGACCATGGATCACCTCACCAAGGTTGCATTGGTGACTTGTGCCTGAGAGTGGCTGATTCTGACAACGACCAAACACCTGAGTGGTTTATAATTAATGTACCCAATTAACAGGGAGGGTGGAGAACAACGAGCTTCACCTGCACCTAAATGTGCTTCTACAAACTGCCCTGGGTTTTACCTCCTTTCTCTGCCCTTTGGCCTTCCTGGGGCAGCTTTAATCTGTTTTAATGAGAAACTCCTACTTTTCCCCTTATGATCCACTTCAATGCACTCAGCTCTCCTTGTGTTTTCATTGTGAGGTGTTCAGGCCTTGTGCTCTGCATATTCTTGTCTGAGGCCTCTGGGTCAGTACAAATTGCTGCTGTCAGGCAAAGTAGGTACTTTTACAGATATTTTTAAAGGGAAATAGTTTCTTACCAGCCGATGAAGTGGAATAGATGGTGCTTTTGTAGTCTTAAGCTGAGGATGAAGGAGGAGAGGAAAAGGAAGGTGGGAGAGAAAGCATCCAGGTGGTAAGTGAAGAGGTAGGAATTACAGATGTTTTCTTATATGAAAAGGGGCTGGTGCTTGCAAGGCAAGGACTCCCAGTTGCTCAGAAAACAGAAGCATGGTCTTGAAATGTTACAGCTGAGGGAATCTGAGGAGCAACTGCTGCTGAAAAGCCTGTTCCTGCTCTCTTTTATTCCTCACCAGTGCCACATTTGGCATTTGCCTGACCCCAGAATGAATCAAAGGAATTAAACTGGTGAGAAGTTACCAGCAAGAAGAAAGATTTTGTGTTGGCTTAGCTTGTGTAGGCAAAGCCCAGGAGTGCTGTGTGGTGGGCAGTGAGACTGCAGGGATGGGAAAGCAATTCCTATGGGATTGCCTGGAACAAACTGCCCAGAGAGGCTGTGGATCTCCTTCCCTAGAGATATTCAAAACCCACCTGGACACAGCCCTGTGTAATGTGCTCAGAGGACCCTGCTTGAGCAGGGAGGTTGGGTGAGATGACACCCAGGGGTCCCTTCCAACCCAAACCACTCTGGGATTCTGTGCTGGAGGCTGGATTCTGTGTCCTGGAGCTGAGCTGAGCAGCTCTTCATGGAGTACCAGACAAGAACTCTCTCCTGTGAGAGGTTCAAATGATTGGTTTGCAATTGCTCCCTAAGGCTGGGGCTGGGATAAACCTTTCAGGCAGTCCTGGAGCTGGAGGAGCTGTGTAATTCAGCTGTGTCTGCAGGAGGGGTGTGTGCTGCTGCTCCCAGTCTTTCAGCATTTGCCAGGATTCACTGAGGTGGGGCTGGGCTGCCTCTGAAGGGCTTAAACAATAAATGGTAAAAACAATCTGCGTAAACCTGGTGGCAGTGGAGAGTGCACCCTGTCCAGATGACAGAGTGTTTCTGGGAGCAGTTGTCACTATTAATGACTGTGTCTTAATTTAATCAAGGCCATCCTGTAATGCAAAACAGATGGACAAGACCAGGAATGTTTGACACATGAATTCTTAATTCTCTCCCTGCATTATAAAACATGCAGAGCAAGAATTACATCCTTTTGTATAACACTAAGCCTACCTTCAGCTCTTAAATAGATGTTTAGTCTTCTCTTGCCGAGGTTATTCAAAGCTGCCTTAGGCATGTTTGGATTAGGCAGAGAGGAAATAAAGCCACTGCTTCTGCAATCTTAAAATGAGATTTGAAAGATGTGGGCTTTAGCATTATTGCCTTTTATTTTTCCAGTGTATTGGAATCCCAGAGTTCCCTGCAGCAAGAGAAAACTTCAGCAAAATCTTCTCAGCAACAGTTATTGCTTCGGGCTGAGGACTCAATCAAAGTCGAGGTAAGAATTTGAAGCCCCACACATGGGAGCTGGAACTCGCTGGAAAGCAGGGGTCAGCAGCTGAGTGCCGTGCTGTGTTTGGCTCCTCAGGGCGGGATGTCGGAGCTCAGTGACGAGGCCAGCGAGTCGGAGCTGCTGAGCCGCAGCCTCTCCATGTGGCACGGGGCGGGCCCCGCGCTGTGCCGGGAGGAGCTGGACGTGCCCCTGGACCTGCACACCGCCTCCTCCGTCGGGCAGTACCAGGTGGTGCAGGACTGCATCCAGCGGTGAGAGGGGCTGCGGGGCACGGCTGGGTTGTGAGAGCCGAAATGAGCGATACGGGCTACAGGAGGCTCTTTAAAACGCTGTTCATTGGATCTAAATGACACAGCAATTCACGGGTCCTGGGTGACAAGAGCCCAGCCCACAGCCTTTTCAGCCACAGCTGTGGGTTCGTCTGAAGCCACTCTAGTTCTGGTCACAATGCATTGTACACTTTTCATTGCAGAGCATCTTAAAACATGACAACCAATCAATACCTTTACTATTGCCTATAGCCTATCATACCTACTAACATCATATTCATGTTACTATTTTCTAGTCACGAAAGGTTAGTATGTGACAGTTTAAGCTACAAGTACTTTTTCAGTTTTCTTGCAGTGGAAAATTCTGAGATCTTTTTTCTACTTGCAACATTGGCTTTCTTGTTTGTCTGTTTGTCTGTGAAAATCTTTTTGCTTGGTAAAAATATCTTTTGTTTGAGGTGGATTCATCCTTTGCTCTAAGTCATAAAAGCCCCTTCCAACTCAGTTGCTCTTTGCCTTCTAGTTACCCAGTAAGACTGGCTCAGCAATTCTTCTATATCAAAACTTGCTATCATTTCTATTCCTTCTTCAGATTCTACATTCAAAGATCTTTCTGCTATACATACATATCTGTGAGACCTTCCTGTCAAATCCTTATCCTTCCCAACACTGGGTGCCACGTGCTCAGCTGTGGCTGTCAGCAGTGCCACACTGATCAGGGCAGCAGGGACACATCACTGGGACTCCCAGAGGGTTCTTACAAAGTTTCCAGGGGTCAATCTGCTGATAAATTTGCTTAGTGTTTTAGTGGGAGGTGTGTCCTCCCCATGTAATAGTGGTTTGTTTTAGGTTTTTTTGCTTTTATTTAGAGTTAGGGTTAAAAAATATACTAAGGAAATAGAATTTCTTGTGTTTGGGTTTGGTTGTTTATTAAATTTTATTAAAAAGTACAGAGTATTTAGTAGTACTTCTAGCCACTTGCTAGAAGCAAGGAAAAATGGAGGAGGGTTTAGCTGTTACAAGGTGGTTTAAAGTTAAACAGTTTAATAGAGAATTAACATGTATATTATTTATTTTTTAACTTAATAATTAAATCTTTATGACTTAATGTGACATTAACTGTTTAATTAGAAACTATTACTTGAAATTTATGAGAGACACCACCCGAAGTCTTCACACACACACACTTCTATTTAACTACACACCTGTGATTTTAACTTCATCACTCAAATTTAGAAGCCTTCTCCAAGGCCTCAGGTCAAAAGCAGTGTTTTCCAGGGGGTCAGTTGCAGAAAGCACAGAAAGCTGGAAAAATCCCCATGGCAGGGGGTGGAATGAGGTGGCCTTTAAGGTCCCTTCTGCCCCAAACCATTCTGTGATTCTGCAATCTGAGGGAGGTTGTGCTGGAGCTGGTAGGAATTCCCATGCAGGCTTCAGTGCTAGATGATAACAAGAGTCTGCAGAAGCCAGCTTCTGGTGGTGCACAGCTCCAGCACAGGAGTTCATGTGACTTCTTCCCTCTGTTCCTTAGTGGAGACCTGGATTTGAACCAGAGGAACTGTGGGGGCTGGACCCCACTCATGTACGCGTCCTACATCGGCCACGACAACATCGTGCACCTGCTGCTGGAAGCAGGAGTGAACGTGAACATCCCCACCCCTGAAGGCCAGACTCCCCTCATGCTGGCCTCCAGCTGTGGCAATGAGAGTGTTGCTTACTTCCTTCTGCAGGTGTGTATCCCATAAAGAACAGGGAAAGCCACAGCACATGGTTTAAATGCTCAGGGTGGGATTATCCACAAGCTGCCACTTTGTGTTCTGTTGTGAGTTCTGCTTCGTGCTGGGGTTTAAATTAAACTCCTGTGTCCCAGCATAAAGGGGCAGTGGCTGAAAGCCTGAGCAGATGCACTAAGCAATATTGTTGGTTCTCTTGCAGCAAGGGGCAGAGCTGGAGATGAAGGACATTCATGGCTGGACTGCCCTGTTCCACTGCACCAGTGCTGGGCACCAGCAGATGGTCAAGTTCTTACTGGAGAATGGGGCAAATGCCAACTGCAAGTAAGGAGGAATCTGTCATTTCATTGTTATTTCATTGTCATTTGTCATTCAGTATGAAAGCAACAGCTGGCAGATGAGCACACTCCAACAGACACCTGCTTTTATCTTCCCTCTGTACCTTAGGATGTGTGGCACAGCTAATACAGGGACAGGTGACCTGCAAACTGAATTGAAGTCTGCCCATGCTGTCTCTGTTTATTAAACTAAGATCAAGGGAAATTAGATTTACTACTTGTTTAATTACCAGCTAAACACTGACACCTTCTGAACTCAAGTGCACTTCATAAGTCTTTCTATTGATTATTTTATATATTCAGAGTTTGGATTGGTTTTTGAAGTGTGCCCTGCATTCCAATACCATGCCTTGGGGACCACCACACATTTATGCACATGGAATTTCCTGAGGGCAACAAGAGGTTCTTGCTTTATTAGCTCCTGCAAAACTGATTTGGGCTCTTAAAGGCAGATCTGCAGCTGGAAGATTAATGAGTTTAGGAGCACTGAATCTCTACAGGGAGTTACAGCCAGTAGAGTCTGTGATCAGCAAAGGCTGAGGGTGGAAATGCTCTGTTAGGGAATGGCAAAACTGCAGCACAGTTCAGCTGTGGTTATACCAGTCCATGTGTGTGTTCTCTTCCCCAGGGAGCCAGTGTATGGATACACACCTCTGATGGAAGCAGCTGCTTCTGGCCATGAGATAATTGTTCAGTACCTTCTCAATCACGTAAGTGTCCTGACAGTTCTCTGTGTAGCTGAAAGTCTCTGCTTTCAGCCCTCAGAGGAACTACCACAAATTTAACACTGTCAAGAAAGAGCATGATGTCATGTTTGCTTCTTGATGACAGTCACCTCTGAAGTCCCAGACTTTTGGGACTGTTATCAAAGTATCTGCTTTCTGCAGGCTGGTACCATGATTTTACACTGGCCTTGCAGGAATAGGAGTGAGGTCTGACTATCTAGATTTAACTGAATAATGACTGAATTAGAAAACAAATGAACCTGTAATTTTGCTATTGTGTTTACAGGCTTGCATGCTCAGGCTCATGGGCATCTGCATCCAAAAGCTCATGAGCATGCAGGGCTCTTACACAGTTTGGTTTTAATCCCATTTGACTGGTCCAGCTTACTGCCAGAAGGAGGCAGCAATGCAAAACACTTCAGATCAAACAAATCAGTTCCCAGTGGCAATGCACAAGAGCCCTGGGCTATTTGGCATTCAGGAATTGGAGATAACTAGAAAGGCACTCAGGGTATTAGTGCAGCTTGAATTGTCTGTCAAAGGTGAGCCTGTAATGCTGATGGAGGAGCTAAGACAATGTTGGGGATTTTTTTAATACACACATATATATTTTTTACACTGCCCTCTGCCATGTGCACTCAAACAGGTTTTTTTTTTCTGCAGGGAGTGAAGGCAGATGTCAGAGATAACACGGGAGCCACAGCACGGACCCTGGCCATGAAGTATGGCCACACCAAGATTGTGGGGCTCATAGATTTGCATGCAGCCCCAGTGCCCAAGGTCTTCTGCAGAGGCCCAGGTAACAGATCTTTGACCTTGTTCATTTTAGGATGGAACCTGAAGTGAGGTGTTTGATAGTTTGAAAGTATGTTATGCTGTGTAGATGGGGTAGTGCTACCTGGTCTATCCAACAACTCTTGTCTGCTGGCCCCTTTCTGACCTAGGTTAGCTGTTTCACCCTCACTCTTTAACATTTCCCTTTTTCTTTCCACTGCATTTATAGGACAGTAGCAAGTAAAGCAGGCAACAAAATGACTTCCTGTGCTGCTAACAACCTGTGTTTGAACTACAGGCAACTATGAGGAGCTGAGTTCTTCAGATGAATCATGTTCTGCTCCCCAGAGACAGAGACCTGCCCGTAGGACCAAGGGTCCCAGCATCCATGAGGGGCCCCAGGCCTTGGCCAAGATCACAGCAGTTGGGATTGGGGGAAGGAAGCAGTCTTGCTATGGTGAGGAGAGTTGGGAGCCTAAGGGACAGTCCTCTGAGACCTCAAATGCACTGCAGCTGTTCCTGCTATCCATTTTTAATCTGTTTAGGATTTGTGTGTGGTTCATACAGAACAAAGATAGTTTTTTATGAAGATGTTCACTATTCAGTGTCTGGATTAGAAGGAAAACCCACTGAACTCTTTTGTCAAGGCTGGATATTGATGAGTAGGATACTTTTCTGCTCTCACCTCAATTACTGTTCCCTTGATTCTTGAGAATAGTTCAGTTTCCCTTTTTTTGAGGCAGGCTCAAAAGTTTGAGAGCCTTTCTGGAGCTGATGTCAGGGAGGTGTTAGGAGTGGCCAAGAGATCATTGATCATGAGAGTGAACTTGTGAGTTTTGCCTTCCCTGATACTTGAAATGCTTCTAAAAATGAAATTACAAAACCTTTGTAATAAACCAAGAGAAAGGTGATCCCAGTTCAAACATCCTGGATGCAGTGCTAGGAGGTTTGTTTTACTGCCTGTCATAGGTATTTCTCAGACTGGTTGCCTGGAATTACCAAGATTATGGACTTGAAAGCATGTTCAAAGCTCAGTTCATTCTCTTAAACACAAGTGTCATCCCCCAGGCTGTATTGGAATATTGTCAGCTTCTTAAGCCCCAGAGGGATGTTCCTGGTGTTTTAGCACAGCTGGGGGTTGGTTCTGCAGGGTGTGCAGAGCTGCTCTCCTAAGCAGCTCTTTCTCCTCTTCCATAATTTGGGTATAAAGAGGAGAGGGAGGTGCTGGGAGCTGCTGTTTAAGGTACATCTCTGCTATGAAGTTTTTCTGGCTTTCTTTCAATGGAAGCATGTAAATGAAGTACATGTGCTGTGGGGGAACTGCAGGAACCTGCATTTCTCAGGTGCTCTCTGTGTTTTTTAGAATTAAACTTGTCAGTTGTGAGCACAGTCTCTCATTTTGGTTATTTCAGATCCTGAATTGGTTACATTTTCT
The DNA here is from genome assembly GCA_013397375.1 of Toxostoma redivivum. NCBI lineage: Eukaryota > Metazoa > Chordata > Aves > Passeriformes > Mimidae > Toxostoma > Toxostoma redivivum. The sequence continues at coordinate 75,332 of VXBI01013416.1, read as the reverse complement.
GCAGGAGCCTCCCTGATTAGCTTGCATCCTAATCCCTGTTCTCCCTTGTGCTGCACACAGAGCAGGTGCCCCCTCAGGGCTATGTCACCTTCAGCAATGATGGCAGCTGTGAGTCAGGTGTCATCAGGAACAGGGATGTCACCTCTCCCATCAATGAGCTGGACGTGGAGAGCAGCAGCAGCAGGGGTAAGTCACTGTCTCAGAAATGGGCCAGCTTCAGTGCACCTGGGGGTGAGTCCAGGCCTTGGCTTCCTTTCCCACTAAGATGCTGAGATTGGAATGTCTCTCCTGAGGGAAGGCTGGGATGGTTTAGCTACAGAACATAAAGCTCAGTGTGGTAATTTCATCGATTTGTACAAATAATCTGAAGGAGGGTGAGAAGAAGACAGAGCATGGCTGTTTCCAGGAGTGTGTCTGGTGGCAAACAGACTTGGGGAAAGATGAGTGCTGGGGATCAGATGTGAAATCTCTGCCTTGGGGTCATCTTGTATCCTGAGTGCTGCACATGAAGTCTTGCTCTGGATCTCCCCTTCCTTTACACCTCCAGGAGGTTTTGCTGGTAACTGTGTAACAAAACCAGAATGTAATGAAGTTGTTCATTGAATATTTTTTTCCTGTTCCTTTCCAGAGGATAGTGCTTTGTCCAGCAACAGCTTGGGAACCGTCAGGAGCAGCAGCAGCAGCAGCGAATGCCTGATTAGAGTCCCAGGAGTCAGCAGTGAAGGCTCCTTGGAAAGCAATGAGGTGGATTTCCCTTTCTCTGCCTTCAGCTTGGGCTGTGCTTTCACCCTTGAGTGACTCTACTCCCATGGGAGCCTGTAGGACCAGGCTGGGTGAGGGAATGCTGTTCCAGGGACAGGAAAACCAAGGAAGGGGAGGAGGTTGGAGGTTACTCACATCTCACGTGGGTCAGGGCAGCTCTGGGGCTGGAGTGCAAAAGGGCCTTTAGGTCTTGGAGGAGTCTGCACTTGTTAACCCCCCCCAATCTCTGCACAATCATCCTTTACATTTTGTGGGTGTCTTTTAATTTCTTTTCCAGGACTCTGACCACACCAATAGCCCCCCGAGTCGGAAACAAGCCAAGAGCTTTAAGGGCAAGGCCCGCTACAGCAACAGTGACAGCCACTGCCTGGGGAATGCTGGGGGCTGCAGCCAGCACCTGGTCCTTCCTGAGCCCCCAGCCTACACAGGGCCCCAGGTAACCACAGACTTGTCCTGCAGGCTCTGGCACTGTACCAGGCCTGGGAGGCTTTTGTGAGGTCACCAAAACACCTTGCATTCCAAACCTCTGCCCAAACTTTAGTGCTTGTGAAATGGCAATTTCTTGTAGAGGAGCTCTCTGCTGAGATGCAGATGTTGCTTGGGGGAGTGTCCTAGACCCTTCAGGCCTATGGGTGTGCTATCAAACCTGGCAGTGGAGTTGGGGGCTGGGGTAGCTGGTTCTGTGTCATTCTGCTCTGCACTTGTTAGAAGAGGCCATGGCTGCAGCAGAGCCAGTCCTGGTGTGTGACTGTGGAGAAGGGCAGGGAACCACGGGAAGTTGTGGTTGCTGCTGGAACCCAGAAGGGTGTTACAACAGCACCACAAAGCAGATATTCATCATTAGGAGGGATGGTGATGCTTTTGTTGTGAGGGTGTAAATAAGTTTGTTTTGTCGGGGCTGCAGGATCTGGCAACATTCCTTGAGGAGATTGGGTGCCTGAAGTACCTGCAGGTGTTTGAGGAGCAAGATGTGGACCTCAGGATTTTCCTGACCCTCACAGAGAGCGACCTGAAGGAAATAGGCATCACGTGAGTGTCTGTCCTGCCCTTCCCCTAGGAGCCATGGCCAGCCTGGTCGGGAAGGTTTAGCTGGGGAGTGCTGCTCTCTTCTGGCTGCCTCCCACACAGCTTGACATGCCCATGTCCTCGGCTGTAGCAGGCTCCTGCTTCTGGAGCTACCTTGGAGAGACCAGGACGCTGCAGAGGTGCTCCTGGCATGCTGTTGGGCTCAGGGACAGGTGGTGCAGGGCTTTGACCCCTGTTGGTTCCATCCCCCCAGGCTGTTTGGCCCCAAGAGGAAGATGACGTCGGCCATCGCGCGCTGGCACAGCAGCGCCCGCCCGCCCAGCGACGCGCTGGAGCTGGCCTATGCTGATCGGCTGGAGGCAGAGATGCAGGAATTGGCCATCCAGCTGCACAAGGTGAGGCTGCTGGGAACTCCTCAGGGCCCCACACCTTCCCTGCAGGAAGTGATCAGTGCTGTGTTTTTTGTTGAGCCTCTGATGGCTTTTCTTTCACCTCAAGCCATGGCTTGTAGTTTACATGCTTGGTGTCGAGTACACCATAAGTACAGCTTACCCACTCCTCATCCTCTGTGCTCCTTTGTGTCTGTTTCCCATGCAACTGAGAACTACAGGAACCAGGGGCAGGAATCAAATCCCTCCTCTTGCCCAGCAGTGTCATTTTTATGAAATTGTGCAGCCATCAGTGAACAGACTTGTGTTGGTTTGGGAAATTTGGACTCACAAGTAACTTTGTAAACAGAGAGGAAGGGGGAATTGTAACTGTGGGGCTGGGTTTAGTGTGGAGAGAAGCTGTACTCAGTGTTTGAGCTTCATCCAGCTTCCTTTCCCACTGCAAAGGAACCTTCTGGCTATTTATGGCATTAAAATAGCAGGGACTTGAGAGCAGCAGGTGTGAGATGTTCAGTGCTCCCAGGCTGATCCCCAGTGTGCTCTGCTGCAGAGGTGTGAAGAGGTGCAGGTGATGAAGGGCCAGGTGTGCCAGGAGCAGAAGCTGCGTGCAGTGGCTGAGAGCTGTTTGATGGAGCGGGAGGAGGCCTGGAATGCCATCCAGTGCCAGCTCGGAGAGGCTCAGGCCATCACCAAAGATGCTGGAGTGCTGCTGGATCAGATCATGTGAGTCATTGCCACTGAGACTGCTGGGAAATGGGATTTGGGGTCACGTTGGCAGCCTTACAGGTCATGCTCAGGGTGAGGCAGGAGAGCTCACCCAGCACCTGAATACGTTGGGATCCTGCCACAGCCACGGGAGCACATGTGAAGCTTGGGTCAGAGTAGGAGCTGGAAGTGGCCTTTTTGGGGGTGCTGGGTGCTCCTGTTTCAACCAGAAGCAACCAAAAGGCTGAGGCTGTGCTTACCCAGTGCCCAGGGTAAAACTTGGTGATCAGGTGAATCCAAAAAGGAGTTTTTAACCCATACCCTATCAAAGGATGTGCAGTGACTCACAAATGAAGAACTTCTCTTGCAACTCTGTGACAGCTGGCAGAATAATCTGAATAACACTTCTTTTACTGCCTTTATGGTGCTTTTCTCTGTGCCCCAGATGGACTTCTGCCATGGGCCTTGTTCTTTCCAGTGATAGCACAGGGACATCCCTGAAAGTGGCCTAAATCCTGCTGCTTATGGATCCTAGCCTGAGGGAGTGGGGTTTGCTTGCTGCCAAGCCAGGGTGCGCTGAAGGTGGATCCAGAAGCTCAGCAGAGCAATAATCCCAGTGCAGAGGGCAGAGCCTGGCTTTTCCCCCTAACTGAGGAGCTGAGGCTGCTGTAGAAGGGCCCTGCCATGCTCTAAACATACACTGCTTGAATTGGTGGGATGGTGATGACAGCCTGAGATTCTGGCTGTCCTGAGGTCATCTCCTTAGGGGAAATATTAGAAATCTTGGATTGGGCCCGATTCTCACACAGACCAGTCACAGCCCCTGGCTTGGGCTTCCTGCTGCTCACCCCAGCCCCTCCTTATCACAGCTCCTCTGTGCCCGGGGCAGAGCTGGCTGTGGCTGCAGATGGGGAGCAGAGCTGGGAGCTGAGCAGTGCCAGTGCCCCGAGCTTGTGCTGAGGCACCCCTTCCTCTTGCCGGGAAGCAGCAAGGAGCAGGTTGTACCCCAGGGCCTTAGAGGCGCTGCCCCACGCAGGTACTGCAGTGTAGGAGTGTGCAGTGTCCCTCCCAGCATGTCCCTTGTCCCTGATGGCTTTGGTGTGTTTGGCAGGAGCTGCCAGGCAGAGCTGGCGTCCCGGCTGGCCCCGGAGCGCGCGGGCGATGGAGACACGCGGCAGCAGCGCGGCACCGGGGAGAGCCGGCGGCCTGGGGAGCGCCCAGGTGAGAGCAGCTCCAGCTGCAGGGGGCACTGAGCACGGGAGAGCCCAGGGCAAACCCCCTGCTTGTCTTCCCTTGCTGGAAGTCAGCTGGGAAGGGATGAACAGCCAAACTCTTAGAGCGAGTTTAATTCTTGCTCAGGAGAAGTGTTTAAAGCTCTCAGAGCATTTGAAGTGGAACTTGCAGAGTTTCTCAGCAAGTTTTGGGGTCTGGCAGGTGTTTGTTGCTAAAAATGCCAAGCTGTAGCACAGGCCTCAGTGTCAGCCCTGCTTCAGGGACCTGCACTTCAGGCTTGTTACCATGCACTGGAGCAGGGTCTGAACAGATGTGGTTGGTTTCCTAACCCACTTTGGGGGATCTTGCTGTTGGATCCGTGGCCCAAACCTCTGTGGCTGGGCAGGCCTGATTTAGCAGCTCCTTATCCCTAGGAGTTGGTAAATGATCCCTGGAAGTGCTCAAGGCCAGGCTGAAGGGAAGTTGGAGCAGTCTGGTCTAGTGAAAGGTATCCCTGTCCATGGTAGAGGATGGAATGGGATGGGCTTTAAGGCCCTTTGCAACCCAAACCATTCCATGATTCTGAGATTCTCTGATCTTGCTGCCTATGACATGTTCTAGCGAGACAAGTAGAGATCTTGTTGATTTATGTTAATACACTTAATCCCTTTGAAATTCTCTTAAGAAACAACCCAGCCAATCTAAAAATGTAAATTCCAAATTGCCAGAAAACTCCTCAGTTTGGCACAGGCAGCTCCAGCTCTCTTCCTCTGTGATTCAGAACCCCCACCTGGAATCCCTTTGGTTGGGGATGCTTCCCAGCAGCACCAGCCCCTTATGTGCTCTGTCCCAGAGAGCTGCAGATGGATTAACTGTGTCCCTGTCCTTGCAGTGCTGGAAGGGTGGCCACCTTCCCTGAAGTCCCTGAGCTTGTCTGAGCTGTCAGCGGTGCTGGAGGAGTGTGTAGGAGAGATGGGTAAGGTGGGAAGGACTGTGGGCATGTTGGAGGGACTGTTGTGCTGGGGGAGGCGTGGCTGGGTGGGGTTTGGTGGTTTGGAGTGGTTGTTGGGAGAGACCCCACAATCCCTGCTGGTTCAGAGAAGCCTCCAGGCTCTGGAGTTGGTGCTGTTCTTGCTGCAGATCTCGGGCTCTGCATCATCCCCTGCTGACAGGTCCAGGCTGAGGGGTGGGGGTGAGGGGTGGGCCTTGCATCTCCTGCTCAGTGCTGAGAGCTGCTGGGAGAATAGTTCCCTAATCCTGTGTCCTGTTCTCCTGGTGACAGGAAATTGCCCCAGCAACTTGCAGGTGGTAGAGACACCTCTGTTTTCAGAGCAGGAAGGCAGCACAGCAGTGGCTGAGTGCAGCCTATTCTTTCCTGCTTCCTGGCTCCTTCCTAATGCTACTTTTTCCCTTTGGTTTGTCCTCAGGAAAAGCTCTGCAGACTGTGACTCAAAACCTCCAAAGGCTCCAAGCCCTGGGGCAGAGCGGGCAGAGCTGGCCAAAGCCATAACAGAGCCAGGAGGGTGAGTGGGAGCACCTGCCCTGACACTGAGGCCGTGACACCGAGGGGACGCCGTCCTTTACTGCCAGCCCCACGCCGTGGCACCGAGGGGACGCCGTCCCTCTCTGCCCGGTGCCGGGCTGTGACACCGAGGGGACGCCGTCCCTCTCTGCCCGGTGCCGGGCTGTGACACCGAGGGGACGCCGTCCCTCTCTGCCATGGGCCCAGAGCTTGCTCAGAGCCCACACACCAGGGCTGAGCTCTGACTCATCCTTGTGTGCCCTCTTGGTTGTCTCTCCCTTTAGAAAATCTGCATCCCCCTTGTCCCTTTGTCCCTCCAGAGGGTGACTGTCCCTTTCTCCGGTGGCTGCAGGAATACTGACGTCGGGTGACTGTTCCACCCGGAAGCTGAGTGTGCCTGGACAGGGAGCACGGGGCCGTGCCGAGGCCACCGCAGCTGGCAGGACATGGAGGAGGCCGTGGCCACCAGAGGACACAGCTGGGAGGATGAGGGACAGCAGAGGACAACAGCCAGGCCTGACTCAAGGCTCCCAGGATCTCTGTTTGAAAGGTTTAGGTTTGGAGGAGAAGCTCCAAGCCTGGAAGTTTTATCTGCCTTAAGCTTCCTGCAACCCTTGTTGTTCAGGTCTGGGTATTAGTAGAAAGGTGGCAGTTGTACACAGCAATCAATCCATTATTCTTGTCTGCATCCCAAGCTCCCCAGGACTTCTGAAAAGTGTCCCTTGGCTCCTCCTGTGCCATGGGGATTGGCCCAGAGAATGGATCTGAGGCCATAAAAAAGGCAGTTTGTTGTGGTGGGGTGAAGGGAGTGGAGTTTGTGATGTTTGGCTCTTTGAGCTGCAGTGGAGCTCAAAGTGCAGCCCTGTTCCTAGCTGGAATGCCTGCTCTACTGCCACCCCAGATCTGGGCTTCAAAGCCTGTTCTTCCAACCAGCCCCCTCTGGTTCACTTTGGGTTCTTGCTGCCCTCAGGGGCTGGGTGTGATCATCTTGGTGGTTTAGGAGTGGCATTCACTGAAACACTCCCAACTCACCCATTCCCCTCCCCTGGGGTGGGATGGAGAGGAGAACTGGAGGCACAAAAGGTGAAGATCACTGGTAGAAATAAAAGCATTTCACTGGAAACAGCAGTGAGATAAGGAACAGTAATAGGAGCAACAGTAATGAGAGTGTAAGGGCAGGTCCTGGTCCTGCAAACATGAATCCTGTCCTGGCCAGAAGCAGGACATCACTGTTACTCCATCCCCCAGAACCTGGCTTTGTGGTCAGTGCTTTATGGCAGAGATCATTGGTCTGGTTTGCCAGGGCCAAGATCCCAGCAATGCAGATGTTCCCCTGGAAAGACAGGGGAGAGAGAAGGAAGAACTGGGACTGTTGAGCTTCCAATGCTTCTGGCAAGCAGGGGAACAGCAGGGCAGCAGAGCAGGAGCAGGGAGAGCTCTGTGCCCCATGGGAGGTGGGCACAGGAACCACAGCTCAGATGGAGCTGTGGTGCCAAGCTTTGCTCCTCAGCATTGCCTGCCTTTGATGTGCAGGCTTTGTGTTGGGACTTAGTTCTGCCAGGGCATTCTTGGGTGGGCACTGCCCTGGCCAAGCTGTGCAGGAAGAGGCTGCCCTGTCCCTGGGAGTGGGTGAGGAGTCTGGTGCCAGGGACCTTGGTGTAAAGTGCTTTCCAGTGACTCTGTTCCCATTTATTCCTGAATCCTGTAATGGGGAAAAACACAATCAAAATCTGAAGTCTGTGAGTGATGGCCTTGATGAATCAGAACAAGTCCCTTAGGGGAGAGAATAGAACTGTGTGTTTCTTCTGGTTTTTGGCCCTTGAGCATAGATCCAAATATAAAAACTCCCCCAGCTCCATCTTTTCAGCTGGTCACCCCTTCTGATGAGCTGCCTTGAGTCCCTTTAGGCAGGGGTGACAAATGGTCTGCCTGCAGTGTCTGTGCTTCCTGGGGCCAGCCCCTGTCCCAAACCAGGCAGGTATGGCCCTCTCAGCTGTGGCCCCATGTGCCTGGCAGTGTCCCCCCCCCGGGTGCTGCTTCTTGCCCATGGTTACCTCCCACCCTCAGCATTAGGCACTGTTTTCTCATGGAGCACGTGGGCACCCAGTGCCAGCTGCAGGAGCTTCCCCCTGCAGAGTTTGGAGGAGGTGGAGGGAAGCTGTCATGCAGCACTCCTGGAAACTCCTCAGAGGGCAGAGGCTGTGCTGGGAAGTGTTCAGGGCTTTGTCCCACATTCCTGTCACTGGAGGAAGGGGGCATTGCCAAGGTCTCTCCCTAACCTTGGTGGTGCCTCTGGCTGCAATAGCACAGACTTGTTAGTGGTATTTCATTGAACTTAAAGCAAAGTTCCCAAAAAAATCCAAAGGGAAAAAGGGCCTGGGGGCACCTGGAGAGCCAAGGAAGCCCTGGCTCAGCAGTGCCTTCAGAATGGGGGGCTGTGCAGAACAGTGGCTGGAACATGACTGTAGGGATTTTGCTAAGTCTGAGGCTGGAATAAAGGGGGCTTAGGGGATTAGCATGATCTATCCAATAGATTAGAATGCCTGGGAAAAGGGGGGAGAGTAGGCAGTGTGTGTGTGTGAGGGGAAAAAGCCCCAAACAGCTGCTGCAGGAGCCCAGGTGTGTAAAGGCTTCACACGGGGCTAGCAGGGAGGGGATCTTCTACAACACAATATCCCTGAGGAGGCAATTCCTTACCTGCAGGATGTGAGGCAGCATTCCTGTGCAGGCAGTGGGAGTCTGGTGCTACCCTAAGGTCTGAGGAAAAGTAGCATTTGCCGACTTGGATAAATGAATAAAAGCTCAGAGGCCTGTGGGTGGTGTGTGGGTTTCTCTGGAGGGAGCTGAGGAATCATGAATAAATTCCCTGATTTATTGCAGGACAACGAGGAATGCACACAGGGTTCCCTGTGAGGGTGCTGAGGCCCTGGCACAGGGTGCCCAGAGCAGCTGTGGCTGCCCCTGGATCCCTGGCAGGGCCCAAGGCCAGGCTCGACCTTGGGGCTTGGACAACCTGGGACAGTGGAAGGTGTCCCTGCCCATGGCAGGGGATGGGCTGTATGGTTCCATTCTGAGTCAGCTGTCTGTGCCTACTAGCTGTTTCCCTCCCCTGGAGCAGACAGAAGCAGCAGAAAAATAAATATTTTTTGCTGAAAAATAAATATTTATTTACATCTGAAAAGAGAGTTAATGTGTAAAATGGTCTCGTGGGGGGTTCCATCGATCCAGGACCGTTCCTGTATGACTCCAGCTTGGTGCAGCCTCATTGCTTTGTGTGCTCGAGGCAGCTCCTCTGTTGGGCACTGGGAGAGGCTCCTCAGGGAAGGGGCAGGACCTGGAGAACCTCCTGTGGCCATGGGCTGGCATCTCCTGGAGCATCCCAGCTCTGGCCTGGAGGGGATTTTTGTGCATGGCAAAGGAAGGAAAGTGGTGGGGACAAGCTCTGGCAGTGTGTCTGTGCTGCTCCTGCGGGTCAGGGTGAGGGACTGGGGGTGTGTACAGCTGCTCTGGGCACCTCCAGGACAGCACAGGAGCAGCCCTGCTCAAACCACACCACCTCAGCTGCTTCCCTTGCTCCTGGGCTTCCTGGGATCCATAGGCTGCTTGGCCAGGGTCAGATGATGCTTTGGCACCTCACTGGAAAGCAAACTCCCAGGATTTGGCCAGCAAAATGTTTCCTGAGCTCCTGCCAGGCCTGCATATCCAGCTTTTCCTCCACAAAGCAGGAGGAGGCTGGGCTGGGGAGGTTGGGCTCTGCCCCAGTGAGTTGCTGCTCTCAAATCCTTCACTCCCAACTGATTTTTGCGGCTCCATCCTTGGCTCTGACCATGGTGAGGGGGCACCAGGAGGTTTATGCAGCTGGAGAGCAGCGAGGAGGGGAGGAGGTGCAGGAGCATCCCCTTGCTGTGAAGAGCTTTCCAGGGTGGCCGTGGATGTCTGGAGCTGTCAGGCTGAGATGGATCTGGGCTAGGAGCCAGGGGAGGACAGGGAAGCCCTGGCTGTGCTGTGGCCCAGGGTGCAGGGTTTGGGCAGCAGCTCCCATTCCCACTGCTGAGGATCAGGCTCCCCCCAGCTGCTGCACTCCCAGGGGTGCCCAGGTGGGTGTGGGAGGTGTCCTGGGGGGGGCTGCAGTTTCTGCTGGTGCTCAGGCAGTGGGAGGAAGCAGCAGGTGCTGCCCACACAGCCCTGGTGAGGCCCTGCTGAGGGGACAGCCATGCCTGCTAGGAGCCAGGAGTGCCACTTCCCTCTTGGGTCACAGCAGGGATGTCCCTTCAGCAGCTCCAGTGTCCCATCCTGGGCATCCTGGGTGGGCACTGCCCAGCACAGCTTCCTGCAGCCCTCCAGCCAGGCCCTGTGGCCACTGTGGCCAGCAGCCCCTTTGCCCTGGCCTGTCCCCACCTCACTGGGCACAGCAGAGCACCGGGTGGTCGAGCTTCCAGAGCTGCCACTTCTTCTTCATCTCGGACTTGACCTGCCATAGAGGGGAGGGAGCAGGGGCTTGTCCCTGGCTGTGCCCTCCCTGCAGGCACAGGGCTGAGAGGCCATGGCAGGGACAGGGACAAGGACAGGGACGTTACCTCCTTGTTGGCAAAGCAGTACAGCACAGCCACCAGGAAACCCTGCAGGGAGAGCCAGCAGTGAGCCCCTCCCGCTGTCCCTGTCCTGGGGCTGCGATGGGTTTAGGCTCCCCCCAGGCCCCATCTGGTGCGTTTAGGGTGAGGTCCCCACAGCAGCACTGCACTCTCAGGGCAGAGGGTGACAGAGATGGTGCCACCCTTCCCATGGAAGCAGCGCAGGGAGAGCGAGCTCAGAGAGGGATCCCCTGGTCTCTGCCCCGTGTGTGCCCAGAGCAAGAAGTCGTTTCGCTGCCACCTCACCTGGAAGGAGTTGAGGAAGAGGGTGAAGAACACTTTGATGTAGCGCAGGATGCCCGTGGTTTGCTCGTCGGTGGCGAAGATGAAAACGACCTCGTGGATGCCGAAGAGGGGGATGAGGGTCAGGGTGGCTTTGGCCAGCCTGGGGCAGAGCAAGGGGACAGTAAAACCCCCAGTGAAGCCCAGGGCGGTGGTTTAAGGAGGTGCAAGGTGGAGGAGAGGCGTGGGGAGGGGGAGGGGTGTGGTGTTATCCCGTTATCCCAGGCTGTCCCGCCCCTCTCCCGGCCCACCTCAGCTTGTAGTCCGCGTAGCCCTTCTGGTTGGCCCGGAGCTTGGCCAGGATCACCTTGAGGATCCGCATGAAGATGAGCAGGTTGATCTGGCAGGGGGAGACAGGGCAGGGGCACACAGAGCCCAGCCCTGGCTGTGACACTCAGCCAGCAGGAGATGGCACCCCCTGTGCTGCCCTTCCCTCCTGCCATCCCAAAATCCTGGCTAGCAAACAGCAGGGGCCAACCCAGCCCCTTTCTCTGGGGTTCAGCACCCCAGATTCCTTCACGAACCCCCAGGACCAGCAAATTGTTGAACCCCTGTGCATCTGGCTGCTCCTTGCAGGCCAACTCTCCCTCCTGGCCTCTGCTGGAAGCTTCCCTGGGGATCCCAGCCCTGCCCAGGGCCAGGAGCCAGGGGCTGAGCTGCTGCTATCCAAACAGTCCCGGGGCTGGCAGCTGTTCCCTACCAGGGAGGCGAGCAGGATGGGGATGCGGATGATCCACCAGTAAGCCATGTTCTCGTTCAGAGCCCAGCACCTGCCAGGGAGGCACCGAGAGCAGCAACATCAGCCTGTGCTGGGGCAGCATGGTCCAAGAGCTTTCCAGCCCCAGCCAGGTGGCTCAGGAATGCTCAGCAGCCTCTGAGCATCCCAGTAGGACCTCCATCCATCCATCCATCCATCCATCCATCCATCCATCCATCCATCCATCCATCCATCCCCACTCACTCTGCGTTCTCCTTCAGGTACTTGGCAGCCATCCAGGGCACCACGAACACCACGGGGGTCCCTGTAAGTCATACAGCAAACCCTGTAAAACCAAGCACCCTCCTGAGCTGAGAAACCACCCCCACACTGGGGGGGACACCCGGGGTGGCAGAGTCCCCACCCCCACCCTCCTGGGATGATTGGGACTGCAGTGTGCCTGACACCAGGCACCGTCCCCAACCCCACCACGTGCCAGGGTGGCCCCTACCCCAGCCCAGGTAGAGGTAGAGCCTGTAGTAATTCTTCTCGGAGAACACGGCCCCGATGAGCAGCTTGTAGAGGTAGACAGCTTCCACCAGGAACCAGTAGTGGTTGGCCAGGATGCAGTACTGCATCAGCACCTGTGCTGCACGGCACCCCAGCGCCGCCTGCACGGGAGAGCCACCGTGGGGCTGGCTGTGCCACGGGGCACCCCACAGCTCACCCGCGGACACAGGCACCCCAGGAGCTATCCCCTGGGATATGGAGATGCACAGGCACCCCCAGACCTCACCCCTCAGGGGCATGGGTGGCACCAAGGGCTCATCCCTCGGGTGCCACACAGGCCCAGAGCTCACCCAGCAGGGGCACAGGTATCCCAGGAGTTCACCCACTGGGTCATGGGCAGCACAGGCACCCCACAAGTGTGCCCAGCAGGTGGATGGGCACCCCAGGACCATGCACAGGTACCCCAAGACCTCATCCATCAGGTGCATGGGCAACACTGGCACCCCAAGAACTCACCCGGTGAGCGTCTGGGGCTGCATGGGCACCGACCCCCCCCAAACCGCTCCCCTGGGCGAGGGTCCCCACGCTGCCACCAGCCCAGCACTTGCCTCGTGGCTCAGCAGAGCCTCCCAGTCCTGCACCTGCAGCAGCTGCACGCCCCAGCGCCGCTCCAGCAGCGCGTCCTTCACCATCACCGAGGTGGCGCGCAGCCCGAAGGAGGCGAACAGGTTGGCGTGGATGTAATTCCTGGTGCAGCGCAGGTTCCTGCAGGAGCCGGGGTCAGGCAGGGCCGGCACAGCGGGCAGGGAGCGGGGCGGGGCCGTGTCCTACCTGCACACGGTGAGGACGAGCAGGGCGGAGATGAGGGTGAGCAGTGACAGCGAGTACCCCACGGTGTAGAGCACCTTGAAGCTCACCATGAGGCGGCGGGCGCCTTCCTGCAGGGGAGCACAGCGCCAGGGAGCCCAGCTGGGGGCGTGTCCACCCCCGGCCAGGCTGCCCTGGCCATCCCTGGGGTCCCAGCCAGGGTCCCACCTCCTCAGCAGTGACCTCCAGCTCATCCTCGCACTGGGAGTAGTCCCTCCAGGGCTGGCTACCGTTCACTGTCACCCACTGGCCGTCGGTGCCACACCTGCGGCTCACCAGCCCGTGTTTCACTGCGGACATGAAGCACCGGCACAGTGCCCCAGGCTCCCCCAAGCCCCCTCCTGGGATGATGGATCTGCCCCCTGTTCCAGGGCCGGCACGGGCAGGGCACGAGCTGGCTCTGCTCTGAGCCCCGGGATTTCCCTTACCCCAGCTCCACTCTTGGGTCCCTCTGTCCCTGTTAGACGAAGGGAGGGGAACCCTGAGAGCCTCTCCACCCCCAGAACGGCTCAGCCCTGGCTTCCAGCTCCGGGGTGGCAGGAGGGCATCCTCACCTTTCTCAAACCAGGGCAGGTAGAAGGGGCAGGAGACGTTGACGGCGGTGCCGGGGCTCCCATCGGGCCAGCAGGCGTACATGTCAAATGTCCTGTTACAGAACAGCCCTGCCAGGGGCAGGGACAGGGACAGGGAAAGCCAATGGTCACAGGCTGGTGGCACAGACACATGAAGCCCTGCTATCCCCACACCTCTGAAGGAGCTGGTGCCACCCTGAAATGGGCCCAGGTGCCCCACACCAGCCTCAGCCCCCCCCAGGACATCCCAGCCCTGGGTATCCCATCTGAGATGTGGAGGTCCTTGTCAGTCCCTTGGCTCTCCCTCCATGGGTGACCAGAGCAGACCCCGGGCCGGGTACCTGCGGGGTAGGGCTCGCTCGCCATCCTCCTCAGGCACTCGTCACGGTACCGCAGCCACTCCTCGAAGGTCTTCTCCAGCACCTTGGCCTCGCCGTGCTGCAAGCCCAGAGCTGGGTCAGAGCCTCCAGCCCCAGCGCCTCGACTGCGCCCATGAACTGCTGCCACAGCCCGGGGCTGGGCCGGAACCCAGGACGGAGCCGGGACGGGGCAGAGCCCGGCAGTGCCAGCCCCGCTGCCCCCCGGCCCCAGCCCGGCCCTCACCGGCACGGAGGAGAACAGGCACATCCAGGCGAGCTGGACGAGGCTCCGCAGGGATCCTGCTCCCAGCATGTCCCTGGCGCTGCTCCCAGCCCCACCAGTGCTCCCAGTGCCGGGGACCCCGATGCTGCTGAGAGGGGGAGGAACGGGGACGGCTCGGCTCTGGCAGCCACCCGCACCCGGTGCAGACGGAGATGTGCTTCCCAAGCCAGCAGGGAAGATCCTGGCCATGTCCTGCGCCGCCACAACCCCGGGTCACTTCCCTGATGGAGCCCAAAGCTCGGGGAGCAGCAGGCACAGCAGCCAGGGCGTAAATGGCTCTCACGCCTTGGGTGAGCCGCTGCCAGCCCCGAGGGGAGCAAACGCCATGGGGACAGCCGAGGGACAGTCCCAGTGCCACCGCTGCCACCCAGCAGGTGACTGGCACCCCTGGGTGACCCGGGGAGGGGCTGCAGGGACAGGAGGCAGCGACTCCTCTCTGGGGTCCCCTGAGTCCCCCCTCCAGCCGGGCCGGGACCCCCATACCGGCAGTGCCCCATCACGTCCCGCCCCGATCCTGCGGCAGAGACCCCTCCCAGCCCGGCGGGGGCTCGGGGGGGGGAGCAGCTCCGTCCCCCCGGGGCTCCCCATCGCCCC
>VXBI01013416.1:48271-60906 GCA_013397375.1 Toxostoma redivivum | reverse complement strand
CCCCCCGGGGCCCCCCAGCCCCCCAGGCTGCACGACCCCAGCCCGGCCCCCCCCTCCAGCACGGACCTCCCGGTTTGTCCCCCACGAGAGTCCCCAGAGGGTCCCCAGCCTGTCCCGCTCGGTGTTCGCAGGGGTCCCAGGGCTCCGCCGCTTCCTTACCCGGCTCCGCGGGAGCGGCAGTCCCGGTGTCCCGGTGCTCCCGGTGTTCGCGGTGCTCCCGGCAGCCTCGGCAGTGCCGCTGTTTCTGGCAGCCCCGGTGCTCCCGTTGTTCCCAGTGTTCCCGGTATTCCCGGTGCCACGGGCAGCCCCGGCTCCGCGAGGTGAACGCGGCGGTGACCGAGCGGCGTCTGCGGCGGAGCCGCCTCCTGCCAGAGCCGTGCCCCGACGGGAGGAGGTTTTTGGGGGGGCTTAGGGGGGAGGTCGGGGGCGGCACCGCCTCCCGGGGCTCCGGACGCCCGGTGAGACTCGGGGGGTCCCGGCGCCGCTGCCCCTGAGCCCGCGGAGCTCCAACACGGACCCACGGAGCGCCCCGGGAATCACACGGGGATGGGGGTCCAGGTCCAGCCCCACTGAGGGTCCTCAGCTGCATCCCATGGGGACAGCGATGGGGGTCCAGCCCTCAAACTGTGGGTCACAGGGACTGGATCAATGATCCAGAGCCCTTCAGTGTCCCCCAGAGCCCCTGTCCCTCCTGTCACACAGCCCCAAGGAAAGTCCTTCACCTCCCAGGCTCGGTGTCCCTCTGGCTGTCACTTGGGCTGGGTGCTGGCATGGTGACAGCCCCTGTGCAGGCAGGGTGGGCTGCGGGGGCCACCCTCCCCTGGGGATAGGAGGCCCTGGGGACAATACTGGATCCAGCACAGGGACACAGCCGCTGACATCCATGGGTCCCATCAGCCAGGGGAACTTCAGGGGCAGGGACAAGCCATGGGACAAGGCTGGTGGCCCTGGTCATGCTGTCCCCAACCCCCATCCCACACGCTGGCAGTGGGGAGGCAGGGCTCTACCCAGGGCAGGGCTGGGGAAAGTGGCTTTGCCTCCCCCGAGGTCCCCCAAATCACCAGCAGTGCAGCCCTTCCAGGCTCCCACGTCCCTCCCAGCGCTCCCCTCCTGTTGCAATGCTGGTGCCGACCCTGCCCTGCAGCAGGGTGGGGTTCATCCCCCACAACCGGCTGAATGCAGCACAAAACTGATTTATTTTGCAAAAATAAAGTGTTTGCCACGAAGCTGCTGCAGTGGGCTGGGAGCAGACACAGGAGTCAGACGGATGAGGAGTCACAGCTGTGGCTCCAGTGATGCGAGCGGTGTCTGAGTGCTGCAAGTGACAAATAAGAGTGGTGGAGCAGCCCAGGGTAAGGATTTGCTGTCTGGGGGGAAATGAGCCCTCAGGTGCCTCCCCCAGCATGAGCCAATGCCAGGGTGTTTGCTCATTAACAGATAATGAACTTTGGACAAGAGCCTGGAGGGACAGGACACAGGGAATGGCTTCCACTGCCAGAGGGCAGGGCTGGATGGGATATTGGGAAGGAATTGTTCCCTGGGAGGGTGGGCAGGCCCTGGCACAGGGTGCCCAGAGAAGCTGGGGCTGCCCCTGGATCCCTGGCAGTGTCCAAGGCCAGGCTGGATGGGGCTGGGAGCAGCCTGGGACAGTGGGAGGTGACCCTGGACATGGCAGGGGATGGGACTGGATGGGGTTTAAGGTCCCTTCAACCCGAACCATTCCATGATTCCATGATAACACAGTCCTGGGCACTCATGGAGGATGATTCCAGCCACATCCCCTTTCCCAGACAGACACTGCACATCTTCAACCCACAGATCTCCCTGTGTGAATCCATCTAATCCACGCAGGAGCACGGGGTGGGCTCATCCCACAAGGATGCTGGATTTGGGGGATGCCATTCCCTAGAGAGGAATCACAAGACTCCAGACATCATTATCCCGCTGTGGTCCATCTGGATGGGATTTTCTCCCATGTCCCTTGCATGGGGACATGAGGAACGAGCTGTTCCTCTCCATATTGATGATTTCAGGAGGGTCTCCATAGCGACTGCAGCGCTGGAGGCTCAGCTGGGCCAGATCCCCACCCATGGGGTGCTCAGAGGCAGCTGGAGCCACGGGAAGAGGGGCTGGGACAGCACCTCGCTCCCAACAGCTGCTGTCCTGCCAGGGTGGGCTTGGGACACAGCTGTCACCGAGGGCACACGACTGGGACATTTCTTTCTTTCTTTCTTACGGGTGATGTTCACCATCAGAGCTGGGAAAATTGTTCCTGGAATTGTCCTGGAAGCTGTTGGTGCTTCTTGGACAACCTGAGAGCTGGAGGGGTGCTCATAGTCCTGCATGGGGAAAATCATGGAATTGTTTAGGTTGGAAAACCCTCTGAGGTCATTGAGTCCAATGAGGCAGCACTGCCAGGTCCACCATTAACCTGTGTCCCTAAAACACCACATCTACAAGTTTTTGGAACACTTCCATAGATGGTGACTCCACCACTGCTCTCAGCAGCCTGCTGCAGTGCCTGATCACTCTTTCAATGAAGAAGTTTTCCCAATATCCAACCTAAACCTCCTCGGGTGCAACGGGAGGCCGTTTCCTCTGGTCCTGTTCCCTGGGAGAAAAGCCAAGGTCACTAAGGGATAAACACCCAGCCAGAGAACCCCGCAGGGCTAAATCCCTTCCCCCGAGCACTGTTACCAGCAGCAACAGCTCCTGAAGGCAGCTTTCACTTTATCTATCTTTTATTGATGGGGGAATTCATCCGTGTGTATTATTGCAGGATCTGCTAATCAAGGTGCTTTGCCTCCCATTCAGAAGCAATTGGCAAAACAGAAGCGCTCATCAACACATCCCGACTCCCGGTTATGCAGCAAAGTTCCCAGAAAAGGCTGTGGGAGCGTTATCAGGTAAATGAATGGCCAGGAAGCAGCGTGAGGAGGGACAGGGCTCCCTGCGGCTGAGCCAGCTCCAGCGCTGCCCCGGGGTAGCTCTTGGGGTTTTGGTCAGCGTTTGCAGAACGGGAGCAGCATTTCCATCCCATTTCCATCCCGTTTGCATCCCCTGCGGCGATGACAGCCAGGGACCCCACTCCATCACTCAGCAAAGGTCAGTCCCAGGCCGGTGTTTCAGCACGTCACCACAATCCCGTGATAAATGAGTTCCCAGCCCAGAAAGGCACTGCTGGATCTGGCACTCACTCAGAGCCTCAGCAGCTGCCGTGCCTCCAGCGAGCCCCCAGGCACTTGGGATGCAAACCGGGATTCTGAACTGACCAGGTCTCTTCGGTTTCCATGTGGATTCTCGCCTAATTCAAGCCGGAAGATTTAAACGATAAGATCAATAACTTCTCTGAAATTCATCTCTGTTCACATCCTGCCCCGGGGCTGGGCTCTGTGCTCCCCCGAAGGGCCTTGGCAGGCAGGGCAGCATCTACAGTCCAGGTGCGAGTTCAGATAACCCTGGCACTGGGAATTCAAGGAGCAGATAATAGGATGCATCTTTTATTCCTTCCCTGCCTGGTAGGACTCTGGTTGCAACTTCTGCTATTACCAGCTCTGGGGCTGCAGCGCAAGGAAAACCTGGCTGGAGCTGCTGGAGAGAGCCCAGGGGAGCCCATGGAAATGTCCCAAGGGCTGGAGCCCCTCTGCTCTGGAGCCAGGCTGGGAGAGCTGGGGGTGCTCACCTGGAGAAGAGAAGGCTCCAGGGACACCTCAGAGCCCCTGCCAGGGCCTAAAGGGGCTCCAGGAGAGCTGGAGAGGGACTGGGGACAAGGGATGGAGGGGCAGGACACAGGGAATGGCTTCCACTGCCAGAGGGCAGGGCTGGATGGGATATTGGGAAGGAATTGTTCCCTGGGAGGGTGGGCAGGCCCTGGTACAGGGTGCCCAGAGAAGCTGTGGCTGCCCCTGGATCCCTGGCAGTGTCCAAGGCCAGGTTGGACAGGGCTTGGAGCAGCCTGGGACAGTGGAAGGTGTCTCTGCTGACCTCCTCCACCCACTGCTAATTGTCATTTATCATAATCATCATTAAGCTGGGCAGGGTCAGGGTTAACCCCAGGTGGAATCACGAAGGGCCATCTTCATCAGAGCCTCCCACCAGCTGCTCAGGTGCTCTCAGGGTTGTGGCAGTGCTTTGCCAGCTCCGGGTGGTCCCCAGAATCCCCAGGGGACAGCTGGAAGATCTCCTTTGGTATTTCCCTGCAATCACTCCGAGGAATAAGTGGCTGTGTCCTGAGTGTGAAGGCTGAGCCTTGCTCCCCCCAGCCCAGGGGTGTCTCCACCCACCCTGTGGAAGCAGAGAGAAGCTGAGCAGCCCATGTGGGTCTGGGGTGCCCCAGAAGTGGGGGTGCCCCTCAGCTGCTCTGAGAACGGATGTGTTTTCCATACCTTTAATATCATGTTCTCTAAAACCAGGGGATTATGAAGTTGCCTTGTCTTGCCCTGGGTTCTGTCCCCAGTGCTGGATGTTTGTCACCTTCTGGGATTGTGTGATGGATGAAGATGTATTTTCACCCTGGACTGTAACTGGCACTTCTCTGTTTGCTCAGCAAAGCATTCAAGTCGATTAGACCTGCCAGGTAAGAGATGTGCTCTGCATTTCCCTCTTGCCAGAAGGCCTGAGAGGGCTCCAGAAAACTCCCCCCAAGTTTGCCAAGGCCTCATGATACAAAACCTGGCTTAGAGCTGGGAAGGGGAGGCAGTGAGACTGGAGGTTCTATGTTGACACAAGGCAGGATGCTCCAGGAGGGACTGGTGGGTGCTGGAAGCCCAGCTCCCACAGGAGATGTCAGGATGTGTCTCCTCCAGCATTATCTGGGTGATTTGGGAATCACCCAAAGCCCCCAGGTTTGGGAGCTGATACCCCCCAGGCACAGTGCTGGATCACAACATGCTCGCTGGAAAAGCTCCCTCCCCTCACTTTGGGCAAAATGAAGTGAAAAAGCAGCTTGCTCAATTCTTAGCAGCTCCTTGCATGTGTTCCTGCAGGAGCTTCCCAATCTCAGCTGCTGGAGCAGGTGGATCTGAGGCTGGGCAGCACCCTGGGCCTGCTGGAGTGGCTGCTGCTCCTGCTGATTCTCCTGCTGCTTGCAGGGATGTGTTCCTCTGCTCAGACACAGCTCCCATTGGAAGCCCGAATGTTAATCAGAATCTTGGAATGGTTTGGGTGGGAAAGGACATTAAAGCTCATTTTGTTCCACCCCTTGCCATGGGCAGGGACACCTCCCACTGTCCCAGGCTGCTCCAAGCCCCATCCAACCTGGCCTTGGACACTTCCAAGGATCCAGAGGCAGCCACAGCTTCTCTGGGCACCCTGTGCCAGGGCCTGCCCACCTCGGGCTCTTTCTGGCATCAGATTTCCCCACCTTTACAAAATCTCCACAAAAATGTAGGAGGTTGGGTTGTATCTAAATGTATCAATAAATACCATGAGCTGGGCTGCAAAATCTGTTGGATTTTTGTGTCTGCCAGGGCTGCTTGTGTGTGATTTTCCTTAGAGTGGGAAAAGGGCCCGTTAATCAGTATAAATTCAAAGCTGTGTTACTGCTCCTTCCACACCCACTGCTGTTGCTGCTGTTGCAGGGAAGCTCTGGGAGCAGCAGCATGGACCACGCACCTCCTGCCCCAGCAGTTCTGTCTTCCCCACAGAACTGACATTTTTTTAGCCTTGTTTTGGGCTCCTTCTGCTGGGCACAGCCAGCTCTAGGGATGTGGCAGAACTGGCTCAGAGGGTGCTGCACACCATGTAGGGATGGGCTGTTATCAAACACATTTCCTGCTGAGCTGCAGGCAGACATCACCCCAACTCCTGCTCTGCAGCCTCCCCATCCTGGAGACCAGCCCAAACAGGCTTTGGATGAGATTTTGAGGACTATTCACTTCTCTCTTAGTTAATGAAACCTCAGGCTGAGTCCTGGGTTTGCTGGCAGTGTGATCTGTTTTCTGGAGGTCAAGTCGAGAGATTTCTGGCTGAACATGTCAGCTCTGCTCATAAAGATGCTCAGACATCCTCATCAGGGGTCTTTTTCTGACGTGACCACACATTTTACAACAGCTAACAACTGATGAAGGTACCCAGCCTGCAAAGAAAATCTATCTCCTGCCCAAGGAGCCCAGGACCCTCATTACCTGAGGGGGGTAATAATTCCCCAAATCCCATCAGAACTGCAGTGGAACAGTGCTGGCATTGAGGCTGTAAGGTCTCCCTCCAGCAGGCACAGGCAGGTGACAAAGCTGAGGCACAGGGAGGTGCTGGGAGTGATGCTGGGTTCATCCAGAAGGAATGGCTTCCCCTGGGCTCAGTTTCACAGATGAGAGTGGTTCTGCACTAGGAAAAGGAGCTTCCAAGGTTATTTCCAGGTCAGGTGTGGCCCTGCTTCACTTCTCTCTGCCTGTGGCTGTGCCTGGCTGCTCTGGCTGGGATTCCTGCCAGGAGATGAAGCTGGATTCAGGGATCCCTTTGGCTTTGCTGAGAGCTGGGGCCCCACAGGAGGGCTCAGCAGGGCCATCCCCTCCCTGGGCTCTGGCCCCTGCTGCCTGCAGGTCATGGTTTGCACGATCTGCCAGCCCAGTGATCTCCCACTCTCTTTTGCTCACCACCCCCTGCCCAAAGCCCCTCCATTGCTTCCACTCCAAACCTTTCCCTAGCACAAACCTATTTTCAGGAGTTTTGAACACAAACCAGCTCCCCTCACCTTTGAACAGAGCAACACTTAATTCTGCTGCTGAGATCACAGGTTTCTGCCAGCACAGGAACATAAAATTCCCAGAATGGCCCAGCCCAAGGTCTGTTTATCCAAGGCTCCAACTGCCCCTGAGAGCCCCCCTCAGAAAGGAGGGAAAGCCAGGAAAAGGTGGCACCTCCACAAGGAAGGAGTAATTGGGATAATCCAGGAAGAGCTCTCATTTCCACCCATTTGTGTCCCTAGTTTTGATGGCAGTGCCCAAATGCTGACTACACTAAATTATTGTGGATATAAAACACTTCACTTGGGGAAAAATCCCCTGGAATTGTACTCAAGCCCAGACATTTTAATGCAGTGGATGTTGCCCTTGGGGACATGGGTTAGTGGTGGCCTTGGCAGTGCTGGGGGATGCTTGGACTTGGTGACCTTGGATGGCTTTTCCAACCTGAATGATTCTGTGGCTGCAATGAGTTAAATAAAGAGGTTGTGCCAAGTTTGGAGCCTGGAGAAGAGGAGGCCCAGGAGGGCTTGTTTCACCCTTTTGCTGAGCAGGGCTTGTGTTTCCTCATGCATGGGCAGTGTTTTTCTCGGTGATCCTTATCAAAAAGGGTAAAATTGGGTGACTGTGACAGTGGCCTTCCAAACCTGTCCTTCTTTGTCCTTGTCACCCTGGCTGGTTGTTCTCTGTGCCTTTCCATCCAGGTAGTCCAAAAGCCAAAATGTTGGTGAAAAACACACCAGAGCATCTCATGATCATTATGGATCTCTTCCAAGTTGGGATATTTGGTGAGAAAATAAGGATTTTTGGATCCCCTGTGCCTTGTGGTGAGGATGAGCTGCACTTGCAGCTCCCAGGCTCACTGGGAGGGCTGTGCTGGCTTTAAATCAAGCTGTGCTGTGCCATCTGAAATTGAACCCCCAGGAATTAGGCAGACTTTGGGAAATCAGCACTTAGTGCTGGCTTTGAGTGGGTCAAATGGCACTTTGCTGTGGAGGGAGCTAATGGAGGGTGAGTGTATAATTTTTTCACTGAATATAAACGAAAAAGCCAATCTCTCCTGACCTGTCAGACACAGACAGAGATGGATCTGGAAATCTCCTTGCTCGGGGGTGTGCTTTCATCCTAAGTAGCTTCTCCTGCTCATGTGCTGAGCCACCAAAGGGCAGCTGTTGATTAATTACCCCCGGTGTTTGATCCATGGGCTTCGGCTTATCCTGGGCACCCAGCTCTCCTCTAATGGCAGCCATTAACAGGGAGAGCTGCTCTGCACTGTAATTACAGGGAACGTGACATTCCTGCACATTTCCCTTCCCCAGACCTTCAGATTTCCCCAGGCTCCTCGGCACAAAGGGCACTTTGCTTCCCCCAGAATTCCCTGGCCATTTCCCTTCCTCCTGGGAGGGGTTCCTTCCCCTCCCACACCTCTGGAGGGATGAGGTTAATGTTAAATAAAGTGGGAAGGAAGGAGTTTGCTCATGAAACTCTTCAAAGGCCAAGAAATCAGCAAGCTGAGCCAGCCCTCAGCAGCAAAGAGAAACCTCAGATGCTGTGGATAAGGCAGCAGCCCAGGCATGAAAACAGAATTTAGGTGAAAATGAGTATCCCAGATGGGAAACAAGGGAGGCTCTGATTGGAAGAGCAAACATTGGTGCCCAATTTGGAAGTAAAAGGAGCATGAAGTGTCTGTACAATTCCATGAACCAGCCAAATGAAAACCTCATCACTTCCTACTCTGCCTGCTTTTTGGTTTGGTTTTTTTTTTTTTTTTTTTAATCAGCCCTTCTCTAAGCAAATGATCTGGCAGATTCCCTTCCCAGTCTTTCAAGCAATTTGTAAAGGTAAAACCTTGTCCAACAGGTAGGCTGGGAAAAAAACCCAGCAGAAACAGGCTGCATTTTCTCCACCATCATGACCACACTCATTTAATTTTTTCCTGCAGTATGTGAAAGGTGACTGAGAGTATATTGAAGTGTACAGCAGCTTCACAGGAGGATTTTCCTGGGATGCAAAATAAGCTGAGGACTTTTAACCCATTTTCCCCCCAACAGGGCCGGCATAGATGAGTGTTTTCTGATTTTTTTGCACTTGAAGAATCTGAAGAATGTCACTTCATTTGAAATTCTTTTTTTTATTCCTAGTTTAAAAGACATTAGAGAAATGAGGTTTAAAATCACTTGTGTTCTTCTTGATCATGTTTTCAACAGCACATTTATGCTCCAGCCCAGACAAAAGCAGAAGGGCTCCAGCCCTTGGTGTTTATGAGCCTGGGACAAGCCAAAGCTGTAAAATAACACCCTGACCCTTGGTGAGTGGGGTCCAGGTGAGTCTGATCCCAAGTAACCACTTGTCCCATGGGAATCTCATGAAGCAGCAGCTCCTCACAGAGCCTAATTACTTGTTACCAGAGGGGAAAAAATTGCTTTAGGTCCATCTGCCAGATAGGGTAATACAAGGATGTGAGAATTTGACTTAGAAATATGTGATAAAAGATTTAGGGCCAAGCTCTGCTAAAAAAACCCTCCAAAACCTCTGGGGAAAGAAGAGTAGAACATGAAGAATGAAAATATATATATATTGAAAAAAAATAAAAGGAAAAACACCCCCAGCCACCATTTCATCTGCAACAAGATGTCTGATGGCTGAAAGGGCCAACAGAGGAAAAGATTAATAAAGCTGATTATTTATATGTTGAGAACCTGACAGGTTCTGTACTCAAAGCCTGCAGTGCCAGCTGATAGCTTGCCCATTGCCACCTAAACCTGCACCAAAATTGCCAGTTTTCTTTCCAAGAAAATTTCCACTTTTGTACTGATGAACAGGAGAAAAACAACCCCAATTCCTCAAGTGTGGGCTGTGGAATGGGCAGATGTTTCCCTGGAGGTGAGTTCATGTGCTAGGGAATAAGTAGAGGTGTGTTTTCCTTCAGGTGTGGGTTGCTAGAAATGGGAAGTGGGCAGGGAGAGTTTATCCTTCATGGATGTGGTCTGAGCTCCTGCCAGAGGCTGCTCCTCTCTGGGTCCCTGCTTAGTTCAAAGCTACACCCACCCCACCTCCAGCAGCACCTTTGTGCTGCCTAACATTACTATATAAATATCAATTATATTTACTTAGAGTCTCAGTGTAGTGTTTACCTCAGCTGTGGAATTTATTTTTTTTATTTTATTTATTTTACAGCTTTGGTTTCCCCCCACATATTTCATTGTTAGTGAGTGTAACTCAGAGCAGAGCAGGGGAATGGTTCCTTCCTTCTTTGATCCTCTGAACAAGTGGGATTGCTGATATATTCTTGAACTGCTGAACTATCCAGGTTTGCTCTCTCATGGAATTCTGTCATAAGAAATCCAGTCTCTAAACACATCTCCTATTTTCTAATGTAACTATTTCAGTATTTATTCTTTAGGATTTATTGCTCTTTCCTTGCATTTGATTATTATTTAATTATGTGCATGAGCATTGCTCACTACAGAGTCTTCATCTGGGTGTTTTGTGAGTTTGGGCAGTTAGAAGTGAAAAACTGTGAACTGCTCTGCAAAATGTCCTCAGACATCCACAGATCAGCCTGACATGTAGATTATTTTTAACTCAATCCACCCTGAGATACAGATGAGCCTGAGGAAGAGCCGTGGCTGCTCCATCAGTGTTAATGCTGAGATTTGTGATCACAGCTGCATTCCTTTGTCCACGGAAGGTCACCACTGTCAGTGCAGAAACCCTAACGCTGTTCTTCCTTGTTGCATCAACATAAAAACTGATGTGGGTTATGTCTGTAGGGGCAAACTGGGGACATCAACACGCTTTAAGAAGTTTATTACGAAGGTGCTGCCAGGATCAGTCACCACCAGAAGCAGAAAGGAGTTGAGAGGCTGCAAAAGCTGTGTTGGTTGGCCTTGGCTGCCCTCTGTAGCCCAGAAATTCTGTGGGTCTGTCTGAGCACCCCAGGGACGTTCCTGCCCCTTCCCTGCTGTCCCAGGGGCCTGCAAGAGCCTTCTGGGGCCACTCTGAAACCACGATGGGCATTAGGGGAACCACTGGCACATTGCACACAGGGATAGGAGAAATGTTCATTGGAAGATGCAGGCAAGAGAATATTACCCATGGTCTGACATGCAGCAGCCCTCAATAGTCTTTAAATATTGCTGTGACATTTAGGCTGGACTTTACTGCTGCTCCGCAGCCCATGTGCAAAATGTTCAATTGGATTCCCCCAGATGCATATGGAAAAGTAAAATAACATGGCAATGTACAGAAAACATGAAATTTATTAAACCTTAATACACTTAAATCTGCTACTCTTCTAGGAACTTGGAAAATGTGGTAAGAAGATTCCAGGAAAAACTATGACTAATAAAAAAAAGGTTCCTAACATCTACGGGTGGGAATGTCCCAGTGCCTGGACTCGGCACTGGTCATGCATTCCCTGCCATGTCGGGCAAGGCCAGAGACCAGCAGGGGCTGGGGAGTGACAGGAGAGATGAGAAGTGGACTGTCCTGCTCTTGTGAGTGCCAGGGCTCCTTGGGCTCTTCCCTCTGGGCACCGGGCTCTGCCGGGAGCTGTGGCGCAGGCAGCGCCTCATCAGGGCCCGGTTCTCCAGCAGCAGCTGCAGCAGCTCCTGGGAGCAGCCGTGGCCCCGGCAGCACGGCCGTGCCGAGGCCCGGGCGCTCTGGCTCTTGTGCTGCAGCACACAGCACAGGGAGCCCCACGCAAGGGGCACGGGGGCCTCAGGGGGCCGAGCCCTCTGCCGCTGCCTTTGGCCTCTGGTGCCCCGAGAGCCCGGGGCCCGGCTGGGCTGCCCCGGGCAGAGGCTGCAGCAACAAGAGCTGCGGCCGCCTCTGCCGGGGCTGCCCGGGCTCAGCCGGGCCCCAGCGCTGCCCGGCCGTGGGCTCAGCCCCCGCTCTGCCTCCTTTGGCGCCTGGGCCAAAGGGCTGCCCCGCAGGCCCAGCGCCCTCGGGGCCTGCCCAGCTCTGCTGCCCCGCACGGGGGGGCTCTCAGCCCCGGCCCCACACCCTCCTGCCCCAAGGCCTTGGCGGCTCCCGGCCCCGGCCCAGCTGCCCCAGCCCCTCCCTCAGCTCTCCCCAGCGCCTCCGGAGCCCTTGGCCAAGGACCCAGCCCAGCCCAAGCCCCTTGACCAGCAGGGCCCCGGCTGCGCAGAGCCACGGCAGCGCCTCCAGCACCAGCATGGCGTCCCTCACGGCCGCCAGCTCCTGCTCTTCCAGCGGCTCGGGCAGCGCATCCCAGCTCCCCGTGTCCCCGGCAGCGCGCCTGGGAGGCTCCACTGGCTGCACCCAGAGCAGCAGCAGCACCGACACCGGCAGCAGCAGCCACGAGAGCCCCTGGCTGCCCATGGTGCTGCTCAAGGCCAAGCTGCCACCGCTCAACAGCCTCTGCCCGTCCTTCCCAGCCCACTTCTGCCTGGGCTCTGGGCACACCAGCGGGCTGGGGACACTCATCAACCACTGCACTGTCCCCAAAGGCTGTGATGTCACAGAATCATGGAATCAATTCAGCTGGAAGAGCCATGGGATATTAGTGAGTCCAACCTGGGACCCAGCTCCATCATGGCAATGAGACCAGAGCCATGCATGTCACACTCAGCCTTAGCTTGGACACCTCCTGCCTCAGAGAATCCACCACGCACATCCACACACGAGTACCCCATTGCAATATCCAATCGGCCTTTATGGGAAGAAGTTCCTCCTTACATGCGACCTAAACCTCTCTTGGCACATTTAAGACTATGTCTTTCTGTCCTGTCCCTCGTTCCTTGGAAGCAGAGCCCAACCCCACCTGGCTCCATCTCCTGACACACGGTTGAGGAGAGTGAGAACATCCCGTCTGAGCCTCCTCTTCTCCAGGCTGAGCCCCCCAGGCTCCCTCAGCCCCTGGGCACAGGACATGTGCTCCACACCCTTCCCCAGCTCTGTTCCCTTCCCTGCAGCCTCTCCAGCCCCTCA